>CM044446.1:60065425-60081347 GCA_024363595.1 Xenopus borealis
CTGCTTGGCACTATATTTAGTTTCTATGCAATTGAAATTTGCTTCCAAGCCTGGAATTCAAAAATAAGCACCTGCTTTGAGGCTACTTAGAACAACATCCAAGGGGTTGGTGAGCAACATGTGGCTCACAAGCTACTGGTTGGGGATCACTGATCTATAGTTACGCCAGTGCCCCATATTTTTAAAAGTAGTCTTCATAGAAAAATTTTTTAAAATATAAGCAGAGGTGACACTATTGAGCATTGTGAGCATTTCATAACGAACTTTCCCTAGCTTTACTTTCTGCCTAGCAGAACTTTGTTAACCCACTTACGCTTTGGTCAATTTGAATAGGACGGGCACATATAGGTCATGCATATGTCTTTATTAGATTGGCGCCACCATTTCTCATACTTGCACTGTTCCATTGCAGGTAATCAGGGCCCGACTTCTGGGGCGTGTGCCCATAGGCCCTGCGGTCCTAGTGCCCACCTACACTCTGCCCTGCGTGCCTCGAGCACACAGGCGCCATTAAACAGGGATGCACAGATCCTGATAATGTGGCTGGGTGACATGCCACCCCTAATTTTTTGCCACCCTAGGCCCAGGCCTTTGTGGCAAGGCCACAAATCCGGGCCTGCAGGTAATATTCTTTGTGTTTATTGTATTGGAGAAGTTGTCTGTTGGGAATTCAAAAAAAGGAAGGAGGCGGTGGAAGTTGAGGATTTAATACTTTGAAAATAGGCAGAAGTCATTGACAAGATTCAGCTGAAGGGCAAACAGCAGGTTCACAAAGCTGTATTCATCAAGCTTGCTGAAAAGCAATTTATTAGTCAGTTAGCGTGGTTGATAGTGAGCTTCTTTCCCTGAGAGGAAGAATCAAAAGTCTGTGTGCCACCATGTGAATATTTTACATTGTTAACCCCTCTGATGCTGGAATGTTAAATTGCTGTATGAAATACACCCATTACCTAGGGACTGAAAAAATGCATTGGCCATAACTATTTTGTAATGCATCTTGTCCCTACAAGCAAGAAATATCACCTATCATGCTTTACAAGACCTCAATCAAACATGGCCGTTTCTAGTAACACAATTCAACTCAACAGTTCTTAATGGGTTAGAACACTGCATTTAACATGAAAGGCACTTCTAGCAATGCTGCAGCATAAGAAATAATGATTTTCAAAGATAAATACAAGCTACTGCAAAAATAATGACACTTAATGACACTTAACACAAATAAATGAGATAAACAAGCAAGCAAACACATTGCTCCTAAGTTAGCAGATAAAAATATTGGGAAGAAGAAGTGGGGCTGTATTAAGATATCAGCAAGGGGCATGTGTAGTTAAAAATAACTACTTAGCCATGATGTCTTTGTACTGGTTCCAAATACAGGTATGGGATCCATTATACAGAAACCCATTATCCAGAAAGCTCCAAATTACATAATGGCTATCTTCCATAGACTCCATTTTATCCAAATAATCCAAACTTTTAAAAATAATATAATTTTTGTCTAAAATAATACAACAGTACCTTGTACTTGATCCCAACTAAGATGCACCTTAATTAATCCTTATTGGAAGCAAAACCAGCCGATTGTATTTGTTTTATGTTTACGTGATTTTCTAATATTCCTAAGATATGAAGATCCAAATATCAGAAAGATCCATTATCCATAAAGCTCCAGGTCCTGAGCATTCTGGACAACAGGCCCCATACCTGTACAAGGTAAAAACAAATTTAGGTCAGCCATCATCCGTGACATTGAAATTATTTTTATTTTAGAATTTATCCTCTTTTGGGTCTGGTAATTTTTGGTTGTATGCAAGTGTATATACCGATTAATACTACAGTGGTGTGGAATATGTTAGAACTTTATAAATACTATACATGCTGATCCAGAAATCCATGATCCATTATCCAGAAAGATGGAATGTAAAGGCTGTCTCCCTTAGACTCCATTATAATAAAATAATCCAAATATGTAAACATAATTTCCTTTTTCTCTCTAATAATAAAACAGTGCCTTGTACTTGATCCAAGCTAAAATATAATTAATCCTTACTGGAACTGATTTTCTAGTAGACTTAAGGCATGAAGATCCAAATTACAAAAAGATCCATTATTGGAAAACCACAGGTCCCACGTATTCTGGATAATAGGTCCCATACATGTACTATTAATGACAATGTAAGATTTTTGCTATGCTTAATCAGTTGCTGCATTTAACATCCATCTGTACGGTATTCCTCATTTGCGTAGTTACTACATAGTGTTTCCATTTTTAGTAATATAATTTACTATTCTGGCCCCTAATGTCCCCTTTGTATTTAAAGGGTGTCACGAAAACAGGACTCTCAACCACACTTAACTCTTGGGTTTGGCTATAAGGGTACACTCAGTCTCTCAATCACCTTACACACAGTTTAGACTAACATCAGATACCCCAAAACATACCAACACCCAGAAAATGAATTTGCTGCCACCATCTATCATTAACAGGCGATAGAAACCTAATGTGACTTTTAACCTTCTCTCTATGGGGCAAATTCCCTAAAGTGTGAAGAGGCTAACGCTAGTGCTAATTTGCCGTGATGTCATTTCGCAAATTCACTAATTTACAAACAGTGACTCAGGCAAATTTTTGCTAGCGAAGTAGATAGACTAACGCAACTTCGCACCCTTACGTCAGGAGAAGTTGCGCGCTGGCGAAGGGTCGTTACTATGCTAATTCACTAAGATGTCCATTTTACTGAACGTTACCTCTTGCTCTAGACTTTACTTCGACAGGGTCAGACCTGGTGAAGTACAATACAATAGATAAGAGATTGAAAAAAATCTTGATTTTTTTGAACAAAAAAAAAATAAATCTTTGAATTTTTTTTAGGGTACCCTCCTTCCCCCCTACATTTCCTAACATATGGCAACTCAACTATACAGGGGGGACATGTGTAGGGCAATAGAACACCTTTATTTGAGCTATTAAAAGTTTCCTGGGCTTGGGTAGTGTAATGTAGTGGCTGCAGCATATACTTCTATTATACTTTAACTTCGCGACATATGCAAATTAGGCATCATTAGAGTAAATGCGTTTTGCCTGCGAAGTGGAGTGTACGCTAGTGAAGCCAATGCAGGTGCAACTACACAGGTTAGTGAATTTGCCCTACTCCCACTACACAATGCATCAAACACTCTCTCCTATGGCAGTCAGGGTAAGATCCTACTAGTTCAACAAGCACTCCAGCAGACAAAGGGTTGATTTAAACTCAAACACACTTTCCTGCTAGCCATACTAGTTATTCAGCGTATTAATAGGCAACTTTCCCTTTCCACACATACAAAGATTAAATACACTTAGGCACAAGAATTCATATGGGCACTTATTTTGTTAGAGCAGTTTGTTCGGGAGATCTGAATGCTACCAAACATGAATGGTTTCTCATGTTCCAGCCTCCCAGGAACCATCCCTCCTAACAGGTGGGTATAGACTGGCCCTGTTTGGTATCATTAGGAAGTATGTGACCTCCTCATAACCAATATGTAATTTATGAGGATGTGAATCCTATGACACAGGAGATATGGATCCTTTTCCTGTAATCCATATTTTTCTACTAACTACCCCCCCCTCTAGGTCCACAGCTCAACTGATCAAAGAACTAACTTGTCCAGCTTCCTTGCCCAAATAGTATGACTCCCAAGTCTTAGAAGGCAGATATGGATGTCACCTTTCCACAGCCCCCTGGTGAGAATTGCAATCCAGGGTCTCTTTGTAAGCCCAAAACCAAATGTTTCCAGTGTTAACTCTTATGATGCCAGAGCAAAAATGCCCTGGCATAACAAAGGGCATGAAAAACCTGTTCAGTTGTTGGGAGAATGAGTTCTGATGATGGTTATTCTGGCTACCATTAAGATTAATTAGAACTGATTTTTATATCCTTTTTTATCATATTGTCTGAGGATTGGTTGTAGCTTAAAACAATGTGCTTAATCCAGATATTTTATGATACATTTTCCTGCAGAAAGCAATGAAAAAAGCATAATTAAGGCAACTAATAATGAACAACTCAATAATAAACTAGACTCCCTTTTTCATGAATAGATAGTGAGAATTTGTGAGTGTTTGTCTCTGTTTTATTAGCTAATATATACAGTGTGGATGATAATAATGAGCAAAAATCATTAATACCAGTCACATAAATATTCAGTAAATCTGTTTGTTTTGCCTTTTACCAGTTCCTATATTACAGTTCTAAAATAATTATTCCCAAACATATGATTTCTGGGTAGAGGACAATTTCCCAGTCAAGGGTACAGATTTTTGTACATTTTTGTTTAACCACAATTCTTTGTAAACCTTATCTTTCAACTTCTGATTCACCTCATAAGCAAAACGATGTGCTTCTTGCACATGCCAGATAAATAATGTTCACATTTCCACTTTATTTTCCTGAGGGGAATTCTAATACAATCAACAGAGCTCGAATTAAGAACTTTTAAAAATGCATTCTGGTGTCCATAAATAATGGATTCTAATGACTAAGAGGAACTCCGTGACCCTATCCCAGCATGGGCAGCCTTTTCTGTGCTCTTTTCCTTTTGCCTGTCAAACATACCCGCCTGTTGGACAAATCAAACATATGTTGGACATCTGCATACAGAACAGTGGAGCTGATTACTGTGATGAAAATGAATTATGCATACTTTTCCGGTAGCTTGTACATTTCTTTGACCTTTTCTTTAATGAGAAAAAATATGTGTTTGTGGGTGTGTGCGTGTATGTATGTATACATGTTATACATACTTGTTCTCAGTTGCATGCTTTTAAGGTGATAATTATCACATATCCTTGTAAAAATACACAATACAATCTCCCATTATTCACTCCTGAGCATGTTTGTATAAAAGTAAAGTTACCAATAAAGGGAAAATATCTAGATTGTTGGAAGGCATGGGATATAGTGGGTGATAATCACATCTGGGCAGGTGAAATTGCATGTAAAGCACTGATTAATATGTTCATAATCACCTGGTTCAATCTCACAATTCACAAGGTCAGTGGTCATAATCATAGGTCATAATCCCAAATAAAAGACATGGAATCTATTTGCTAATAACTGCTGCACAGTATTATATATTTTCTATAAACACCATATCTATTGGGCAGCATTTATAATCTTGTAAATCCTTTACAGATATTTTTTTTTCTTACATTTGGATATCACTTTCAGAAAATATGTAACATGTTTGTCTACATGACAGTACTTGGTTTTCTTATTAAGGCATCATTCTCCAGCTGTACAGCCATGCACATTAAAACTTGATTTAACAATTATGAATGTGCATCAAAGAACAGTCATGATCCCTTCCTTGTCTAGCGATTGTGAGTAGATCTTGCCCATGTGCTGAAATATATGTGTAATGTCATCGCTTATATACAATATGGTGGCTTTTCAGTGGATTTTCAGTAATGGAAGAATTTATGTAAAAAAAACCATGGGGTTTCAGATGGGCAGAAGGGGTAAAACAAATTAGTAAAGTAATGTTTAGGGGGCTTACCTTGTTCTTTAAGCAGTAGCCTCTACAGTATATATAATTATTTAGTCATTTGTAATACAGGCTGACAAACTGATATTATTGATCATGGCGGGAGTGATAATATAAAGAACAAGCTAAATGAACCAAATGCGTATAAGAAATGATCATGCAATGGATTCAATTTATGAAGTAGCAATGTTCTAACACATCCCCTTCAAAGGTACTGCAGAGATTAAAGCAAATGTGATGACATAAAAATAAATAAGTATTTTTCATCTGCTTAATCATGGAGTTGTCTTTGTAAGCTTTCATTATTAGCATTTATTTTGCTGCTGTGAAGAAATACAGATGGGACTTTGTAAAATAAAGTTGATTTTATTGGGCAAGTAAGGATAAGAGAAAGTGGTGCTAACTGGTTTAAAGTAGCTTTGTGTAAAAAAGACTAATGTACTTGAACAACAAAGTCAAAATACGCCAAATTTCAAAAGCAAATGTTTGATGCACCAAGAGTTAAAAACAAAATGTTCCACATGGGGTGCTGCCTCCTTAATCTGCTAGTTACAAGCTGGCAAAGTCTACAGATAAACATTAAAGAAATTAAATCCCCATGGTATAAAATGTATTGGCACCTTTAATAAAAGAAAGATACAGTATATTGCATTTACAATGTAGCAGAAAATGCTTGTTCATCAATAAAGTCTGTGAAATCTGTTACCCTCCCTTATCTTCGTGTCCCAACTTTCTCAATGGTTCACTCCTATTACTTTCCATGTAATAGCAAGTAAGCATGGCTTGTTTCACCTGTTGTCAATTTGGCCACAGGTGATCATTAGTGATGGGCGAATTTATTCACCAGGGGCAAATTCGCAGCAAATGCACGGCAAATTCCCGCAAATTCGTGATTCGCCAGCGAAATTTTGGTTCCCGAAAATTCACCCGAAAGACGAGTCGCGCGTCGTTTTTGACGCGACGTGTCGAAAACGACGCGGTGCGTGCCGAAAACGACGCAACGCGCATCGGAAACGATTTTGCAAATTCTTCGCCAATTCGCATATTTCTCTGGAAATTCGCGAATTTTTCGGCGAAGCGAATCTCCCGAGATTCGCCCATCACTAGTGATCATTAAGCTGCCTATAAAAACCTCTACACTGCACTAACTCATTGCCCAAAGTAGGTCTGCTTCCTGATTCCTGTTTCTGGGTGTGATTCTAATTATCTGTTCCTGACCTTTGCCTGTTTTGACCTTGCTGTATCACTGCCTGAATGACCCTTGCCTGTTTGACCACTCTTCTGGATCCTGACTTTGTACCATGTTACCGATTGGTTTGACCTCGACCTGTTTATCCTGACTATGCTTCTGGCTCCTGATTCTGCACTGCACTGTCTGACTGGAAATGTTTCAGCTTGGTAACCTTGACTACACTTCTGGCTTCTGATTCTGTACTGCACGGTCTGGTTGGTACTGTCACAGTTTGCTCCACAACTTCAATCTCTGTTCCCCATTCCTCCTGTATTCCATCTGGTTCATTTGCCTGCCCAGAACATACTACCTGGTCCTCTCATTATAAATCCTGACGGCTGCTATGGGCAAAAGTGTCAAGACCATACGCATATGTAGTGTCTGAACATATATTTCCCTTACTTTATTATTTTTATAGTGCATGATCATACCGCATATTATGGAAACATGGTTTCCAGTACAGGTATGTGATCCTTTATCCAGGAACGTATAACTTACAGGAAGGCCATCACCCATAGACTTTATTTTAATCAAATAATTCAGATTTTTAAACATTACTGACTTTTTTCTCTGTTATAATAAAACGGTACCTTGTACTTCATCCCTTATACTTAAAACCCCAGGTCCTACACATTCCGTATAATAGGGTGAATACTTGTAATATCAGCTTCATTTTTTAATCCCTCCACTGTGTCCAATTTTTTTGTTTCTAAACTTTTTTTGATTCCTCATATTATATGAATAATTTATGCTAACTTTTAAAAAAAAATCCTTGGTGCACTTATATTTATATGCCATAAAAAGTGTGTTTCAGAGCTGACCCTCTGCTTGATAAACACTAATGTCCCCTTAACTACATGCTGATAACTGGAACAAACAGCATCCCTAGGGTTGGAGTGCAATAGACTGACGGCTTCTTTAGATGTGGAATCCACTCTCTCTTAGATGAAAATCTATCAGTTTTCATAACGTGCTGTAAGCAAACATCATCCCCTGGTAACCTTGAAACAAATAACCTGATTCTATCTGTGCAGCATTTCAGATGGTGTCTACAGGCACTCAGTATCTTGGGTTCTGTCGGACAGTAAATGCATTTCATTAGATAAAAGATGATTTCTTGAAAACAATGTAACTTTGTTTTTCTCTATTTCATTTCATATCTGCATAAAAACCTGAAACCAAATATAGACCAATGCATTTTTTTGGTTTTGCTGCTTTCCAGTTTAGAATTTTAACTGTTTTCTCACTTCTTGGACCACACTTACCCTATCCAAAGGAAGGACATAAATGATAAAAAACAAGTTAACAGTAATAGCCTCAAGATTTGTTCGCTTTCTGCCCACAGGCATCTTCTCTGTTTAGAAGGTATAGCTGCCTGGAAGGTGACTTTCATTCACTATTTAACTCCATTGCATAGCATTGCCTAGCCCTTTAGAACACCTTTCCAAAAATTGTGTTTATTGTAAATAAATAAATGTTGTTAACTTGACTAATGGGGTTTGCAAAAATTAATTGATCAAATATATATCCAAATGCAATGTTTATTCTAGAATTACAGCTATTGGCATAATGCTGCATTTCCTACATGTATGTTATTTTAAACAGTATTATCTCTTAACATTGCAGTAATTATCAAACATAGTATTAGTGTTGCTCACCGGTTTGGCCATTTCTTGCCTTGTCTCAAACCTCTCACAATACAGTCCAAAAAGAACCAAATGGGTGTATAAAGGGAACTAAGGTAACCATCTTTGCAATGACAACTTGTGTATCTTTATTTTGTTTACTAACAATTTTTAAATTTGTCTCCATTATTTGCTGTCAGTTTTCTCCATCTTCGTTTCCTACGCATAAAAACAGACCTTGCATACCTGTAATCACTGGCACCTGTTAATTATTTAGCACTAAAATACTGTGGCATTTTTAAACCTTAAATTATACAACACTTGACATTAATATTTTTTGAAATCTATATGTTTGAATATGTCTTGAAGCACAGGTTTAGATACCGTAAGCAATAATGTGTCCAATGGAAGTTACTTCAATGCAGCAACTGTGGTTATAATAATGGGAGACTTGGGCTACAAGGAGCAGATCCATTTTCTTGAAATTTATCATTAGAAAATTATACGCTATGCAGGATGTGGCTTTTGAAACAGTAAACTGAATGCAATTAGCATGTGCAATGTGATGGGGCAGACAGGAGACAAAGTAGAGCTGAGTTTGCTATTTTAAAGGTTTTCATACATGGTAATTAGTTTCTCTTAACCACAGCCAGCTAGGTACTCTGGTATATAGGCATGAAACCAAATTTACTGGGCTGATAAGGTTCAAATAGCAGTCATCAGCACATTATGGTTCAGAAAAAATCCAGCCTTTACATTTTTTTTCAAGATAATGTTTACAGCTGAAATATATATTACTAGCATTCTTTTATACAGTATATTCGTAATCCAAAAATTATGTTATAATCACAATGCTCTGCAAATCAAGAATGTGTCACACCATGCTGTCAATGTACTAAGGAAAGAAATTATTTAGGCAGTTTGTACTTAGATGCCTAGACCCCCTGAAAAATGACTTAATTAAATTAAATTAAAAAAAAAAAACAAATCTTTTACAAGACAAAAAAAAAAAAAAAATCTTTTACAAGAAAAAATAGAACATATATACATATATTTGATGCTTTGTTATTCTAGACAGTATTTATTTACATATGTTAACTGAGCACTTTAATTCCTTTATGATAGAATTAGAACATTGTAAGATATTGTCAAGCTGAAATTAGAATCTGTTCTTAAACAAAGTACAAATTCTTTAATTTTGGTAAGAATTATATGTGCAGTTTAACAATTGCATAAAAGTTTTAAAATACCCCATATGGTATGCATGCAGTTAGCAGGGGTTAATTAGACAATAATTCATATTTACTACTGTTGCTGCATATTGAGCTTTGATATCATGTGTGTAGCAGCTGAGCTAACCAATGAAAAATATATTTGATTTTACTTCTATTGAGTAATAAAGTCATATCTGTTGTACTGGTATTAAAGCAGATTTATTATTATGTACTGATAATCAGCTACAGTAGTTGTAATAATTGTGTTAGAACTCCCATTTGTCCTTGTATACAAAGAGCAGCCTAGAGTTGTGGATCCAAACTGGACCAATGCTGAACATAATTGTATGTGGCTTAGTTCTAATTGTTTTAATTTTGCCGTAAGGAATGTTGGAAGGGAGGATTATATTATTTGGCATCTTGGCGATTGATATGTTATCTATAGTTCCATATGTAGAAGTTGGAAAATGTCATTAGGTCTCAAAGCAAATATTTTGAAGTGACTTGCATCTTTTGTATGTATACTGCATTTGAAATGCTTAATGGTGTGCTGTCAACTTTGCTATGGAGTGAGACCAACAATACTGAAAATCTTATCTTCAGGCGATGTGACAGCAATATTTAAGGGATTGCAAACAGGATATTGCAAGAGTGCAAGTCGTATGTTGGGAACATAAGAAATACAACGTACAAAATTTATAATCCCTTTATTTCATCCTTTAGTTTTCAATATGCAAAAAGGCTTTGAACTCACCTTGGATGCACTATGCTGTGTATGAAATCTTGCTCAATCCTTATTCTATTCTATACTTTAACAATAGTGAATAAGGGATGCAATTTACATATGGCCTTCTGAATGCACTGCTTACAAGAAAAATGGGCTGTACTTTGATCATAGTTACAAAAAGAATCTAAATATGTCAGTTATATTGCCCTAATCTAGTTCCAATTTGTTACGTACCATCCTCTTAAATGCTTAACAGATAAATGAATTAGTAAAGCTCATAATAACAATCCAAAGTGAATCACAAATAAAAAAAATGCATAGGTACAGTAATGCTAAAGCAATGTTGGCCATCAAAAACATTTGAATATATTGTACCTTGAATATAGTATAACATGTTATTTATCACAAATTATACTAAATCACATGTTCCATGAGTAGTTTTGAAGGTTATTGCACTATGTCTAGCACAAAGTAGTCATAATCTTATAAGTGGACTTGGTAATGTATTGTACATGCTATATATTATTGATCAACTAATGGTATATTGCTAATGTTAGAATCCAGGCAACCAATATTTGTGTCATTAGGAATCTGATTCAATTTGTAGGACACTTTTAGAAAATCTGTAAGTTTAGTTATATTCATCATACTAGATATTTGTAGAATGCTGGAAAATATTTCATGCCTTGTTATTTGTGACCTTACTGTATATCAAGCACTTGTGCACTTCCCTGTCATTAAGAATGTAGACTCTCCATTTACAAAATTAAGTGTACCTGCTGTCCATGCCAAGGTTACTGAATGTTGCAGAAGAGATTCAATGTTTTTATGCCATAATTAAGTACAAAGCTTTCATGTGGCAACATTAAAAAATATGATTTTATTTCACTGTGTACTTTGGCTTATAAACTGCTAGCCTCCTTGAATAGACCCTCTAAAAAAAGTTCAGCTGTTAACAAGTACCTACTGCTGAACTGCATATTTAGTGGTGATGGCAGCACTTCCATTCCCAGGCTCCATGGTGGTGATTGTTGAGCTGGTTTATGTACACTGGGCCAGAACCACAGCTCAGCTAACCATGCACATCCTGGTTGATTATCACCACTTGTAGGGTTGATGTGTAGAAGGTTTGCACAAGGCAGTTCTAAAATTGAGAGGTTGGGGGAAAGAAGAATATTGATTCTCGGAGGGTTAGCCATTGTAGGTTTTGTTCCCCTCAAGGAAATTTTGAGACTATTTCCTTAATTTTAAGAAGAATTTTTAAATGAGCTTTCTTAACATATACAAAAACATATATATTTTAATAGATATTGATATAACTGTATATTACTCTAGAAGGCCTGTTTATAACAGTTTCCTTTAATGTTTAATGAAGTGATTTAACAGAGTTGATGTAGGAATAAAAATTTAGTCAATTTGTTCAATGTTACAAAAATTCCATTATTTTAGTTATCCACCAGCAGTAAAATAACTTGTATGTTTTTCCCTCCACTGGAAAAAACATGTATAAATAGAAATAGAAATTTAGCATTTTCAAAGAAAAGTGATGTTTTCAGTGCTACTGATATCTGCATTACAGAGCCCCTGGAGGAGAAATATAATAATATTGTTGTCTAAAGTTGTCGTCTTTGTGGTTAATTAGTAGTTATATTAAATTTGCAAAGCTGATATGTTATTTATATTATTTCTTTCTATTCCTATATGTCTGAATATTTCTCTATTTTTACATACATTATTTAGGATGTGACAAAAACCATGTAACTACAAATACCAATAAAAGTATCTTTAAATTAACAGTAACACCAAAAAATGTAAGTGTTACTTTAATGATGTCAAACTACAAGGCAAAGAGAAAGTGAAGCATTTTTAAAATGAGATATATGCAGTTTAGGGTACTTATAAAAAAATCCTGAATCATGGATTTCCACACCAATATAGGATACAGTATATTTTCCCCCCTGCAAATGGTATTTTTCTCTTTTTACTAATTAATTCCTGATTTGTGTGATCTACAGTTGAGGAATGATAATCATTCACAGATAACAGAACGTAATGTTGAAGGAACATGCCTGGACTCAACATAGGATTATTTATAATCTATTGCACTGGGGCATGCAATAAATTATTACACTGATGTTTATCAATATTAGACAAATTTGTTTTAACAAGAACAGTTCCAAGTACACATATCACTGTAAAGCCAGCAGTATTAATCTAGAATACATTGCTTTTAGAAATAGTCATCAGAGAATCATGTGATAGTGATAAATGAACAGGAATGATTTTCTGCTATGATTTGAAATAGATCCTAGAATCCACACCCACATTCAGAGATGACCTTACTTTATTTTCAGGTTTTGATGAGAAACAGTGTTTTGATAATACATAAGCCTGAGGGCAACATTTTACTTCTCTATGAAAAATGTTCTTATGGAGACTATTCCCTGGCTGTTCATGTAGCAGTCAGTAAAGTTGACTGGTACACCAATCAATAAGTCCCTCAAAGGGATATGGAAACATAGAGTGGAAAATGAAGGTTCAGGGCTTAGCCTCTAGGGTGATACTTAATCAGTTTTGCAGGAAAAGACACTTCAATCAATCCTTTCCATGAATAGTTAGTTTTACTTTGTTCACTAAAACAAAAAAATTAAAACAAGAAAGTAATGAAACTGATCAGGAAAAATTCAATGCATGGAATAATTACGCCACTTACAGTGACAAATATCACTGTTTCTCCCCCTTCAGACTCTGTTTTAAGTAATTCATAGTTATGGATTTATGTAGCTATATGAATCCATATTTAAACAGTATATAATAGGAAAAAGTAGTATTACAAATTTCTTGGCAGCATTTGTTATTATTATTTTATTATTAACATGTATTTATATAACTCCAACATATTTTGTTGCACTGTAAAGTAAATGTGTTTATACAACTAAATCACATGATTTATATACATAGAACATATCTACGTTACATAGATATGTTACATACGTACAGTACATCACAATCAATACTGGTACAAAAGATGAGGAAGGCCATATGCAGAAAGAGCTTGCAATCTAAGGGAAGGGAATTATACACAAGGTGTAGGAGTGGGTAAGATCAGAATTAAGTCGGTGAGAGATGTGGTGCTGTAAGTGGTATTGCATTTGGTAGTTAAGCAGAGTGAGGGTAGGCTTCTCTAAATAAGTGTGTTTCAAGAGATTTTTTAAAAGCAGAAAGGTTGAGAGAAAGTCAGACAGACCGTGGGAGAGAATTTCAGAGGAGAGGTGCAACCCTTGCAAAGTATTGAATGCAAATGTATGAGGAGGTAATGAGAGAAGAGTTGGGTAGCAGGTGATAGAGAGATGAGTTCAGAGATGTAGGGTGGGTCAGAGTTATGAAGTGCTTTAAATGTCAGGGTCATTAATTTGAATATAATGCTGAAAGGTAGTGGAAGCCAAGCCACTGCAGGGATTGGCAGAATGGCATGTCAGATGAGGAGTGGTTGCTGAGGTGTATAAGCCTTGCAGCAATGTTCATTATGAACTGGAGAGATGACAGTCTCTGGCGGGGAAGGCCAATTAAAAAAAAGTTACAGTAGTCAAAACGTAATATGACGAGAGTGAATAAGAATTTTGGGTGATAAATTATTGTATTTTGGATATGTTTCTTAGGTGGAAGTGACCTGATTTAACAAGTGACTGGATATGAGGAGTGAATGACAGGGCAGAATCTAGGACAACCCCAAGGAATCCGGCCTTGCAAAACAGGGTGATAGTGGACTTGTTAGCTTGTTAGTTATGATGGATACTTCCGGGATGTTACTGAAGTTTGTTGGAGGAAAGAGAACCATTTCTGTTTTAGAGAGGTTTAATTTAAGGTAGCATTGCAAAATCCAAGTAGAGATACCACGTTATGGAATTCTGGGTTGAGATCAGGAGAGGAGACATAGATCTGAGTATTGTCAGTAGTGATGGGCGAATTGGCGAGATTAGAGAAATTTGCAAAACAGGGAAAAATTAGTGAAACGCTGCCACTCCTTATTTTTGGATGCGGCGGGTCAGTTTTTGCCTGTGTAGAAAAAAATGGCCAGCAATGGGCGCTGGTGTCCAAAAACAGACACTGGTGTCCAATAACGGACGCGCACGTCCAAAATGAGATGCCGTCAAATTTATCCAGGTGAAATTTCGCTGGCGTTTCGTAAATGTATACGCCTGTGGCAAATTGCGGGAATTTGCTGCAATTCACCCCAGGTGAATAAATTTGCCCATCACTAATTGTCAGCATAGAGGTGGTAATGGAAGCCATATGAGTTGATTAAATTGCCCAGGGAGGACGTATAGAGGGTGAATAATAAGGGTTCCAGGACAGAGCCTTGAGGTACCCCAACAGAAAGTGGTGGGAGAAGATGCTACTCCATTGTAGGAGACACTGAAGGAACGATTATTGAGTTAAGAAGAGAAACAAGTCAGGTCCGTATCACGAAGGCCAAGCAAATGGACCGACTGAAGGATGAGAGGGTGATCTACAGTGTCAAATGCAGCTGCGAGATCAAGCAATACTAGTAGTGAGAATTAAATTAGCTGTTAAAAGGTCATTAGTTAGTCAGGGCAGTTTCAGTAGAGTGCTGTGGCTTAAAACCAGATTGCAGGGGGTCCAGCAGGTTATTGTCAGAGAGGAATGAGGTAAGTCGGTTGTAGACTACACACTCAAGTAGTTTAGAGATGAAATGTAGCAGAGATAGGTTGGAGGTTGTCAAGATTGGAGGGATCAAGAGAGGGTTTTTTTCAGAATGAGGGTAACAAGAGCATGTTTTAGTTAGTGATGGGCGAATCTCCCGAGATTCGCTTTGCCGAAAAATTCGCGAAACGAGTCGCGGGACGCTTTTGACGCGCGTCGCGTCAAATCGCGTCGCGTCAAAAACGCCGCGGCGCGTCGTTTTCGTCGCGTCGCGTCAAAAAACTTTGCGCGACTCGTTTTTTCGGCGAATTTTCGCCAAGCGAAATTTCGCTGGTGATTCGCAAATTTTTTCGCCAGCGGCGAATCGCGGGAATTTGCCGCGAATTCGGCCCTGGCGAATAAATTCGCCCATCACTAGTTTTAGTTGAGAAGGAAACAGTCCAATTGAATGTGAGATATTAAATGGATGAGTTAAGGCTTTGATTAGACAAGGATTGGTATTCCAGAGAAGTTTTGAAGGAATAGGATCATGCGAGCAGGTGGTAAGTTGAGAAGATTCCAAAAGCTTTGACACTTCCTCATCAGTGACAGGGGTGACGGAGTACAGTAGAGACTGGTGACTATGGAGGGAGGGTGGGGGAAATCTAGGGGGATGGAGTAGTGTAATGTCCCTTCTGATAGTGTCAATGCTTGCAAGTCATGGTAGGTACAGATGCAGCCACTTGGATTTGTACCTGTTTGGGGAATAGCAGGAGGTGAGGAGGGAGTTAGTGAGAGTTGTGATATATATATATATATCATATATAATGTATATGGTGCTACCGCTAATATTCGTTGTGAAGAGCTATGGTGCTACTACAAATCTTCTATGTGAAGTGTTTTTTTCCCCTTATGGCACCTGCACCGCAATGTGCATCCAGTATATTTG
>CM044446.1:60084991-60124582 GCA_024363595.1 Xenopus borealis
CTCCCTATGCAGCAAGGTGCAATGACATCTTCCTTTTTCAAACTGCCCTGACCTAACATGCTCATGATTCAAAAACATCATTAGTGAGTGTTTTGCCTTTCTAGTTTGCTGAAGATGAAACTGGTAAGTTACAGGTACACTGCCATCATGGAAGTTTCTTGCAGGAGGACAACTAACTATGAATAATACTTTACTGATACATTCCATGTATAATGAAAACAAAAGACAATGCAAATGGAGCAAATGACTTTCTCTTGTGGAACTGAAGCTTTCCCAAACTATTACTACAGGGAAAATAATTATAATGCACACAATGTCATCTTTGCACTTTAAATAGAGGACTATTAGACTGTGCAGTTATTTTAGTCTTTCAGTTTAGCTTCAGAACAAAGTTTGGATGACTATAACAAGTTAAAGTTTAATGTTTTCCTTTTGTTTACTGGAAAAAAAAATCTTAATTTAATTTACACTCACATGTCTCAAAGTTGCACAGTTGTTAATGTTTCTGCTTGTTGCTCAAGCCAATTCTAGTAGCAGGAGGGTTAATTGCTTTCTTTCAGTCACAACACAGAAGCAATAAGCCTCAGGCAACATATTAAATGCATCATCTGATTATTATCTTACAGCAAACTTTTCCTGCTGCACAATTCAAGAGCAAATTGGTTTATTTCATGCACTGTGATGGCTTCTGAACCTCTCACTGGTTTCCACAAAAACTTCAGATCCCAGCACGTTGCTATATTTTTATTGCAGAAAAATATGTGTTCCAGCCCAGAGAGTAAATGTAAGTGCAGAAGCAGCTGCTGCTGGTCTGACTCAGCCTTTCTAAAGACCGACTAAGGACAGGGAAATATTATACTAGGTTCCAAAGGGCATCAATGTGAAGCTGGCAAAACATGCTAAATGCTTTGTGTGCAGTAATGAAAGTTTCTGATGTCACTGCAGTAGGTCATGTATGAGTTTATATTTACAGCAAACTCATTAATAAACTCAAGCACATTAATATTAAAGTTTGAGGAACCTTGCTTGCCATCAGAAGCGAAAACAATTAGCCAACATAATTTTACCAGCTTGGTTATAATGTTTACATTTTTGTTTATTAGAACCCTTATGCTATATGCTCTTTTCTTTTTAAATTTAAGTGACTAGTTTGTTTATTCTTACTTCTGCTTCCATAACTTAAACAACCAACATTGTCAGTTTGCCTTTCACAAAATAACAAGTGACACAATAGTTAACATGGGAAGAAAAAGTATACCACTCTGTCAGGTACAAGTGAAATATAATAATAATAATGTAGTATAGGTAAAGGATATGCTTTCCAGAAACCCATTGTGTCACCATTTTTTACACTGCATTATAAATCTGCCCCCACATATATAAAATAACTTTCAACATTTTCTACTGTCTCTCAGGTCACTCTGAGCTCCCATAGGATTTTTCCTGCTTTTTTAGATCGAATAAAAAAAATTTGATCGAGTGCTTAAAATCGTTCGCATCGTTCAATTTAAACGATTTTATTGATGGATAGAATTTTTGATATTCAATTGTTTGACAATTCAAATTGTGTTAAAACCCCTCGAATTTGAAATTCGAATTTGAGGGGTTAAATTTGAGGGTTAATTAACCCTCGAAATTATACCCTTAGTAAATGTGGCCCTTAGATTACATCTTTCTTTTTCACCTTATCTAATACAACTAAAACACTTCTTCAGTCTCATTTTATTTCCCATCTTGACTACTGCAACTTACACCCACAACACTACTCTCTAAGGCAGAGGTCCCCAACCTTTTTTACCCATGAGCCACATTCAAAAAGTCCCTTGAGGAGTCTGTGATTGAACATTTGGTAGCCCCTATGTGGACTGGCAGCCTATAGGAGGCTCTACTTGGCACTATACTTAGTTTTTATGCAATCAAAACTTGCCTCCTAGCCTGGAATTCAAAAATAAGCACCTGCTTTGAGGATACTGGGATCAACATCCAAGGGGTTGGAGAGCAACATGTTACACACTAGCTACTGGTTGGGGATCACTGCTCTAAGGGGCAGATTTATCAAGGGTCGAAATGAAAATTCAAATTCAAATTTCAAGTTTTTTTTATGGCCAAAACTGTCAAATTTGACTATGGAGTTATACATATTCGATTTGAGGTTTTTTTTTTTTAGTTTTTTCAAGTTTCATCATACTCTGACCCTTTAAAAATGTGAATTTGACTATTCGCCACCTGAAACCTGGCAAATTGCTGTTTAAGTCAATGGGAGAGGTCCAGGGATCAATTTAGGGCTGTTTGCAGCCTTCCTGACATTCAAGTTGTTTCAAGAAAAAACTCAACTCGAGTTGGACCTAACTAGATTCAAATCAGATTCAGGTGGTTTTAGTTCATCTGAGTTTAAAAATTTTGGTTTTAATAATACATTTCTATTGATTGGAGTTTAGGGGAATTTTTAATAACTCACATGAATTCAAAATTTGGCCTTTGATAAATGTGGTTAACTGGTTTACTGTAACTGATTTTGTCCTCTGAGGTTTGAGTAATATCTATTTAAACAAAGGATTTGCTCAGACAATGAGCAAAGTGCACATGCAGTTGCATTCGGCACAGTGCAATGAAGGTATTCAAAAGTAGTTAAAGTAAAAAGTGCTTACATTTATGGTAGATGTGAGCAAACTGCAATAAACTCAAGTTACCAATCTATCTTTGTGGGTGTTGCAACTTTTAGAGAAATTGTACGAACATTTACAAAATTGGCAAACTAGGCAGCATGTTATTTAATGCTAACTGCAAGGTTATGCACTTTGGTAGAAATAATAGAAATGCTAGTTCTACATAGCAGTGCTTTGAGGGTCTCCATATTTTATTTAACTTTTTGTGGATAACAAGCTGTGTAACTCTAGGCAGTGTCACTTAATGGCTGCTAAAGCAAATAAAACACTACCTTGCATAATAATGGACCTAACTGCTTTATTTAATTACACTCACAAACTGTTCATTTTCAATATGTGGTTGATTTTCTTGTGTTTTGTTTTCATTGTGAGGTTTAGTAAACAGAACAATCTGTTAGATCGATGTTACCGATCACACCCACGTGAGTTTCTTCTACATGAAGCTGGATGTATGATAGAAAGCAGGAATCCGCACTGTATTAAAGATAAAATACACCTCTGAGAGATGGAGAATTTAACTCACCTCTTGTTCACAACTTTATGGAGGCTTGTGGGTTGCCGGTCTCTTGATGATCTTCTCGTCTTCTTTGGGAGGACAGAATTATCCTGTTAGTGCCGCAGGCTACAGGGTTTATCCATCTATCTATTAATCTCTGTACAAGTCAATAGACATGTTCTTTCTGAGTTGCCTTTCTTGTGAGCCTATTTCCCCAGCCATTTCTGCTCTGGGAGCTGTATAATTTCTTCAGAGTGATAGAAATGTCTAGAAGCCCAGCACAGAAGGCTCATAATAAATGAATAATCTATACTGAAAAGCGTTAGCCTGAAATGAAATCAACAGTCTAATGGGTGCCGGACCCGGTATAATCCTTAACTGTTTTTTATCAGGGAAAGTTTCTTACATTTGAATTTAATAATCAGCATATTTGCTTACAAACATATGGCAATAGTTGTCCCCAGGTACAGCAGAATGATCTAAATCATTTACATGAACACTAATTACAAAATATGTTTATGAAAATCTGCTGGTAGTATTCTGTAAAACAGATAGAAAGGGTAAAATTGCAGATATTCTAAATGGACAAAACAAAAAAATAAAAACAATCCCCACTGATGTTCACCCCATTTCTTTTAGCAAGTGAGGACCACATTCGTAGCACTTACATAATAGTCATGGCAGGTGTGGGGACAATGGCAAAAAATTTAGGGGGGATTTTGGGGAAGTTTAGTTTTCCTTTAAATTGATATTTTGCCTTTAAGTTTATTTTCAGTACATTAATATATTGTATACAGGTATTTATATTATACTGTAGATGCTTCTCATAACAACATTTATATTGGGCTTCATTTCTTATAGTTACATGTTACATTATTTGCCTGCCTCTATTTCCTCTATCCAGCTTTTTCTAAATGGCAATCGCTAATCCTGGCAGACAAATGATTACTTCTATTAAATTTACAGTCTCTCATGTAGACCACTGCATGGTTGATAGGATAGTGATAGATAGATAGCTGTTGCAATTCCAGATTGGAAAGCTTATGTATAAATAGCTAAATAATTAAATAAACACACAAAAAAGAGGACCAATTGCAAATCATTCCAACAACATTCCTTTAAAGGACATGTCAACCACAAAAATTATTTTTTACCTAATAAAAGAAAACATGATTCTAAGCAACTTTGCAATATACATTCATTACACATTTTCTATGGTTTTTAAGTTATTTGTACTTATTTGAATTGCTATTGAAAGCAGTGTTTGTCTATCCCTTTCTATTCTCTGTACTGGTGGCTCTGGCTTTTGAAACAATGTAACATAAGCCAACCGATTAACAGACCTGTCTTGCTGGAGGAGACTGGCTTTTGCAATATTGTTTAAAATGTAACAACCAGGAATTATGTAAATGCTGCTTTCAATAGCAACTACATTTACACACAAAAAAGAGGACCAATTGCAAATAATTCCAACAACATTCCTTTAATGTCTGCATGACACATAACTATAATGTTCTCTTATTGTACTTTAAGTTTCTATTTGCCAGATTATTTAAAGGTTTTCTAGTCCCTGAATAGCTAAGTAAAAATGTTTTTGTCACAGATCAGAGTCTACTCACACCCAAAAAACATTTTATTTCTAGTTTTAGGGGCAGATTTACTAAGGGTTAAAGTAATTTTTGGATACTTCGACCATCGAATAAGTTACTATGACTTTGACTTCGATTTGAAGTAAAATCATTTGAAAATTCGACCATTCGATAATCAAAATGCTGTCTCTTAAAAAAAACTCAGACTTCAACACTTCACCAAATTAAAACTGCCAAAGTCCTATGTTAGCCTATGGGGACCTTCTAGAGCAGTTTTTTTTAGTTGAAGTAAAATCATTCGATCGTACTCTAAAATCGATCGACCAATTTTACTTCGACCGCAGGATAGCCAAATTTGTTGAAGAAAACTTTCAACAGTATTTCAATTCGATTTATCAAGGGTCGAATTTCGAAGTGGAAAATACTTCGAAATTCTACCCTTGATAAATCAGCCCCTTAGATATAGTAAAATGATTCTGCATTGTAAGGAACTTACTAAGTAACGTCTAAATCATCCCGCCAACGCTACTCTCTAAGGGACAGATTAGCGTTAATTTTTTCTGATTGCATAATTACTGGCGGTTGGCTAGGTCAGTGCCTTTACCTAATTCCCTTAATTGGGCTATGAATTTTTTCTCATTGACTGGCCATTCAGGTATGTCAATGCTCCTGGAAGAAAATGCAAAATACTTCTAGAAATATCTGCAAAGCTGTTATTTCCACTGCAATATTTGGCAACTTCTATTTTGTATGTATGTGCACAAATGTGCAACTTAAGTCAGAAATATGAAGAGGATGTGAGGATTAAACAAAATACTAGCTCAACAATGAAAACATTAAAGATGTGGAATATTAGTGTGAATATATGTGT
The DNA here is from genome assembly GCA_024363595.1 of Xenopus borealis. Lineage (NCBI taxonomy): Eukaryota > Metazoa > Chordata > Amphibia > Anura > Pipidae > Xenopus > Xenopus borealis. The sequence continues at coordinate 60,090,614 of CM044446.1, forward strand.
CTAATTACAATATTTTTTTTAGAATACTTAATTTGTGGTGAAGTACAAGGCAGAACCTGATGCACTTTGAATTAAGAGAAGTAACCACATTAAAATTTAAAAAAAATTGACAAAACAGTGCTGGGGATGCGCAATTGGGCAATAATTCCTATATTCCTAATCATATATTCCTAATGTTCTTTTCTAATCATTTCCTAATCTGTTTACGTATTATAAAGCTTATGTAATCCCTTTTTGGCCACTCCCATGTGCCAAAGGTTATACATCACACATGTCTTACCAACTTCAGGTCCAGGGTCCCCTTTGCCAGGGTGCTGTATAACAAATATAAACTTTATATAAGAGAGAAAGTGCAGATTAAATATGCATTCACATAACCCACAATGATCCACTACCTAGGGAACCTGTTGCAGTCCAATCATGGCACCTCCTTTCCAGGAAAAGTCCCACACTCCACTTCTGGTGGACAAAGGGTCTCAGTCCCTTTTCCCCAAAGAGCATTTACTTTCCCCAGGTAATCAGCTTGAAAAAGGAACTAAAATGTTCTGAAAGCTTGCTATGATTATATTAGTTAGCCAATAAAGGTATCACCTTTATACCATTTTCTTATTTTTTATTTCAAAAGGGTTGCCCAACAACAATACTGGCTAACACGGTACAGCAACTTTACCTGCAATTTCCCAGGTAGCGCTACCTGCCAAAATACCTCTCCGGCTGGACAGAGGTCTTTGCTGCCAAGTGCCAGGCATAGTAACAAAGCCTGATTTCTCTACTCTCCCTCAGGAACAATTCACCTGGGGGCTCACACCGTTGCATAGGCTTATCTAGAGCTGGAACATGCATCCACATTGATGAAATCCTTCATTCAAGCACACGCAAAATTTGTTAGCGAGATACTTTTTAAATAAATTTTCTCTAGTGTTACTTAGTTCACATAATTCACACTCTTACATCATTTTAAATATAGAGAGTACATAAAGGTCATATGTGTGTATTTATTAGTGATGGTGAAATTCCTGGAAGTGGCCACTTATTATTAAAAATATCCAAGAAAACAAAATAAAGACAAAAGAGATCCACTATTGTCCTAAAAATGAGCCAACCCTAAAACATATATTTAACAGTTATAATGTTGAGAATATAGCTGCATCTTAACAATTTGCCAGGTAGAACCAGGTGAAGTAAACTTTGGGGAAAAGGGTAACTTTTGTAAAATTAACACTTTGATACATTTTCAGATTATTGATCGTTCTCCAGAGCTAAATTCGCCTTGCGTAATGGTGTGAAAGTCCTCTAGTGCTGAGGTTTTTCGCCAAACAATTGACCTCTTCGCCATTTAGTAAATAGGAGATGTTGTGACAAATTATCTTTTTGGGGAAAGAGAAGTGAATGTAAAGAAATTTGTTTGCTCCAAAAGATTGACACCTTATTCTTAAAAGTGAGTGATGAAAATGTGCAAAGCAATGACAGTTTAAGGAAGAATATTACATTGTAAATAGTTTATTTATTCACCAGGTGCAAAAAGTGCATCGAATTTTCAAATTTATCAGCCGGCAAATAAGCGGACAGTATCGCATTAAAAGTCGCCAGTGGAGTTCTACCATGAATCTGTGAGAACCTGCCATATAAAGGAAAGAAATAAAATTAATGCAGAAGTGCAATGTTTGAGGGGAACGCCTCTTTGTCAAGCATCTTGACAATTAGTGCATTAAAAAATATAAAGAAGAAGATCAATTATGTCAATTACAATTAATTAGTCAGAACAATCCAAACAGTTCCAAAGTGAAAAGTCCAAAAAATTTGATTTCTATAATCTTAATAATAGAGTTCAGCATCAGCCATATATCTGTGATGAGCCAATTTTTTTCACCAGGCATGAAATCACAGTGAAATGCCACACCTCGACATCTGCAAATTTTTTTTTTTTCAAAACTGCTGCAAAAATCAGCAACAACAAATTTGGTGCAACAAACTTGTCACAGCGACAACAAATTTGCAGTAAGAAAAAAAGCCCATTTACTTTAATGAATTTGGAAAAAAAGTCACTGAAACAAAAAAATAGCTAAAAAAAAAAGAGTCGCCAAGACAAAAAGTCACCACAAGAAAAAAGGTCCTACCACTGCTGTGACAAATAAAACTTATAATAAATTATCATATATCCACTGTTTTGATTTAGAGGAAGGCAAAAATACCAACCTGAAGCCAGTGCCAATTATGCCTCACAAGAGAAAAAAATTCCTTCCTGACCTCACTGGGGATCGGAAACATTCCCTGGATCAATAATAGATAATATGAGAACATAAAGAATAGAAACTTCTGACATTTTATAAAATATGCAGAAAAAGGGGGAGGGTTGGTGGGATGTTTCTACCTGCTCAGAAGATAAGGAAGTGAACTGAGTCTTCCCCTGATATCACATCCCTCTCTTTCTCCACCCCCAACCCTGCTGTCTCCTGCCTTATTTCCTTACTTCTCACCCAATCGCAGCTGCATCTGATTCTGCCAATCCTAAACCATAAACCAGTGTAATTCAGATCATTTGGGACAAGGGATCATTTGAATCCCTTGTCATGCAGTCCCTGTGTTTATAACTCCAAGGTTTGCTTTTATGCCATAACCTAGAAAATATGGGTCATATGTTACCAATTGTTTTCCAAACACAGTTCCGGTATGCCTGTGCAATCGTGGGAATTTGACAGATGCAAGTGGAAACTCTGGGACGTGCACCAAAAAGGTTAATTGATTGGAAGGAAGGAGTGCTGACTGAAAAATTTGGACTGTGCAAAAAAATAACTCATGCCCAAAAATGAGCAACATACCTTCAACCTTCAATGCATTCCTATAATGCCTATAAGCTTCCTTCTACTAGCAAGGATAGCATATCAATGCTGGAGCTTTGGGTTTGCAATATGAATAGACCATGGTATTTATGATGCTGGCATAAACAAAAAAACAAATATCCAATCCTAGTCAGATATCCAATCATAGGTTAAGAAGAATTAGTTTAAAAAAATACCAGTTTTACTAATACTTTTATGAATGTAACATATGCCAGAAAGTGCAGTAATTATATCCATATATGTTAAAGCACATACATTATATTTACATACATTTGTCTCCCATTAAACTTCTTTTCATTGGCTTTACTAGTAAAATACTAGTTGTCCTAAAGAATTTCTGAACACAGCTTCCATTTTCCTTGTACCAACTGACCAAAAGATTCAGCATTAGTTAAATACTCAAAATGGTGGCATTTTTATAGTTTAAACAAATGTCTTTCTAATGACTAGTAATAGGCACTATATGTATTCAAAATGAACCTCCTGTGGATCAAGCAGCATTACTCTTTGTTAAGACTAATAGAATGTTTTGAATGTTATTGTCTTTGCCTTAAAAAGTCATGACATTTTAGCAAAAAAAAAAACCCCACACTTTCATTAGATCATATTTTCACTGAAAATATGCTCACATCTTGTAAATGTGTTATTATGCAACAAGGCATCTTTCCTTAGAAACAATTTGAAGTGAATTTCAAGGACAGAGGGATACTTTTCCACAATTAAGAGTGAGAAAATTGAAATAAAAATGGTATCACTAGAAATATCTTACATAAAACATCTGATTTGTAATGCAATCTTTGCTCAGCTTTCTGTTAAAAGAAAATTCTTCCGCTGCCACAGGCTGGAACCAAGCATTGGCTGGTAATAGCTATGTTTGAAATATACTGAAAGCCAAGTTCGTAAATGTGAAAAGAGATGTAGATTGAATTCTCCTTCAGGGCCACATCTTGTTTCCAAGAGCAAATTTGATATGCATTTCCTGAGATAGTAGTGTGAGGCTTGTAGAGGACTCGAAGTGTAATAACAGGAGGCCATTGATGTGCAGAGTTGGATGAGCAAGCGGCAGGGACCTTTTAGTGCCCTCTGCTCTGTTACTTATGAGGTACACTGTGAAATTGTCTTTCTCCATTTAAGAGAGATAGTTTCACTGACAGAAGAAAATGCATATATAGCCCTCTTTTGCTATTGCATGAAATATAGCACACATTTAGTTGCGTGTGGCAATACAGGAGTCCTGTGCCTCTGCTATATGGGAGAGCAGGTATGGCTGTCCTGACCCAAGGTCAGGACAGGCTGGACTGTAATACCCTTCCCTGGGAACTTCTGGTACCTGGTGTAGATCAGTGCAGCAAAGGATCCAAACAGAGAGGTGATACTTGCAGCAAAATAACTTCTTTATTTACAAAGGACAGTCGCAATGGATCAATTCACAGGCACTTAGATGACCACAGGATAATAGTAACAGGATTCTTCCCATTCAGTTAAATAGCACAGTTGATGAACACCTCTTGGGGCAATTTTCTCCCAGAGTGTAAAGCCTGCCCAGGGATAGTCAGCTTGGGGTGTTGGTTCTTGGTATCCTCACTGTTCCTCACCTCACCCACTGAGTCCCTGAGCTAGTGGTGTACACAGCATGGGGTCCTACCCCCACTATTCTTCTTGTTGGAGCGGATGCTGCTCACTAGCTACCCTGTACTTACTCTTACTCCTAGAGTGACTATTACAATGCTCATCAATAAATAGTTGTCACCTACGGTACATGCATCGGTATTCATAGTAGCTTTCTGCAGTTGCAAACAGCTTGAGAAGATTTGATGTAGTTGACATAGGACATATTTTTGTGTGAACCACAATTAATAAGGGGGCAGATTTATTAAAGGTCAAATTTCAAATTGACGGTGAATTTTATTTTACGATAAACAAATTTGAATGTACTCGACAACGAGAATTGGAGGTAATAAATGAAAAAATTGAAGACCTAAAATACGATTGAATAGCTGCTCTATTGCTACAGCAGCTTATTTATATGAACAAAAGTAGCGTTTCTAAAGCAAACACGCCAGTTTTACTACTGCAGGGCAACACTGCATTATATTTTTATTACTTTAAAACAGTATAATTGTTTCGATGTTGCTGTTCCTTTAACATCTTTAAATGGGCTATCTGACCTCTGCCAATGACTTGTAAATACATTTGGCAGGTTTTAGATGGCAAATATTTTAATTAGAATTTTTTCCATGGTGGAGGTGTGATAAATTTCACATTCAAATTTCCATTTGAGTTGGTACTTTTAAATTTGAGTTTGAGTTCTCACACAAAAAAAATTAGAAACCTTGAATTTACCCTTTTAACCATATTAATTCTGCCCCTAGGTCTCTATGCTGTTCCTGTGTCTTATTATGGTCACAGAACCATTTCATGACTAAATTACAAGAGGGTATGCTTTATCCTCTACACATTCAATCCAATTTTTTCCATGAGTGTTATTTCAGAACTTAATGTTTAACTAAAATTCCAATATGTTTCAGTCTCCCCTTCTTCTCTGCTCATGGCTTTTCTCCCAGGTGTTTTAGGAAAAGGATGGGATACTTCACTTTACTTTATGACATTTGTTTCTGCTTGCAACAGCTGGATAAATACTGTAAATCCAGGAAATGTCACAAAACACTCATAAAAACATCTGAAGTCAGCAATCAGGAATTATCCTCCTCATGCAGAAATGAATGAATTGGAAGCCAAATCATGATTTACTTCTTTGTTTCATTCAGTATTGCAACATTAAAAACTGCCTTTTTGGAAAACATATTCCTGCTACTGCACGTCTTGAGATACAATCATTTGAAAAATTACATCAGGGAAGTACAAAGGCATGAAAATCAACTGCTAAGTCTGTGATGAACATTGTAGGAGAACTCAACTTTTTTTCTTTTTAATTATTTTTATTTGATTTGTAAGAATATAAACCATACTTACTGAAGTAGTGCAGTAAGTATATAGAAACTATAGTATTGCAGTATAGTTTATGGATGCAACATCTACTTTATCTTAAAGGACAACTAAATCCAAAAAATGAATAGGGCTAAAAATGGCATGTTTTATATAATAAAACTTTTGCACCAGCCTAATGTTTCAGCTTGTCAATAGCAGCAATGATCCTGAAATTCAAACTTGCCACAGGGGGTCACCATCTTGGAAAGTGACTGCAACACTTAGGGGCAGATTTACTATTGGTCGAATTCGAGGGTGAATTTACCCTCGAATTCGACCAATTAAATTGTGGTCAAATTGAAATAATTCGATCGATCGATAAAATCATTAGAATCGAACGATTTGAACTATTTTAACCATTCTATTGAATTTTTTTATTCAATCAAAAATAGTTAAATCCAATTCGGTAGGTTGAATCTGGCAACTAGGCAGTCAAATAAAAATGTAAAGGGCAAGTTATTCAACTGTTGAATATTCAAATATTCGAATAGAATTTTATTCAAATTATTCGAATCATTCGATTTGATCAAATTTTCAAAAGTCGATGGTCGAAGTGGTCTTCAAAAATATTTGAAAATTCAAATTAGAATCTTTTTGAAAATTTGATAGAATTTTCAATTATTCATGTGAATTTGATAAATCTGCCCCCAACAGTACATGCTCCATGGGCGCTGAGCAGCTGTTGAGAAGCTAAGCTTAGGGGTTGTTGCAAATTATCAAGCAGAAAATGAGGATGGCCTGTTATATAAGCTGATGCTACAGGGCTGATTTTCATGCTAGTTGCACTGGTTCCTGTGCTGCCATGTAGTAATTATCCATGTTAATTACTAATCAGAATTTTATTGTGACATTTCTATTCTATGTACTGTATATTTTGAATCAGTCCCTAAGCTGAGTAACGGACAGCAGCACAGATCATTATTATTATCATGTATTTCTATAGCACCAACTTGTTTCGTAGCGCTGCATGTGCAGTGAATCAGCAGAAAAGAAGATGAGGAGCTACTGAGGCATATTTGGAGACACAAATATTTCCTGCTAAAGGGTTGTGGTTGCCTTGGGCTGGTACAGAAACCCAAAACATAATGTACAACATTTCTAGCCTACTTCTTTAGTTAAAATTTCTTTGTCCTTTAAAGGATCTAATCTTCTACAGTTGAAAGCAAAATATCTCAATTATTTTCTTAGCCTAGAATTACTGTATAAACTTTTTGACATTGTTAAAATCCTTTACTTTTTTTTAAGGTTGAGCATTAGATCTTACCAAAATATGTATATTAACATAATAATAAATATATTATTGTGAATACTATGAAAACATAATTTACACTACCTAGAATTCTAAGCCTGACATAAATGCAGTCATGTTATAAAATGTCCATGTGTTGGGCTAATTATCTGGTATTTCTGATGTTTAGGGGCAGATTATGATAAAGTAATTGTGCTATGCAATGAGGTCTATGGAAATCGTTGCTTTTCTGTAGGCCATAATATTCATTTGGAGGGCCAGCACAAGACAGACCTGTTAGTTAGACAGACCTGCTCTAGAGAATACCACTAAAATGCAAAGAGACTTTGAACAAAAACTCTGTTGTCCCTAATGCTATCATAAAATGTTGAAGTCATGTGTTGCAATTTTGAATGCTTCACTTGATATGGGGTATGCACTTAGAATGTCCTTCTAGTGTCACAATTATGCTTGTCCAAAATATTCTTTACAAAATGTGTGGTTTATTTTATGCAAAAAGTTATGCACTATTGCAGGGGTCCTCAAGTCTTTTTACTCATGAGCAACATTCAGAGAGTTGGAAAGCAACGCAAGAATGAAAAATGTTCCTGGGTGGTGCAGAATAAATGCTGCAATTTGGACCTATGTGGACTGGTAGCCTGCAGGGGGCACTGTTGAAAGTACATCTTGTTTTTATGCAACCAAAGCTTGCATCCAAGCCAGGAATTAAAAAATAAGCACCTGCTTTGAGGCCACTGGAAGCAATATTTAAGAGATTGTTGAGTAACATGTTTGTTGGGGATCACTGCATTATTGGGTGTACCTTTCAATGTGCATGTGACACAGCTCATTGTGACCTGTGTTCCAGGTCATTGTGACACAGGTCAATGAGTATATCAAAGTGGTTTTTATGGTGTTGGGCTATGGTTTTTATATATGTTAAGATTTTTGTGGCTTAATGTATGAAATAATTTGGGGAATGTGATAAAAGTCACAAAAATAAAAAATATTTGCAATTTGATTGCTATGGCTTAGGGATGCACTGAATCCACTATTTTGGATTTGGCCAGACCCCCAAATACTCTGCAAAAGATTTGTATATGCAAATTAGGCGTGGACAGGGGAGAAAACATTTTTTACTTCCTTGTTTTCTAACAAAAGTCATGCAATTTCCCTTCCCATCCCTAATTTGCATATGCAGGCCGAATCCTGGCCAAATCCTGGATTCGGTGCATCCCTACTATGACTATCTTTTAGCTCCACTATATACGGCTTGTATTATCGGAACATACTAAGAGGGAAGCCACGATCGATATGATCAGTTTTTCTACTTAAGCACTTGATTGACATCAGTTTTGTAAGGACTTACGTTCACCCTGGTGGTCTAGTGGTTGTGCCCCGAGCATGCGGGAGCGTTCCCCATGCTTCGGTCGGGGACTCTCGCCGCATGCATCCTCTCTCCCCCAGTGCCGGTCTCCCTATGGCGCGCGCGCCGGCGCACTTCTGGGTTTATGCGCCGGCGTGATGATGTCACGCCCAATGGCGCCAAATTCAAATGGTATATCTTAGTGTACTGAGCATTGCCCGTTGTTAGGTTCTATTTGTTAGTTCCTGGGTGTGATTCCTAACTGTTTCTTGACTGATCTACTGGTGTTTGACCCTTGCCTTGCCTGACTATTCTGTTTTCTCCAATCCTGACCTTGGCCTGTCCTGTTACACTGTTATCTCCAATCCTGACCTTTTGCCTGTCCACTGATTATTCTACACTCTTCTATCCTGAGCCTGGCCTGTCTGTCTAATCTACTCTGCTTGTGCTGGTCCGGCCCGCCTGTTCCATTTGGTGGTATTCTTCACCCAGTATCCTTGGTGAGACGATCATACCCCTGTGCTAACCAGAACTTTTAGCTTTGCACCTCTCGATAAGTCCAGGTGGCATCTGAGTAAGCTGAGGGCTCCTCCCGAGGCCAAAGGCGGTCACTTAACTGGTGAAGCCGAGTTGAGACCCAGGTGCTTAGCAACTGTTCTGGTATTGGGTGCCGTTCGTGACAAGTTTTGTGAGTAGTTCCACAACTACGTTACATTCGTATTTAGAGAAGTTAACACACTAAAGAGCGTTTTCTTTTTCCTCAGGAATAGAGGAGGATGGCTATATTTTAGGGCACTGAATTTGGTATAAATCATCATTACACAAGGACGAGTGGGTTCATATATTTATTGGTGCTGCTGATTTCTCCTGATCCAGACCAAGCACGGAATTACCCTACCTATCAGACTTATTTTTGTAAACAAATAGCCCATAGATGGCACAGACAACTTGTTAGTTAGGCTTCACAGTTCTGAAAGTACTGCTATTCAATATTTTAATAAATTAAAAAACTTGACCATCTATAGAGTAAGTACATACAATAATATATAAATACAATAATATCTAAATTACATTATGCTCAATTATGCTCAAGTTAAATTATTTAACTTTTAATGGATAATAAAAATGAATACCTTCAAATTTAAAGGAACTAAGGCAGACAACTTAAATAAATTGGATTGATATGTTATCTTGAAAAACAAATGTTCCCCTCTCTTGTAATCTATGGCAGTGATCAGCCTTTTCTTGCCTTATGTTATCAAAAAGATGGTTGTTTTATGAAGGCTAGGAAGAAGGCCAAAGTTAATTAACAAATATGTTGGTGTTTCTAATAGTAAACAAAGCAGTGGTGCAAGCCCACAGAGCTCAAACATAGATCACAACTCACCAATAATTACGTTGGGCTCATGTAGGTACCAGGAATAAAAAGAGTTCATGTAGGTACCTGGAAGAAGAAGTGGTGCCAGATTTAAGTCAATGAGAAAACTTGGGTATCCATTGAAGTGTATGGTAAAATCGAACTGAATCAAGAGACAAGGTTTTCTCTTGAGTATGAATCTGACCCATAATTAAAAACCTGATTGTAAACACATTTTTGCAATTAAACTAATGATTTGTCTAAACATACAATACATGAAGACAAGGACTTAATTTGTTTGATTTTTGATGAACAATGTGTTTTGAGTGAGTTCATGTGCATAATTTGTTTAATCTGATTAACTGTTTAATTTTTCCAGAAGTATTAATACATTTTAAATATTATTATATATTTACTGAAGCTTTATTAAACTGTTCATTTAATATATGTTACAGTGAAATCATTGTTATTGTTATTAAAGTTCTTAAGAATAATCAAGACATTATACTAATGACTGATACTAATGACTGATACTTAAGTACTAAAGATTACATTAATGAAGCACTCGGACATTTACATGATAAATATTCATATATTCAATTATATATTGATCCCACAAAGTGGTTTAGCATTGACTATAAAACATTTTGAATGGTGCACTGTACCTATTGAGAGAAAACCAGTTACCACTGTCTTTCATCACACTAATATTTCGATCAGTAGTCCAATAATTTCTGAGTCTTTGTCAATAAAGTAATTATTTCTAAATTGCTAGACTTTCATAATTATAATAACAGTTGTTTGAATTGGTTGGTGAATCTTCCATTTGTTGTTTACCACATTAACTTGCTGTTGCGGTTTATAATTCAACTGGGTGTTAGTGGTGGTCTGGGATCCAACAACACATTGAAATCAATATGCTCAGCTATTCAAAGCAGTCAAACACAGTTTTAGAAATTGACAAGTACCTTCTGTGATAAGTGTGTCTGTTCAATATATATCTGAAATATGAAAAAGAGTTATCTGTGATCTTATCTAGATTATTATATAAAGTGGTCATGCACATTTTGTTTTGTATGATGCAGATAATTGGTCTTTATTTTTTAGTTTTAGCAGTTCTTGAATTATTTGGCTTTTTATGTTCAGAAACTCTCCAGTTTGAAATTTCAGCATTTATCTAAATAGTCAAGAATATCTTAACAGGAACAAAAAATGAAGCAATTTGAAAAGTTTCTATGCAAAGGACATTCTATAAAATGCTGAAAAATATCATTAAGTGCTTCTACCCCTGTAATAAATCTTCCATTAAATTTCTCATTTTGTCTTTGGTTTTGATTATTTATACAAAGGAATCCCTTTGTTATATTCTATTATCTTCGTATCAATACATTTTCCTATGTTTAAAAAGGGTTTTCAATGCTTCTTACAGTCCATAATTAGATTTTTGAAAAAAAAAATGTGAAATAGACCACAAAATGGCACTCAAGTATCATTAAAACTCAGATTTTCCATTAAAAACCCAATTAATCTCTAGATAAGAATTGAAATTTTAGAACTCAAGCTGTATTTACAGTACTTGCACTATACAAACAATCAAGTAGTCCTAAAATCAATCATGGAACATACACGAGCTACACTTGCAGGTGTGTAATTATTAAACTTGAAATTTTTCTAATTATTTTAAAAATTTGACCTAACTCTCAACAATGATTTGTCTTAATTTACTAATTAGATACATTACCTCTAGTGCATAAATATAATCACAAACTCAGTGAATGTGGATCTTTAAATAATTTGTTTTATACTACTGACTTTGTTTTACCAGGAATAACTGTCTATGGGAACATTTTACAATCCACATTTTTACTTTTTTGGAATTTGGAAAATATAGGCTAAGACTTTCAGGAACAACATTTTTTGTATCACTGAAACATTTTGACAAATAAAGCTACCATTCCAAACTGGCAATTAAGTCAGTAATATTATGAGCTATGAAGGGCTGGTGACCTAGGGTTCCTTTAAGCATGCACATTGCTACTCTTGAAGCTTCTACTTTAAAAAAACCCAGATGTCATTATTATCTGCAAATTAAATTAGTTATTAATGGGGAGTGTAGATGGAAAGTAAAAAAGGGCAAAGACAACAGTATAAAGCCCACAGAACCAAAGTGCAAACTCAAAATCCAAATCTAAAGATATCCTGTGATTCAAAAAATATTCATAAAATTATAAAACTTATTCAAGCAATCGTATTAAAGAGATATACAGACCCCCATGGAACTCCACCTTATGTGTTTTATACACTTCGGTACTTATTCAGATGCAATCAATATTATCTGTCCATTTGCTAGCAAAGTTTTGCCAAGTTTGGAAAAAATTGGTGACATGGAAGACTTTTCCATGAAGAACAGGTGTATCATGGTGTTAATGAGCTTCTTTAACAATATATAAATTAGGCTACAAAATCTACAAAATTTGATTTCAAAGCACTGCATAGGAAACCTATGAGCAGCATTATATTTCTCAGTAATTTGTAAGATTCCAATTCCAATTAGGAACCTGTAGTGTTTAACAGCAGCCCTTTTAGAAAATGTTTGTTCATGTTTATTTTCATGTTTATTACTCTAAGCAGAGGGGACATTAGAGGATGCCCTCTATAGCAGGCCAGATATTATCCTATGCCTTAAGCTAGCCATAGATGCAAAGATCCACTCATTTGGCGACATCGCCAAACGATTTGATATTTCCCCTATATGCTTTATAAGTTATAAGTACACTGCAGACAAGTTTACTGCCTTTGGATTTGTTCCACAAACAAACTCAACTTATAACGAATACTTGGGATATCGAACACAGGATAACCCATGGAATCAAGCCTAAAAAGATTCTGGTGAGCCACATCAAACTTTTCTTTTCCCCTATATGCCACTAACTGACAGGGCTATATCGGGGTAACCGGTAGGTTTGGCCCTATGGCAGAAGATCAGATTACAACTAGCGCAATGGACTTCCAACGGGTCGGTCGGAAGAAAATCCAACCTTCCAAATTGATATTGTGTCCAGATATTGTTCGAGAAGACCCGTCGGAAGCCCCCATTCACAGGCAGATAAGCTGTCAAATCTGTCTCAACGACCAATATTGGCAGCTTTATCTGCCATGTATGGCCAGCTTTAGGGATGATGAAGCCATATAGAGCAAAGCTGGCAACTTTTGATCTTGTTTGTTTTATGGCAATAAGCTTTGTTCTTATTGGTTCAGTAATGTGACAGTATTGCTTCACAGAATAGTCATTTTATCTGTTTTGTGAAACATAACTTTTGTTGAAAGAATGAATCCTTTACTGTCTTGCTTTCTGTCATAAATATCTATTTTGTCATTCAAATCTAGCTTGGCATGCACTAGTTGTTTACACTATTATATATTATGTTACTTACATGATTAGTGATGGGCGAATCTCCCGAGATTGGCGAAAAATTAGCGAAACGAGTCGCGGGACGCTTTTGACGCGCGTCGCGTCAACTTTGGCGCGTTGCTTCATTTCTGACGCGCGTCGCGTAATTTTCGGTGCGCGTCGAGTGTCTGTTACATGGATGCTATACATTTGTGAGACAGATGGAGTTGTAAAATATTGCCATCCTTTTTTGCATGTACCAGATTTTGTTCTCATTCTTTAATAGAAATAAGTCTTTTGTATATTTGTTTATCTTTGTACATGGTCACAAATACTTATACAGTATATAATGAATGACATTCATTATGGGGCACATTTACAAAATTCACATGAATGGATTGAAGTACGATCGAATTCCGATCGTACCTTTTTTTTCGGATATTCAAATATGCAAAATTTGGCCTCTTCGATCATCGAATACCGAATTATCGAATAGATCAAATGATCGGATATTCGATAATTCGATGATCGAAGGATTTCAAATTTTAAAATCCTTTGAATGCCTACTTCGCCAGATTGAACCTACCGAATATCAATAGAAGCCTATGGGAACCCCCTCATAGGCTTCTTTTGTCCTGCTCGAATAACGCCTCGATCGTTCGAATCGTACAATTTTTTCGTAGGTTTTCGTGAAATCGAACGATTGGTATCATCGAGAAATCGAATATCGAGCAAAATAATAGCCTAAAACTATTCGATAAGCATTCGATAGTGGAATGCTTATCGAATTTCGGATAGATTTGTATGATTTTTGGGGAATTTTTGTAAATTTGTCCCTATGTGTGCTAGGGATAATTTTGTATACAGAATTTATTTCTGACAAACCGCGCCCCATACAGAAGTTTGTCATTATGGTAGTATTTGCTCACAATTTTAATTGCAATGGCCTCTCTGAAGTGGCATATACTTTTGTAAGTGCCTTTTCAGTAAAAGCAAAATCCCTGAATAAAAATCCCAGACAGAGAAACTAACTTGTGGTCATGTTATTGTTAGGATTATTACATTTTAATCTTAACTTGATTTCATCATGGTTGTGCTGTCTTCATCCATTAGCCATAGTGAAACTACTTAATAATGAAGCTACCTCATATCGTATCATCCAGTTCCATGAAAGCCCTTACATACTCCTGCCATTAATAATATTATTTTTTTTTAATATGCGTCTGTCTCTCTCACTTTCTCTTTCTATGGGTTTCACATTATAGACTGAATTAAAAAGCCATATCCACATTTGACTATAAAAAAAAACCTTTTGCAAAACACTAAAATGTCTAGAAAGATTAAATCGTTGACATTTTTATTGCATAGAGCAAGTGGCCTCGTTTTAATTTCCTGGAGATTACTGCAAGATCCCAACTACATTTGCTAATATTCAAGACTAATTCTTCACACACATGAGGATGATTACAACACCTTGTATGCAATACTAAACTTACCTTAGAATTAAATAAAACAGATCTCCTATTCCTCAAGAAACCCATTCCAAGGTATTACTGAATCATGCATTAGCCATAAACTATAGAATAAATTATTGTGATAAGTGTGCACAGGTATCAAAACCAAAAGTAATCACGGGCTACACTAATTTATAAAGTAAATATGTAATGACATGGAAAAGCATTATCAATTGTACAATGCCAACCTTCATTCTAAGTATACATGTAATGCATTAATAAAAAATCTAATATTGTTTTATATGGCCTTAAACAATGATAAAACATAGACTATCATATTGGCAATGTTGTTGCAGACCAGTATATGATGGATATACTGTATATATATATATCTGGATGGAGCAGCAAGGGGCTGTCCAGCAGAGATGCCTATCGGTATGTCTCCCTCTTACTCCCACATTCATTGACAATGATTTTACCATAAATGCAATTCAGGGCTGCTCAAAATAAACCCACTCTATCGACAGGATTCAGAGACCGGCTATATTAACAGATTGGGGGTGAACGGCCAGGTGGTGATTGAGTTGAATGGCGCCCTTCCCAACTCAGACCTACTCCACAGTAAATTGCAATTATGTAGTTGGCGCTCCCTCACACAGATTTTCTCCAAGTGGCCTGCTATCTAAAAGCGGGTTCCGGACCCTTACCAATGTTCAAGCTGATGGATGGGGCCCAAGTGGAATGGAGAGGTTGCC
The DNA here is from genome assembly GCA_024363595.1 of Xenopus borealis. NCBI lineage: Eukaryota > Metazoa > Chordata > Amphibia > Anura > Pipidae > Xenopus > Xenopus borealis. The sequence continues at coordinate 60,105,993 of CM044446.1, forward strand.
CCTCTCATGTATCAGAGGTGTTCCCAAATAATAGCGGTGAAAGCTTTACTACGGACCTGACCGATGATGTGTCCTGCTGTCTACCAGGTGTTATAAACCTTATACTGTACATAAAGCCTACTGGATAACAAAATAAAAGACTTGTGAGTGACTCATATACAATAGTAATTATGACTAGGATGCCACCCGGGGTTAATGGTGTTTTAAGATGGAACACCATAAAATGAGTGCTTTTTTTATTTCTCGGGGGTGATGATCTGGACTTGCTTAAGTACTTTTTATTTCTTATATTTTATTTTATATTTTTTACATAGTTGTGCTTTTTGTATTTTTTGATGCTCTGCATATAGGTTAATATATTTGAAATGCTATACACGTGCTAATATATAAACTAGGCACCACGCTAAATGTCACATTAATGTATGTTGATACGTGCACTCAATATCGATAGTAGATGTTCACTATTGATTGAATATGGGTATATGGTAGATAACATTGTATTTAATGGGTTACTTACACTTTTTGTATATATACACATAGCCTATGAGATATACTTTAAGGGGATTTAAATTAGTGGCAGGTGTTTGAACATATAGTAACAGCATGTGGCAGGTCTTTTCCATCCATAGCAATAACTGATTAAAGGCCCTTACACATGGGCATTTTTGACCTGTGCTCCCCTGCATTCCATTTGGCTGCGTTCAGCCGCAGCATGTTGTGTCTGAACCTGCGTTCGGCGCTTACACGCGTCTCGTGGGTACAAGCTCATTGGAAAAAATTAGGTGCGTCTAGACCTGCGCTCCCCTGTTGCTGAACGCAGCCAAACGGAACGCAGGGGAGCGCAGGTCTAAAACGCCAGTGTGTAAGGGCCCTTAGACACCCAATACTAACTCATATCGAGATTTAAATGGGCAGCAGATGTGTATGCATATAGCAATGGCAGTTGGCAGGTCTTTACCATCCAAAGCAACAAAAGATTGAGACACCCGATAGTAAGCTACATAGAGATTTAACTAAGCGGTAGGTGTCTAAGCACATAGTAATGGCAGTTGGCAGGTCTTTACCATCTATAGCAACAAAAGATTGAGACACCCAATAGTATCTCACATGGAGATTTAAAAAAAGCGGTAGTTGAGTCAGCAAATAATAATGGCAGTTTACAGGTCTTTACCATCTATAGCAACAACAGATTGAGACACCCGATAGTAACTCACATAGAGATTTAAATGAGTGGTAGGTGTGCAAGCAAATAGTAATGGCATTTGGAAGGTCTTTACCATCCATAGCAACTATAGATTGAGACACTCGAAAGAAACTCGCATAGAAATTAAATAAGCAGATGTGCAAGCACATAGTAATGACAGTTGACAGGTCTTTACCATCCATAGCAACAACAGATTGAGACACCTGATATTAACTCACATAGAGATTTAAATAAGCGGTAGGTGTGCAAGCACATAATAATGGCAGTTGGCAGGTCTTTACCATCCATAGCAACTATAGTTTGAGACACCCAAGAGTAACTCACATAGAGATTTAAATAAGCAGCAGGTGTGCAAGCACATAGTAATTGCAGTTGGCAGGTCTTTACCATCCATAGCAACTATAGATTGAGACACACGATAGTAACTCACATAGAGATGAACTAACATTACTGGATGGAGTATATCCTAGGCAAATGGATGCTCTATGGCCACACATCAATAACAATGTATGTAAGCTAAATTAGATATCAGAGGGAGTGATTGTACGGAAGTGACAGTTATACAATCGAATGTGATAGTAGTATAGGGGCGATATTCCAATGTGTGTGACTCATTTTTTGAAGCACAAAACAAGTGCTAAAGATGACAATGAGGATGATTTTAATAATATAATGCTGTGTATAGTCTATCTATCAATACTGGTGAAGATCAAGAGAAGAGGACTGAAAAACTCAATTAATTAATTGTAAATAAAAAAAGAGAAAGAACAGAGAATCTCCTCTTGATCTATATGAGGATTAATTAAAGTGCTTGTGCGAATAAATTAATACTTAAATATATAAATTTAAAGGAATTTTTTCATTTCCATAAATATAGTTAATGGTAGTTCGTACAATCCACAATTAAGTAATCATTCAATGGCATTTCATTAAGAAATAAATTAATTCAAGTGTTATTATTATTTGAACAATTTCTAAAAGTAATTCATCAATGGCATTCCACTGTATTGGTGAAAGAAAAAGACACGAAAAGGAATAAAAAAGAGGTGTGGAGAAGTCCCGTGTAGAACTGTCTGAATTATTGGCTATCTTCGGGACCCCACAAAGATGGAGAAGTCTGCCACCCAGGGGCTGTGGTCTCTACTATTAGAAGAACTATTAGAAGAAAATGATGAGCGTGAAGATAATATTTTAGAGACATCAGATAATATTTATAAACAGCGGAAAGAGCTAAAAGTTCAATCTAAATTCACTCCACCAGCTAATATTTGCCCAAATATAGGCATATTTGTAAATTTGGTGATAGAAGAATTCCAGAGATCTAAGACTATATATGGTAAAAATCTGACTAGAGATGAATTTAAAGCGATTAATGAGATGAAAAAATGGCATGACGTACAATTCAAGCAATCGGATAAGGGGGGCAATATTGTTATATGGCCAAATGAGATGTACTTAGAAGAGGCCACCAAACAACTTACGTCGTCAAATTACAAGAATATCTTGGGGGATCCAACTGACGAACTCGCAGAGCAGTATGATAGAATAATACAGGATGCCTACAAGGACACATTGATTTCTCAAAAAGAAAAACAATTTTTAAAAATTGCTAGCCCTAAGATTGCCACATTTTATCTTCTACCCAAAGTTCACAAAAATGTAAAAAAAAACCCAGGTAGACCGATAGTATCTGGGAATGGAAGTTTAACAGAAAAAGCTAGCCAATATCTGGACACAAGGATTAGACCCTTAGTAGAGGGATTACAATCCTATGCTAGAGATACTATGGATGTGCTGACACAACTAGACAATTTAAAGTTTTCTGAAGATATAATTCTGATTACATTAGATGTAGAATCGCTTTACATTTCAATCAGACATGAATTGGGGATTCCTTGGCCATTGGGAAGAAACAGTAGTCCAAAGTGATAAATTTGCCCCATGGTATTGTAAAGTGATCAAATGGATACACTACATCGATGATATCCTGATTATTTGGAAAGGTACCAACCAGGAGGCAGTAGAGTTTGTCAACAAGTTAAATGAAAATACATTAAATATAAAACTAACGATGAATATGTCTGAAAAGTCTATATCCATTTTGGATTTATGTATTATGAATCAGGACCAAAGAAATCTATTAACAAAAAATTATAGAAAGGAAATGGCTACAAATTCTTTATTGTCATACACAAGTTTCCATCCTTATGCCGTTAAACGGTCATTACCAATAGGCGAATTCCTTAGATTAAGACGGAATTGTTCTACTATTGAATTATTTAAAAATCAATCTCTGGAGTTGAAAGAGATTAAAAATTAGGGGTTACTCGGGAAAATGTGTTAAGAAAGCGTATAACAGAGCACTTCATACAGAAAGGTCCAATTTATTAATAAAAAAGACCAAGGAACTGAAAGATGAAACAGTTAGATTTATCACGACATAATGTAATGACAGCAAACAATTGTCCAATATAATGAACAAGCACTGGCCAATTTTGCTGGAGGATGAAATGCTGAAAACTGTGTTACAAGAAAAAGTATCTACTTGCTATAGGAGGAGTCCAAACCTTAAGGACATCTTATCCAGAAGTCACTTTCAAACCCAGAAACAAAGGGATAAAATACAAGGCTGTTTTAAATGTGGTGATTGTAACATCTGTGGGAAAATATTAAAGATCAGTACTTTTAAGGATAGATTTGGAATTGAACATAAAATTAATGATTATATTAATTGTAAAAGTCAAGGTGTGATTTATTGTATAGAATGCCCTTGCCCAAAGAGATATATTGGCATGACAACCCAGAAACTTAAAGTTAGAATCCAGCAACATTGTAGCTCAATACGAACAGCAGATAATCCCAAGAAATCTGAAGGGACATTATCTACAGTGGCTCACCATTTTAAAAAATGCCACTCCATGGACCCGTCTAAGGTGAGAGTCTGGGCACTGGAAAAAGTGAACCTGGGCATGAGAAAGGGCAATTTAGAAGAAACCCTGCTAAGAAGAGAATGTTATTGGATATATAAAATGAATACAGTTTCCCCTAATGGGATTAACGAAAATAATTTATTCATCTCTTTTTTGTAGATATAATAAGATAGAATAAAATTATCCGATACTCTAGACAACAAAAATGAGGGCCCTTTTTAAGGTCTTGTTCCATGTTAATACATGATTAGTGATGGGCGAAACTCCCGCGTTTCGCTTCGCCGAAAAATTTGCGAATTTCCAGAGAAATTCGCGAAACGAGTCGCGCGTCGTTTTTGACACGCGTCGCGTCAAACGCGGTGCGTCGCGCCGTTTCCAACGCGAGTCGTTTTCGTCTGAGAAGGACTAATGGAAGCTGTCAATCTCAGTATGCTCTGACGCCAACACGTACTCATGCGTAATGCAATTACGCGCTCACTGGAGTTTATAAATATTCGGCGTCCGTGAAGCAACCACATTGCCTATGAATAAGCTTTTATTGCGAAACGTGCGTCAGGCTGACCTCTCTGATTTTAAGAGCACTTGCTCTCTCCTGTTAAATTTTGTTTACCTAAGTCCTTGGGACTGGTATTTTTAACCAGGCTGATCTTTCCGATTTTATGAGCACTTGTTCTTTTCTGCTGAATATTCCTTACTAAAGCCTTGGGGACTGATAATTTTAACTACACGCAGTAATTCTCACGGGTTTTGGTACCTGATTGGTGGGTTCCCGCTGTATTGTAACCTCGCATTTCTTACTCTTTTAGCTAATTAATCTATGCGCTCAGAGGTTTGTGGTTCTTTAGCACAGTTAGCTACTACTATAGTTAGCGATAGTTAAATTACCGAGACCACAGCCCCTGGGTGGCAGACTTCTCCATCTTTGTGGGGTCCCGAAGATAGCCAATAATTCAGACAGTTCTACACGGGACTTCTCCACACCTCTTTTTTATTCCTTTTCATGTCTTTTTCTTTCACCAATACAGTGGAATGCCATTGATGAATTACTTTTAGAAATTGTTCAAATAATAATAACACTTGAATTAATTTATTTCTTAATGAATTGCCATTGAATGATTACTTAATTGTGGATTGTACGAACTACCATTAACTATATTTATGGAAATGAAAAAAATCCTTTAAATTTATATATTTAAGTATTAATTTATTCGCACGAGCACTTTAATTAATCCTCATATAGATCAAGAAGAGATTCTCTGTTCTTTCTCTTTTCTTATTTACAATGAGGATGATTTTGCAATAGCTCCTGAGCTATTCAAAGTTGCAGGTGTCAAAGCACCCAGAGTTGCCATAACCATTCATGGTAGCTGCATAAGACTTTCCACGTCTAGATAGCAAAAGGTAAATCAATATTTTGAATAATTTTTTTGTCTCCTTTCACCAACACGTTGTATGATGTCTAAGATGAAAGAAATGATGACTAAGGAAAGAAATATGACAGATTTTTGATAGTGACACTTGGGGGCAGATTTACTAAATTCACATGAAGAATTCGAAGTTCGATCGAATGTTCAAAAAGATTAGAATTCAAATTTTCAAATGTTTTTGAGGACCACTTCAACCAGTGAATTTTGAAAATTTGATCGAATCGAATGATTAGAATGATTTGAATAATTGGACAGTCGAAGTACTTCCCCTTTAAATTTTTATTCGACTGCCTAGTTCGCCAGATCAAAGCTACCGAATTGGGTTTCATTATTTATGAACGAATAAAAAATGTTCGAATAGTTTGATTCAAAGACTTTACCGATCAATCAAATTTTTACTATTCGAACGTTCGACCAATCTAATTGCGGTAAAATCCTTTGAATTCGATATTCAAATTCTAAGGATTTTACTTCCCAGACTATTCCCAGTTATTCCCATGGTCGAATTTGACGGTTTTTTAACCCTCAAATTCGACCCTTAGTAAATCTGCCCCTTAATTGTAGATTTAATTAGCATGATATTGAGGCACAGTCTGCATGACCTTAGCAACCCAAATAGTCAGAGTAATGTTATAACATTGGAGTTTTGTTCATCTAGTTTCATAAAAAGGCTTTACTAAATGAATTACTACTTGTTTATATTAATATTACATATATACTATGACCTTAAATAAAACTTAAGTGAAAGACAAAGCAAAATGCAGACCTGCTTAACTATCTCGATTAAAATCGTGCTGCCTATGCCACAAAAAAAAGCATACATTGTCAACAGCTTGCTGCTGAATTATTAAAACACCTCTTTTAAAATCCTAGACAGCTCACACAGAAGGAATGTATTTTTTATCCAAGCGTTTGCATATTGTTAGTTATTCTGGTTAATAATATTATAGTTCTGACTGTAATATTGGCCAGTGTTATCATGTCAATGGAAATGTTTCCTTCAAAACAATTGTTCAGTCTCCAGGGGTCATCTTCTATTAATTCCTATGCAGAATGTATTAAAAATGTCCTATAAATATAGAATGGGTTAGTCATTTAGCATATCTCTGCTTTGTGATATTGATATTTCAGTTTTGTTGAGATTTGTTGGTCCCAGGAAGTTTTCAAAGGAAGTTTTTTTCAGGAAGCATTGGTTCCTTTGAGGTTTTTCTCTGTCAGAATGTAGCTGCAGCTTGTTCTAGTCCTAGTTTGTTTATAATTTACCTCATCTGTGCTTTGTGACCCATATTCCTTACATGTAGTCCTGGGGACTTGGGGACTTCTGAATACTGAGCAGGATATGCTGGCTGCATTGTAATTACACATTAAATGAACTCAGCTACTCCTCAAAGACTCAAATCTCATTCCCTATTCAGAGCCTTCTGCATCCTTGTAAACAGCGCAAAAAAAGACTATGAGACTTCCTCTATTCTTTCACGAAGCATATGCCACTTGGGAGACCAGGATATTAGCAGTCATTTAATAATACTCTCATAGTCTATGTTTCTGATTCTGAGAGCATCAATGAATTCAGGCCTTGAAAGAATTCCTCAGTGTAAGAGGCACTTTTTGGCAACTGATAGAACACAGACGAAAAGAAGAATGGAGCGAGGATGGAACTCAATTTCTTCATGATAGCCAAATAAATTTTACTTTATATTAAATGTCATTTTGAAGTACACTGAATATTGCTTTCGCTGAGTTATATTTTAAGAAAAGATTCAATTGTTGATTATAATCTTTAACACCTTCTCCAAAGACTTTTCACAACACATACTTGGTTGCTTCAGTGTATGTCCAGACTGGAGACCATTCAGATATGGTTTAGTAAAATGTAACTTCAATGAATATATAAATAAATAAATAAATAAATAAATATACATATATATACACATTAAGAATGTAAATAGAAATGATACATTTAAATGGTTTCAAATGAAAATGAAATATTTTGAACAAAACTGATATTACTATATTTCTAAATAAACTATATTTCTCAGTTTGCACCTTATTTATAGTTAACTTCAACATCTTGTTCAATAATAATAACACTGAATTTTGCCAAAGCAAGGTAAATTATTATAGTATCTTTTAATAATCAGCGAAAATCTTTTGTGTGCTTCAAATAGGACATCACCGAATCTAGCCTTTTTCAAAGTGGTTGTCATGCCATTTCTATTGGCTGGCTTTTGTTAATGGTCATCCATTTTCTACACCCTTTCTATTAGTCGAAAGTAGATTAGAATCAGCTGTGAAAGCACTTTGCAGGAAAAACAAGATGTACTGTATACTATCCATAGTGATCTGAGTATTCTGTAGTATAGGTAGATATTGACTTAAGTTTTTGCTTTTATTTATGGTATTGGTTTGGATGCTTTTTTTTCCCTGGTGTTAAAATTATGCTTTGGCCTAGTTAGGCACAACTTTGCTGCATTTATTATTCCTGCCACAATAGAAACCCTGGAGCTACTGTCACCTTTGTGTTTCCCAGTGTCTGTTCACCTAGAAAGCACATGATTCATCCAGAAAGACTTGTGGGATGATCTGAACCTGGCTTCAAAGCACGTATGTTGATTTAAAAACATGTATCTTTAGTGAATTGGGTCAATTCATGCAACTACTGCAAGAATTTTAGCATGACTGCAACTGCAGTTATGATCATTAATATGCCCTGTAAACTCTAGTTATTTTTTGTAAAGTGATTTTAAAGGGGTTGTTCACCTTTAAGGTAACTTTTATTATGTTATACAACGGCCAATTCTAAGCAACTTTTCAATTGGTTTTCATTATTTATTATTTATAGTTTTATAGTTATTTGTCTTTTTCTTCTGGTTCTTTGCAGCTTTCAAATGGGCGTCGCCGTCCCCTTCTAAAAAAAGAAATGCTCTGTAAGGCTACAAATGTATTATTATTGCCACTTTTTATTGCTGATCCTTCTATTCAGGTGCTCTCCTATTTATATTCCAGTCTTTTATTCAAATCAGTGCATGGTTGCTAGGGTAATTTGGGCCCTAGTTACCAGATTGCTTAAAATTCAAATTGAAGAGCTGCTGAATAAAAATCTAAATATCTCAAAAACCACAAATAATAAAAAATGAAAACCAATTGCAAATTGTCTCAGAATATCCCTCTCTACATCATACTAAAAGTGATCTCAAAGGTGAACAACCCCTTTAACTGTTAATTTGAGCACAGGCTTCTTCTCATTACTGTGTTTAGTGCCCTGGTCTTGAATACTGGAATATTTCAGATGATTATCCTATTAGTTGGTGTTGATAGTGACAGCATATTAGTTAGAACAACAATGCACAAAATATAATAAGGATACCTAAAAAAATACTACCATTATTACAGTAACTCCAGTTCAGTATAAACACTAATTATACAATCAGCTGGACTCAGATAAGAAATATAAAGATGAAATACTCATAGGAAATCACTTAAATTATATGAAAGATTGCGGTAAACTGCTCCTATCTGTACTTGTCTTGTTGGAAATAATGAAAAAATGCTTAATTATTTTATTAATGTTGTGGCAAAAGCAATAGGCACAGTAATTGCTTTGATGAATTTCTCATAAAAAATGTTATATTTAACTTATTTTGGGGAAGACCTGCATAATGCAAGAAAAGCAACAATTCATTTCAAATTTCTAAATGGCTGAATCATATATTAGCTTTTTATTTGCAGATAACAGAAGATAGGGGTGCTTGGGAAACAGAGGAGGAAAAGAGAAGTGTTCTCATAATTTAGACAAACAGGTGTAAAACACTAGTGGTTGTTCATACTATTATGTGTGGTTACAGTGGTTTAAATTATCTCACAATATAAAAATGTAATGTAACATGCAATGTAACATTGTTTCATAGGTTTTAGATTCTAGACAAAGCAACATATTCATAAGAGTTCACTATAGGAGTGAAAGATAGGCTCAGGAAAATGAATGAGCAACTAAGGCTCCAATAAGGAGTTTAGTGAAGAGTTAGCATCCAGTGGTAACAAGGCCACCAGGTTAGTGTTTAGGCTCAGGGATAGAGAGATCCTTGGAGAGTGAGACCAGCTGTGAGACTCACCTTCAATGAGGAATGTGCACCAAAGGCAGGCAAGGTGACTCAATTGAGAAAGCTGAGGAACAAAGGATCAGATAGTATCCCTGAGTAATAGATTTGTGTAAAAGACCTGCTGCCACTACTTGTTCCTGGAGTATAACATCTAAGCATGTGCCTTGAATATGTGAAGTAATTGACTACTGAGCTGAGAAGTGTACCAAGATTTCAATACATTGTTTGACATTTATTTTAAACCACTGGCCAAGTTATTTTGATCTAGAGTGATTGCTGTGTGCTTATACCTTGAGGGACCCCACCTGAAGATAAAGGATTTAATTATTGCTGGGAGTTTATCCCCTTGCCTGGCTTCTGGAACCAGTGTATAGTAACCTGAATAAGGTTAAGGCAGACCCTAACCCATCCATCTGTTACATACTTGTTAAGCTTTTTTGCCACCTCTAGTTGGTTACAGATCTTGGGTTCTAACAGGCTCTTAGCTGTCAGGCTTGGGGATAGAGGGAGCCTTGTAGCATGGGACCACTGTGAACTACGCAAATCTCTGGAGATTGTTCACCAAGCCAGAAAACATTATCTGTGGGTGTTGTGAATGCTGCTATTGTTTTTTTTTTTTTTTTTTGAGTAACACATTATTGGGAAAGCATTATCTGATTTAATTGTGTATCATAAAGTCAGCACCCACCATTCTAAAGTGTGAACCATCTGTTCAATAAAGAAGCTCATTTCTTTTAAAGGACCACTGGCATCCAAGTTATATGAAGAATCTTTTCTGGTGCAATTGCAGTGTGGTTAACCCTTCCTCCAGCATTATAACAAGTGTCACATGTAACATATGCCCTACCAGGAGTTGCTCAGTGTTGAGCCCTATCTGACTGGGTCTAAGGTAATTTAACTGGTGAAACTGTGATCTTAGGTACCCCCTGTTCCATTCACCTGTTACATTAAAAGTCAGTGAAGTCAAAAAAGTGCAGAGAATTTGAGGAATGGATGCATTTATAATCCCTCTTTTGACTGCAGTTCCTTCCCATTCAAAGACCTGCCACACATGGAAAAACATTATTTAAAATACCTGCTGGATTGGTACTGATGTAATATTAAATGGATTTTCACTTTTATAACCAATTCTCTTTTGTGATATAAACCCATAAAGACTTTTAAAACAGAGCCATTACCTTTTTTCCACTTTTAAAACAGCATAAAACTCCTTCCATAGACTGACTCACATTTCCATGACATGATCTCTGGGATTATAATTCTTTATGTCCAGAAAATAATTATTTTATCACACACCAGAGTTGTGTGAAATTCACTGCCATGCTCTGTGCTAGAAATTGAATGTGATCTGAAAAACTAAATAATTATTCCTTATATCAGGCAATAGCTACTGTATCAGGATCTTGAGGCCAGGAAGAACAGAGCCCTCACAAACAGTGCCTGCTCTTTCCACTTTCTGCATGTCCCAAGGCAGTTGGTTATTATAAACACATCTGATTTATTTTTTCATTCTTGAAACCCAAACTTGGGATGTGAGTATTATTTTATTCAGTAGCTATTTCGGTCACACAGTTTATTTCTTCCTCCCAAAAAATGTTTATAGTTTTCCCATTGATTGTTTTAGCTAAAATGTATATTTATTTTCCAAACTCAATGAAAGCTTTTATTGATTTTAACCATATGTGGATCCTCATAAACTCCTCTTTGTTTCCCTTTATTCTGCAGGTTTTATAACTCCTATTGTTATAAACAAGGAGTTACAATATGTATATGGATTAGAAAAACAAATTATAATATTAGTAAACAATAATGGAGTCCAAAAAGGGCTGAATATCGGGAGAGAGTGTCTCACATGTTACCCAAATTGATGAAGTCGGTCTGTTTATAAAGAGTAATATAGAGAAAATAGCAATATGAGCCTCTCCATCAGTCAAAACAAAGTAGTTGTAAAATAAATTTTTATTTTATTTAGGACATAAAAATAGCCTTATGTGTTTAGTGCCATATTCAAATGGTTACAGCTGCCATTTACTTTTACATGAATTCTACAGGTTGTAGATGGAGTATTTTTTGATTCTGACTTTTAGCAGCTTTGGGGCATAATGAAACTAGAAAAAAAGTGTTAAGAAATAACCTCCTTAATCTAACATCCAATCTAGTTTCCTAATGCAATAAACCGAGTTAACCAAAAACAGCAATGTGTCAAATCCTAGGCAAGCAGATACAAATCTAGCACTGTTTAACTAGACACAATAAGTAGAGTCAGTGTTATTGTGTAAATAGTTTTGGAAATGAAATTACTGGGATGGTAGCATAATATGGGATGCTGTGTACGTTTTCAACATATTACATAGCTGTGGGTGATTGAAGGTTGAATGAAGGTGACCCTTTCATTTGATAGATATCCCGTTCTGTGTGTGGTCCCTACGCTTTTGTTAGGTTTCTTCTTTTCTTTTCATACTGCCAAAAAATCATTTTCACACAGGAGGCTGTTATCCCTATGGATTTATCATGCTAACATTGATCAGCCCATAGCACAAACATTGAACTTAGCTATTCTTACAAAACAAAGACAAGGAAATTGTTGAGAGAACATTTTGCAGCCATTATCAGCACATATAGTTGGCAGATTTCTTTTCTACTAACTGAAACCACAACACAGGGAAGAAATAAGAAATATTGGTAAGCACTGAGTAACTGTGATGGCCTATTATTACAGTAATGATTAGCATTGTCATGATGTGATGATGAAGCTATAGTTAGAAGAACAAAATACTTCAATTAAATTGTTATGTTTTATTATAACAATTTGACAGTATAAAAACATTTGCACTGTGGTGCAGTTTTATTTGGGCAGCTCAGTGAATTTTGATTCTTTTTGCACAATCCACTTTTCCCAGTTAAAATAGCATTAGTTTGAGTTGCAATGCTTTATGTCTAACAGGAAATGAAGCAAATGTTACTTTGTTTCTGGTGGCTTCATCATAAAATGTATTCATAAAAAATTGTAAAAATTACAATCATAAATAAAATTAAAAAATTTGGAACTTGCCACTTATAGGTCACTAATAGGTAGAAATTAATTTCAGAGACTGATTGCAGTAGGTGTTGTAACCCAAGCTTTTTAAAAGGAATAAGGGGAGTCACCTTTAAATTAACTTTTAGTAGGTTATTGATAAAATATATTTTTGTTAAATTTAATGATATGACAAAATAATGACAAAATATAATGACAAATATAATGACAAAATATATTCTCTTTCCAGCCTGCAATCAAAATGAAATTAGTTTCTGGGGTCACTTTTTTGCATTCAAAAAACAGATTATAACAGGATATGTTGATAAATATTCTTATTTTAAATGATTTTCTTATTTTCTGGCCCTTTTCCATGAACCATTCTGACATGCAAACTGCCGGTTGGGAGGGTAACTAAGAATATGTCATTGGGTGTATGATATATATATTCACCTGAAGGGCCCTAAAAGGGACCTCCAAATACTACTTTGTTTTTATGGGATAGGGTATTTTAACTTGAGCAATGTATTAATAAATCTGTTTTACATCTTGTGATTTTGGTGCACAGTCAATTACTATGTTGGAAATTCCAAGAAGAGAGTTGTTGTTCACCTTCAGTGTTGGTTTAGATTATGATTGGGACTCGTATTGCTAATCGAACTGTAGTTCCTGTATTATATAGGAGTTGCAGTTCACATTTTAATTTTGCTACAAAAATGCTAAATATTTTCCCCAACTAGACCAGTGAAATTATAAGGTACAGTTTATTGTGTTGGCTTTTTATTTTATTTATTTATTGTTTGGCTGTCCCTTAAATACACATTGGAGAGAACTTTAAAATTTGAAAAGGAGTAAAATATATGCGACTGTTTGTGACGTATACACAAGCTTGTTGTTGTACTAAACATGTTAACACATGTATAAACTGGTTTCCAGCAATATACAAATAACCATTAAGACATGTTCACTTATACTGATCTTACATCTGATCTTTAATAGGACAGGCAGAGGCATCTCAAAGCCACCATCTGTAATTTTCTGTTCTGAGCAGGACACATCAAATAAGATAAAAAATTTAAAAAAATAAAAGCTGCTGCTTTATTGAAGTCTAAGCAGGATATGTATCAAAGAAAGCAACATGGCTGCTCTCTATGCATCTATGTACTGTTTAAATGCAAATCTGAATAGAGATTTTTACATGATTGCCAACATTTAGGAGCAAATTTACTATTATTCCCATAATTAGCTCGACCAAATTCGATATTCGATTAGCATTCGATCGTCGAATGCTAAGTGAATAGTTTTAGGCTACCTTTTATTCGATATTCGATCATTCGACGATCAAATTAAAATGTATTTGATCAGTCGAACAATTTATTCGATCAGTCGAATAAATCATTCGATCATTCAAATAATTCGTACGATTCTAACGATCGTTCGAATCATATTCGATCAGGACTTAGACTCCTATGGGAAGCCTATGGGAACCCTCCCATAAGCTTCTGTTGCAAGTCTGTAGGTCCAATCTGGTGAAGTAGCCAGTCGAATATTTTAAAATTTTTATTTTATTCGCTGATCGAATGATCGAATATTCAATCATTCGATCATTCACTATTCGATGATCGAATATGCCTGATTTGCATATTCGACCAATCGAATAGATCCTACGATCAAATATTCCATAGAATTTGATCGAATTCAATTTTATTCACATGAATACATGTGAATTTAGTAAATCGGCCCCTTAGTGAATTCTGTCTTGCCTCACCTGTCAGTTCCTGCTGACTTTTGTCTACGCTTACACATTCTGTAGGTTATCTTTAAACAAATAGGTATATATTTTTTGATATTCATTTGTTTAGGAGTGAGGACTAGTGTTAACTAGTGATGGGCGAATCTACCCAGTTTCGGTTCGCCGAAAAATTTGCGAATTTCCAGCGAAATTCACGAATTGGTGAAAAAATTAGCGAAACGAGTCGCGGCACGTTTTTGACGCGTTGCGTCGTTTTTGACGCGTGTTGCGTCGTTTTCGTCGCATCATTTTCGAAGAGCGTTGCGTCATTTTCGTTGCGTAAAAAACGCCCCTGGCAAATAAATTCGCCCATCACTAGTGTTAAGATTTCTCAAAGTGGAAGTAAAGTCTAAACTAGAATAATGCTAGAAAATTTGTATGCTAAACATAAACATGAACTTTCTGCAACACAAGCTTTATCAAACAAATGATTTATGCTTTCACAGGGGGTCACCATCTTGTAACTTTGTTAAACATATTTGCAAGACCAAGACTGTGCACATGCTCAGAGTGGTCTGTGCTGCTTAGGGATCGTCATAAATTATCAAAACAGCACAAGCCAAATAATATCGGCCAGAAGTCAATACAGCAAGATTGATTAGTAATCAGAATATACAGACTGCACTGGGTCCTGTGTTGTCATGTTATCTAATGTGGATTTTATAGTTTCTGCAGCCAATGGTTTCTCCGACTCCGCAGAACCAGCGGCTGCAGCAAAATAATCCTCCAAATAGGACGAAAACGAACAAAGCTGCTTGAGTTCTACATGGCTTGGAAGCAAGGCGGGGCTTCCCCTGCTGTTCATAAGTATGATTCTTGCCCTGCAGAGCAGTTAGGGACCGTCTGAATTCCTGTTCACATCAGTAAATGAAGGGAGAATTTTAATGCTTACAGTCAGGTTTCTTATAAAAACTGTACATATTTTTTTTTTAAATATATCAGAGATAGGTTTCTTTTTCATTAAAAAAAGTAAAAATTGGATTTTATTTTTTTTCCCTTTACATGCCCTTTAAGTAGGGATACAAGTCCTTTTTTTCTTATGGAAACATACATAATAACCATTTAGACCTATGAATACTGTATATTAGTAGTGTTAAGAACATTAAAGTGCATTTTTCAGAAAATTCTCTAATAAAAATGTGCCATATATCAGTTCAGTTACTGTCTTAGGTGGTTACAGATCATTGTTAGAATATGTAAATGCATCAAAATCACAAGATTACAAAATCTCATACATTATACTGTATATTTGTTAACCTGTATGTTATTTGTCATAGTGGTTTATAAACGAACGAAGCCACTATGTGCTAAGTAGATAAAAGGCTTACACTGAGTACCTTTTTACTGATGAACACTGAAGGAAGCAATTACTTAGCAATACTCATAAGTCTTTGGGAAAGTAATTGGACCCCCTTTCTTGCTATGTTAATATAATTAATGGGGGATCTTGGTAGTTAAAGAAACAGTAACACCAAAAAAGTGTAATAGTAATATAGTAATGATACTATAATATACTGTTGTGATGCACCTGTACAGCTGGTGTGTTTGCTTCAGAAAGACTACTACTACTACTAGCTGCTGTTTAACCATTCAAAGCTGAAAAAGGAGAAAAGGCACAGGACACACAGCTGATAACAGATAAGCTTTGGAGCATACAATGGGATTCCTCAGAACTTATTTGATATCCTGTACTTAACTTGCTGCCCCCATGGCTACACAGCAGCTTGTTCAAACCATAGTTGTTTTTCTGAAGCAAACACACCAATTTTACCAGTGCAGGCCAATAGTACGTTATATTGTCATTCCTTTAAAATACTTTCATTGTCTGATGTTACTGTTCCTTTAAGGCATTTTTAATTCAACAATATAATATTTACTCCCATATATAATAAAAGCTACTAAGTTTGCTCAGCTGCAGAAATCTATAGCAACCAATAAGGTTTGTTTTAAACTGGTGACCAGTAAATGCTGTCTGCTGATTGGTTGCTGTTGGTTACTGCACCTGAGCAAATTTAAGTGTCCTTTATTACATACACCCACACTGCATAAACCTGTTAGAGAAGCTCCTTTCCATTATGTTCTTTGTTAAAAAAAAGGCTCCCATGTTGCCAATTTATTCCAAACACAGTGCCTGAATAGGTCCTTGGATAGACAGGGGGTGGTCTCCCATGCCATTAGTTGACTGATGTCAAATCTTTGTGGATTAGTGTATTGATTTCTTTACTGAAGGTTTTGCAAAAAAAAGTAATGTTTCTTATTTTTAATCGTGCAAACCTAAATTCATTTCATGCTGCTCTATACAGCCACAGGCTCACACATCTAATTACACAGGTCATAAAATCCTTCAAATATTTAATATTATAAAGGTAGAATACATTGGTAGACCAAATAGGTTTTAGTATGAGATTCATTTAAATAGGGTTTCTTCCTTTGAAAGTCACAATTACATTTTTAAAGTATGACCTGCTTCAATGGCGTTTTCACTGCTCAAACTTTAATAGAACAGCTTCACCTGACAGGTCTACAATACAACTTTGAATAAAGAACAGAGATGCACATCTATAATTTAATGCATCTCTCAATTAAACAAGTAATCTTCATTGGTTTGTATATGCTTATGCAGCTCATGAATATTTACATGTCATTATACTTAAAATCCCATTGAGTTTTAATTACAATAATGTATCTGACTTTATGAGGTGATCTGGGAAGCTATCGTACAAGAGGTGATAATAAATGGGGAGAAATTAATATTGTCAGATTACTGGAGGCTTTTTCCACCCTTGGTTAATAAAACACCTTTAGCTTTGATAAAGTTAAATATGTGTGGTTAGAACACTAACCTTTATGGGGAAGAAGACTCTCCAAAGATCATATGGCTTAACCTGTCTTTCATCAAGGGCATCACAAAGTGATTCTTAATCAAATCTCCGGAGCCAAGTCACTCACATGTTTCGTTTGTATATTAAAGTTGTGTTTTTTTTTTTTAAATAAAATAAACATTATGAACAAATCTAAAGCTTAAAACCTCAACATAAAGCCTTTTATTACTGTATTTAACCATATAAGTGTGATGTATTTTTTGCAATCTTTGTGCCATATGATGTGTATATCTTCTGTGTGAATGTGTACAATGTCTAGTATGAGGTGCCATTTGTCCCTAGGACACAGAATTACTGTCTCTCAGGGTAGATAAGTATGTGTAACCCTATTCAAAGATTAAAAAAAAAATATGCAAAAAACTAGTGATTACTGAATTTGTCCCATTTCGTTTAGCTGAAAAATATGCAAAACTTAAAAAATATGGCAAACTGTAAAAAAATAGCGAAATGCATTGAAGTCAATGGGCGTCAAAATTATTTTGACGTGACAAATTTTAGACCAACTACTTTTTTGTTGCAGCAAATTTTTTCAAATTTTTACAGCAGTTTCACAAAAAAGTTCTGAAGTGGCAAAATGCAGAAAATCACAACAAATCCATGCCTGGCAAATAAATTCGACCATCACTACAAAAGACATTTCTATTAAAGAATGAGAATAAAGTCTGATTTGTGCACAAAAGACTATATTATATACAAACTTCATTCTGTAAATTTTAAAGTACTTTGTCCTGAAGGTGAGATGTTCATTGGCATCCTTGATCTCTGAAGGTTCCCTATTCAGTATATCATCCTGTGTGAGGAGAGAGACTCGGACAGTATTTCATTCAACACACTCCTTTTGTAACCCCTCTGTAGGAACCTGTCAAACATTTCATGTAGTTGTATGTCTTTCTGTTCTGGATCTGAGTTATTGCAGAATAGTCTGATCAATTGTGAGTAAGGAAACCCCCCCTTTCTTGTATCAATGGGGTGACAACTGCTAGCATGAAGAATAGTGTTCCTATTGGTTGATTTTCTACATAATGTGGTGCAAAGTGTACAAAATAAGATTTAAATCAAACAGGAGAAGGCATGGTGTTAAATTCCTCTATCCATGCTTCTTATCTCCTAATGTCCCCCAACCAGATAAGAAACAGATTGTCAATAAAGCAGTGATAGAACGAAATGTCACCCTTCCTCTCCATAACAGTGTGTTTATAATCAAATAATCAAACACGAATTAATATACTGTATATATAT
>CM044446.1:60127962-60149194 GCA_024363595.1 Xenopus borealis
CCTAAAATCCTGCCACCCTAGGCCCAGGCCTAGGTGGCCTTTCCACAAATCCGGGCCTGATTCTACTGCTGTATGCAGCCCCCCTGGGTAAGTGTGCAGTCTCATTTTTAACTCACTTAATATGCACGGAAGAAATGGTTTATGCAGACAGCGGCACACAACACGGATAGTATTAAGGCACTTAACTATACGCAATATTCTTATGTTACCACGACTAGCAAGTGTAGTGATCATGCATTTATATTTATACTGTCACTGTTTGACATGAAGACCGTCGCACTGACGTCACACGCTGTTGTGGCGCCATTTTTTGGGTTTGAATAAGATTATTTGCACTGTGCACACCTCATGAAGAAGGCTCGCGTGTAAGAGCCGAAATGTCAGAATAAACTACTTTGTTTGTTTTTCACCAAGTACAAGTCTTGTGAGTGCGGTTTTTGCTGTTAATTGATAGCTATAGATGCTTACAATGCAAAATTTCAAACACAAGCAAAATGTTTAAAGGGGTGGTTCACCTTTAAGGTAACTTTTATTATGTTAGACAACAGCCAATTCTAAGCAACTTTTAAATTGGCTTTCATTATTTATTATTTATAGTTTTATAGTTATTTGTCTTTTTCTTCTGGTCCTTTGCAGCTTTGAAATGGGCGTCACCGTCCCCTTGTAAAAAAACAAATGCTCTGTAAGGCTACATATGTATTGTTATTGCTACTTTTTATTGCTGATCCTTCTATTCAGACTCTCTACTATTCATATTCCAGTCTCTTATTCAAATCAGTGCATGGTTGCTAGGGTAATTTGGGCCCTAGTTACCAGATTGCTTGAAATTCAAATTGAAGAGCTGCTGAATAAAAAGCTAAATAACTCAAAAACCAAGAATAATAAAAAATGAAAACCAATTGCAAATTGTCTCAGAATATCACTCTCTACATCATACTAAAAGTTATCTCAAAGGTGAACAACCCCTTTAAAGACCAATGCTTGATTTGATTGAATACTGTAGGTTTATCAAAAGTATTTATAAGGTAAAAAATCTACTCTAATGCTGTTTAAACTGGAAAATTATTTTATTTTGATTCAAAAATACATAAAAGGGATTGAGCACAGAGATTTCAGCAGGAAACTGAATGCAACATTGAGCTTTGTTTATCACACATCTAAGGCAATAAAATAGCAATTTACATCAAGGAAGAAAATTAACATTATACAACCATGTTTTAGCAGCCAGCATTTACCATAAAATAGAATGAATTTCTGCAGGAAAATTGAAGTTTTGTCCTTTAACTTGTTTTGTAATAATAAGAACATCCTACACCACTATGTTAAAATTAATAGCACAGATTTGTGTAATGAACATTTGTGACATTTTGATCCTATTGTACAATTTCCTTTCTGAGTAGTGTTTAGTAGTGATGGGCGAATTTATTCGCCAGGGGCGAATTCGCGGCGAATTCCCGCGATTCGCCGCTGGCGAATAAATTCGCGAAACTGCAAAAAAAATTTGCAAAAAAAAATTCGCCGCACAAAAACGAGTCGCGCGTCGTTTTTGACGTGCGACTCGTTTCGCGAATCGGCGTAAAATTTGCGAATTTCTCTGGAAATTCGTGAATTTTTCGGCGAAGCGAAACGCGGCCGTTTCGCCCATCATTAGTGTTTAGTTGCTTGACATAATAAGAATTTTGCTCTAAGACACTTGTGACAGTCAAGACAAAGATCAAGGATAATTCACAGAAGATAATGAATAAAATAAGTGAGATTTCAGAAAAATATAGCATCAAAATATCTGCTTTTTTGTTTCTCATATGTACAGTATAGGACAGAAACAAATCTCCACAAAAGTTTTCCAGACCAATATTATATATCTTTATAAACTTAATGGTATATATGATAATAATAATGCTACCTTATTTAACAAAAGACTCCAAATAGTTAAGATAGCATTGTTTTTTCTTTTTTGCACACCAGCAAAAATCACATTGAAAAGGAATGCAATTAGATGCCTGAAAAACTGTTTATAAAATGAAATGTATAAAATAGCTTGAGACTATTTCTATTGACTTCTATAGAGCCCTGATAGTTTTTATTTGCTGAGGGGGGGCTTTTTGTGTGTTTTGTTTTTTTTTTCAGAAAAACTTGCTTTAATATTGATGTTTGTGCTTGAAACCAAGAAAAAAAACACCACATTGATTTTTGATAAATCTGCCCCTTAGTACTGGATAACATTCCACTGAAAATAATTTGACAAAAATATGTTTTTTTCTCATTACATTAAATAGCTTCAGCACAATACTCTTTATTATACACAGATAACACTTTCCCATGCTTTGTATTGACTATTGTGCAGCATCCAACTATACCTATACCAATATAGCCATCCTAGATGCAGTATACACTGCAGGTAGTATCAATAGTGTTATTGCTATAGCATATTGCAGAACATTACAATTGTGATTGTATTGTATACAAAAATATGTTGCTTCCTCCACATTGCTACAGTTGATCACCTGATGTAACATGAACTCTTGGGAAACAAATCTTTTCTTGAATACTGAAAATACATACTGACACTGGATAATGTTTGCAAGAACATATGTGTTTATGAATTTGCACAGTAGTTCTCCTGTTTTGCCTTGACAAAATGTGCTGATATGTAAATGTAGCTGATAATGTAGCTAATAACGTAGCAAAATGTAATTCTGCTTTTATTTGTCAATAGCCATGATCTAAAATCTATCAGGAACTCCCCGGTCAAGAGCAATGTGCCTGAGATGTACTATCCACTGCTCTTCCGGGTTGAGCCATGGGAGGCAGAGTGGGTTTGGTAGTTTATATCAAAGAATTTTGCATGTTACAGTGCCTTCTAAATTCTTATTCTGTACTTGTCCTGAATTCAGATCTGTGTATGCTGAGAAAAAAGTCCATTCCTAACTTGCCCTTGTTCCCTCACATTTAGGGGGTTATTTATCAAAGGTTGAATTTCGAAGTTATGTAAATAACTTCACATGGATTCACAACTCAAATGGGAGGGTATTTATGAAAATAAAACTTGAAAGTTAATATTCGAATGAATAGGAACTACCCGAAAATTCTAATCAAATTCAAATGGTAGGAAGGCAGTTAACATCTTGTAATGGTTCAACAGACCTCTTTCTTTGATTACTATGTCACAAGCCCATGGTGTGGCTGTGGCAACAGTGATTCTGTTAAAGAAAATGAATAGAGACACAGAGCCAAAGTTACAGGTGTGCTGCTTCTTCTCAACTAACAGAACAGCAGCTCTCTGTGTCTAAACTCCCTCAAGCTATGAGCCTATGAGTGACCTCTATTGGTGGTAGTTTGAATAGATTACCATACTACACAGAACTTGGCTATGGTCTGATGCGCATATATATATATATATATATATATATATATATATATATATATATATATATATATATATATATATATATTTGTTCATGTAAATTTACATTTTTCATATTTACTGGGGTCACACACTCCCTGACGAAAAAATATAGCATAACTCCTGGCATGCCTAACAAACCATAAAAAAATTTTTTCCCAACATTCAATAGACAGGTACATAGTGTACAAGTAAGATTCTATATGTGGAACATATGGTTTAACATTCCACCAAGTCACATTAGGTTGAGTGTGAGTCGATATTATGTTAACTGTAGGTTGTGGGAGTATTGACAACTGGCCAAGAGTCTCATATGTAAACATTTGTTTTGGCCTTCTCACGCAGCTGGATTGCCTAACCCCCATCAGCAAATACAATGTCACATTTGTGTTCCGGGATCTCACATTTCACTCTGGTTCACTTTCTGTCTCAGGCAAAACTTCTGAAATAGGTGGATCTTTCAACTGGCACTGCCATTGTTCTCTTGCAAGTGATTGTTCCTGTCCCACTACTCCAGATGGGCCTTCCACAACAGGCAACTTTGAAAATATTTTCAATTATTTTGGTTGCATTCTTGTAGATGATTGAGCCATACAACCCTTTATGTCCTAATGACTGACTTCTCAGGGTTGATGTTTTGATAAAGGTACTCTTACCCAATAGCCTATATGTGCATTTGGGATAAATCTCACATTTTAATTCAAATTTGAAATTGTGGTTTTAAATTTAAATTTGTGTGTTTTGACCAAAAAGAAAGTAAAAAATTCTAATTCAAATTTACCATTTGAATCTTAGTAAATCTGCCCCTTAGATTCCCTGGTTTTTTTAAGCCTTTTAATAAGATCTTTGTTTTGTCTACCATCTACCCTGACCTTATACTCATCTGGATGATGCCTGCCCAGACCACTGACTGTATTTGGAATTTGATTTTTTGCCACCATCCTAGAGCATGTTTCAACTTCACATGACCTCAGTTTTTAAGCTTTTGATTTGTCAGTATTTTGACTCATTCTTGACTAATATCTTAATTAAAGTGACTAAAGACAGCTTGGCGCAAATCACTTTATATTTACCTTTACAAGCAATACATAACCTCTATAGATAGATATCTAGTGAAGGAAATTGCATTTCAGTTTTATTACTACTTTAGCCTCTGTTAAGCTTTGCAAAATATTAAAGATGCTTTACTTTGGTCAGACTTTCTGAGGTGATGTCAAACTTTGATTCTTTATAATACATGTCCATAATATGTTTAATAAACATGCTAAAATTTGCATGATTACAATTTAAAATGTCCAAACAAAGGTCACCTTTCACCTATATAGTACTGAAACTCTTATCTGTGTATTTATTTACTTTGTCATTGTGGTGGTTGGGAGTGGGTATTTGTTTGTGTTTTTATGTTTTACGGCAATTATTCCCTTGAGACAGTCTCTCACCTTTGCAGTGGTTTGAGTGCCAAAATAAAATGACATAAATAGAAAGATCTAAATATACTAAGTAATAAATATACTAATAAAATTAATCCTACAACAAAATCTTTTTTTATGGAAGACAATATCAGTGACCTTAGAAACTAACTAGTTAACTAGTAATTAATTTAGGGGAGCAGTAAAATAATTCAATACACAAAAAGAAAAGTAAATGTAAATGTCTTTGTTTCAGTCTATATGGAAGATAATTTTTTGTTCAGGTTGACCTTTAATTAGTGATGGGCGAATTCGCGGGTTTTTTTTTTATGCACGTCTCGTTTTTTTTATTTTTACGACAGCGAATTTTCAGCAGTCGAATTCAGCATAACAAAAAAACTTCATTTCGCAAATTTTTCACCAATTTGCAAATTTTGCTGGAAATTTGCAAATTTTTCGGCAAAGCGAAATGGGATAGATTCGCCCATCACTACCTTTAATACCTTTTCTAACAAATTGTGCTTTTTGTTGTGATTGCCAGTTAGAAAATCTATTTTTACATACAATGAAACACTTGAAGTACTGGCCTGCCTTCTTTTCATTTTGATATATGGAATTTTCTGACAGCTGCTGTATTCTAGCTCTCTTTGAACAAACATATCTGGGACGAGATTCAAATTATGATTACTGGCTCTATTTTTCTACCTATTTTACAGGGCTATGCTGCAGAGTAGTCAGAAAAGACTCTCAGACTATAAAGAAGATTTGACAAAGTTTGGTTATGGTATATGTGACAAATAATAATCTCACAATGTACTTATTGTAACATAATCACTTGTGAAATAAGTTTTATTGAGGGCTGTTGGGACATTTTCTTTACCAAACAGATAAAAGATGCTGATAACAAATGTAATGTAAACAAATCTAAGACATCTTCATAGAAAAGGTTTTTATATGTACAGAATACCACTGAAATATTTGTCAAGTAAATTTAGTTTTTTTTCCATTATGGCACAGACATATATAATTTAGGAAATATGTAGCGACTTCAATGTTTTGAGTGTGGGGATAAACCCTCCCTTCTTCAGGAAAGTTTACCCCCCCCCAAAAAAAACATTGAATTCACTACATGAATAAAACTGTGGCTTCAAATAAAGGGCCTAATCAATACATGTGAATGTGGTTTCATTAATTTAGACATTACACTGTATGGTGCTGTTGAGCCAAACATCCAGACAAAAGGAGCAGCTATTTTGGTCATGAATCTTTATCCTTATTTATTTTTTTGAAAATCAAAGGCAACGAAAATATGCAGGTAACCATGTTCTATGCATGAATTATGCAATGATAGTAGTAAACATGGAGAGTAGTAAATATGGAATGAAGTACTGTATGAGGTTCCAGACTCTCAAGCACAGCCCAATGAAGGGTTATTAAAGGAAAGCTATACCCCTGAACAATGTAGGTATCAATGTAGTATTACTGATCAGCTCATCTCTGAGGCAGCACACAGACCATCACGAAATGGGAGCTCAAGGTAAAAGGTGTAAAAAGGCAATACAGTATTTTTCATTTAAAGGAAAACTACTGTATACCCCGAAAATGAATACTTGAGCAACAGGTAGTTTATATCATAGTAAGTGGCATATTAAATAATCTTACCTGGAATATAAATTTGACTAAATATTGCCCTTTTACATCTCTTGCTTTGAACCACCATTTCGTGATGGTCTGAAATATTTCAACTCTAAGGGACCGATTTACGAAATTCACGTGAAATGATTGAAATTTGATCTAATTCTATCGAATAACGATCGTAAAATTTTTTCGTGAAATTTGGCCTCTTCGATGATTGAATATCGAATAGATCAAATAGATCGAATGATCGTATATTCGATCATTTGATCATTTGATGATTGAAGGAATCAAAATTTTAAAGTTATTTGACTGCCTACTTTGCCAGATTGAACCTACCGAATTGCAATAGAAGACTATTGGAAGCTCCCCATAGGCTTCAGAGACTAAGTCCTGCTCGAATACCATTTGTACGCTCGGAGCGTTCGATCGTTCGAATCGTACGTATTTTTCAGACTCCTGAAGGAATTTTCGCGATTTTTCCGTGAAATCGAACCATCGGTATCCGATCGTATGAATTCCTCAAAAAATCGGATATCGAGCAAAATGATAGCCTAAAACAATTTGATAAGCGTTCGATAGTAGTGATGGGCGAATTTATTCGCCAGGGCCGAATTCGCGTGGGAATCACCAGCGAAATTTTGCCGTTTTTGACGCGACGCGCATCAAAGTTGACGCGACATGCGTCAAAAGCGTACCGCGACTCGTTTCGCGAATTTTTCGCCGATTCGCGAATTTCTCTAGAAATTTGAGATTCTTTAGGCGAAGTGAATCGTGGGAGATTCGCCCATCACTATTCGATAGTCGAATACTTATCGAATTGCGAATTTGGTCGAGCTAATTATGGGGAATAATAGTAAATTTTCCCCTAACTGTAACAGGAAGAAGTGTTGAAGCAAAAGACAGAACTGTGTCTGTTAATTAGCTCATGTGACCTAGCTTTATAGTTTGTTTAGTATGTTTGTGTGCACCGTTGAATCATATGATCCCAGGAGGCTGTCCTTATTTTGTAAAATAGCTATATTCTATTTAGGATGACCCAATGGCACGTGCAACTAAAAAATTATGTTATTATTAAAATGGTTTATTTACATGAAGCAAGGTTTTACATATGAGTTGTTTTATGCAATATCTTTTTATAGATACCTACATTGTCCGGGGGGGTATAGTTTTCCTTTAAATGCACAATTAGACATTCTTGACATGTTGAACAATATAGGATCCATTCTCAAATCAGTACAAAATAGCTGTTATCCTCTAGCTAAGCATTAATCTGTAATAGTATTTTTTTTATTTCACAAAGTATATTCAGTTAAGCATTTTAATCTCTAATCATTCAAACAAAATTGCTTTGCAACATAACTGCATTCTGCAATACAGAGGCTGGATCAATATTAAATATTAATGATATGACTGTTTTTATGTTCTTAAGACTAGCAGTACTAACTAATTTATTTGTAAATTATTTAGTTGGTCAATAAAGCAAAGAAAACCTTTTTGTATATCTTAGCAGTAGAGAAGCAATGATGTCTTTGCTCCAGAAGACTGTCAGTGTGCAATGTTAGGTATTTGTACCAATCATCAAGAAGATCCCATACCTCATTGGGTAATAATAGAAATTCATTATTTATCCCTGTGCTATAGTCTGCACTCACAATTGGTTTGTTTCACTGAGAGATACCACATCAATATTCATGGCAAAAAAACTCTTTACTCTTTCTTTCCATCTTAAATCCTCATTATTGTTTTGTGTTGCTGTCACATCAGTATTGATTGGTGACATGTTCATCCATCATTCATCACTGTGTGTCTATATCAGGGTTGATATAGCTTGCATTTGGAGTACAGGGTTCAGCTCATTAGAGTTTTGAGAAGTAATGTGCATATTTTAATCAAGATAAAGTTGTGTTGGTTTAGCAAAGTCTCTCCAAAGGATTTGATTCTTAAGAGCTCATTTACATGAAGCAGGGCAGAATGCAATGCAAAGTACAAACCGTCATGTATTTCTACACTTTTCACCTTAGAAATTGTCAGATATAAGCCAGATACTTCTTGTACACTTCTTACCTCTTGTAAGAATAGGTGACTACATATCTGTTGTTAGATCATAGTGGTTAATAAAAATTGTAACATTACATCAGATGTAGTATCCACAATATTACTTTGAAACAGATTAACTTTAACTTCAATGTGTTGATTAGGTACTAGGGGTTACTAGGCATGTTAAAACCTATACAACAGTATTCCTTGTGAGAAGCTGGTTGCCTGTAAATGCAATTGTTTTGAGGGGAAATTAGCTGTGGTTGGCAGGTAAGTGTAGGATCAGGAGCATAAAGACAGGGACACCTGCCCATCAGGAACACTCTTCCCAAATTAAAGGTAACAGGAAAACAATTCATTAGTGTTTCAAAAACACTCATTCAAGACTTTTACCCACACAGGAGTTCTCGCCATACAGAGTGGCTTCCACTCTCTGTAATATTTGGCTTCCACTCTCTAATATTCAGGGCTTTTCAATAAGCTCTGTTGACTCTCTCCTTAAATTCACCAGCCTCTGGCCTGGCTCACCTTCTGGATTTCCTCAATCACATTAGACTCAGTCACATGGTAATGTCACCCTCTGCTTCTTGCAATGGTAGGAAGGGTCGCCATCAGTGGGGACAGTTGTCCCAGACTAGGTGCTTTTTGTGTCTTGGGGCCCAGCCACTGTACTCACTCTGTAGCTGGCCCCACTGCTGTCAGGGAGAATTGGGTGGGGTGGGTGGAGCTTATTCTGCACAATTATTTTCCCTCCTCCGCTACTAATCTATTGGTATTTTTATGAAGTCCCTGAACAGCTGCACGGTGATTGGATAAGCAGGGAGGGAAGGCCAAATGTCACCCTCCAGCCAAGTCAATCCCTGTGCAGATTTACTGGGGTGTAAGAGAAAGCCAGTACTATAGAAGCTGCAAGCACTAAAGTTCCACCCACCCTACCCGATTCTGTAGCTCCCTGATAGCAGTAGGGGCCCAGCCACAGAGTGAGCACTTTTAATGATTCTGAGCATATCAACCAGGCAAGGCATAGCCATTTTTTCTATGATATCCTTTTTTCTGTTATAAAGCATATGAGAAAGCGTTTTCTGTTATGAAAGTTATTAACATAAAAGTGATTGTTAGTGAAGGCTAACCCCCACACAATTGTATTTTAGTAGAAATAATTATTTTTAAAAAAGTTGGTGTTTAACATAAATAAAATTGGCTGATTTAGGATTGTGTGAACATTTATGAATCTTACTATCTGTGCTTTTTTTAAACCCTGGCCACTAATGTGTGGTTTGTTTGATAAATGTTACGATGGGAGGCCCATATGATTATGTTGTATGGGCAAGGGCTGGGCCAGGCCGGCTGAGCTCCCCAGGTAAGCTGGCCTGCACCATCGCCCCCTCTGGCATCTGCACGTACATGAGTACACATACACAAGCACATGCCTGGACGTACATGAGTGCACATGCATGTGCTGACTGTTCCTAGGCATGTGCCTACTCTACAACCCTGTACGTTCCACCCTGATTTGTGATGGCAACCCTGGTAGCAGGCAGCACCCCCAGCCCCTCTGGGAGTTCCTAACACAGACAGGTAACCTTCCTGTGCCCAAGGTAGGTACCTTTGGTAACTGTACCACTTCCCTTATAATGAACATAATATTTATGACATTTTCTACAAAATTATCTGGAAAACACGACAACAGTTACAGTTTATAGGCAAATTATATTTTGGACAACTGTAATTTAACCTGTTTATGATGAGTACAAAACAAGTATGATGTCTCTATTGGTGATGGGCTAATCTATCCCGTTTTGCTTTGCCTGAAAAATTAGCGAAACAAGGCGCATCACGTTGTTGCGTCACTTTCAATGCGTGTCGCGTCAATTTCCGCTGCAAATTTGCACCTGGCGAAAAAAATGGCCCATCACTAGTTTCTATGAGTGAGTTATCCCAGTACCTGCCTTTATTATTGATGGATGCATGAAATGTTTGACATTATTCAGAAGTAGTGTTTAGTGGCATTTAGTGGGCATTATACAGCAACTTACTGACATTCCCAAGTGAGATAAAATTAATCTGATAACTTTACACCATTTGACTTTGATCATAGTGATTACCTAGATTAGGGTAATATACTGTTTTACTGGGATGTTACCATTTTTGTGAGAATAAGGGAGAGAGTAAGGCTGTTTTAATAAAAACATGTATACTTCAAGAAGTGAATCTTATTTAACATTAGGGAAGGAATTTGCATTGTTCTCTTAAAATTGGCATATTTATGATTGAATCTGGAGTGCACCATTTATGAGACAAAATTTATATAGTTTATTGTTAATATGTCTTATAAAAAATGGCCTGGTTTTGTTTAGGGTTTGCACTAAGTTTCTACATGATCTTCTATGTATGAATGTCTTTGTGCATCAAAAATGTCCTCAAGACCATAAACTGCTAAGCTCCACCAGGGCCTTGTGAATTGTAGTTTTTTATTTATTTATTTACATTGTACTGTTTAAATTATATTACTTTATAGCATTTCTTACAAATCGACAATAGAAAGTTTACTTATATTTTAATGAGTTTATTGGAGGATATAAAGATATTTGCTTTGATTCATGCGCATTGTTGAGACTATTAATGATTTGTGAAGAACTAACAAGGAAAAATAAAAATATGTTCTTGGCATCCCTGACATAGCTCATTATCAGAGCATTGTTAAATATATACTTTATACCAGTATTTATGATTTGTAAGATTTGCTATAAAACTGTGTGTATCTTTATTAGCATATTGGCATTAAGCTCAGTTATCCAAACACTATGGCTCATTACCAGTACAAAGCTGGTCATTGTATTGGCACTTAACTTAATACTAAAATGTGTGGCTCATTATGAGAACATCACCACTTACAGCAATTCAGTTGCATAAAAAGTGTGGATCATTATCAGTATTTACACATGGGGCTCTTATACTCGTCAATTCATTATTATTGTGGATGAACTGAGCATCACTTTATGAAACAATTTGTAAACAGAGTATAAGATCTGTGATGCATTTTAGTAAAAGGCAACAATTTGACTGCTCAGCAGAGAGATGTGCTGCTCTCAATGGGATATTTCATGACTAAAAATGTCAAAATTTAGTTTGGAAGCAATTTTTATCCATACAACATGTTTACCTATCAAAAAAAACCCAAAAACTAAATATTTGTTTTCTTAAAACTCAGTATACTATTATATAATATACTATGTATACTATTGGTATAATGTTTGGTAGAATGTTTTTATGGGATGGTAATGGGAGAACTTTTTGCTTAGTTTTATCACTTTCTTGTAAAGGGGGTTCTAAAGGCTCCTTCTCAAGGAAAGTTCTTGTATAAGCATATTAAGAATGCAAGTATTATGCACGAGAGGGCAATGCACCAGCATAGTTGCAATTAAAGCCCATTTTATAAATTAATTTTAATTTTTAAAAAGTCCTTTTCCTTTTCCACTGCAATAATAAAACAGCACCTCATACACAATTGTAACTAGAATTCTATACTGTTGGGATAAAATCCTAAAGGTATGGAGATTTAAATTATGGAAATACACCTTTTTTGAGCATTCCTGATAACAGATCCCATACCTGTACTGGTAAAAGTTGCACTTAGATTCATTAATATATTAATGTATTGTAACACACTTTCCGGTGAAACCCACAACAGTGGCAGTTCATGAGTATAAAACTGTTTGTTTTTTTAGCTTGCAAAAGGCAATGTTTTTTTTTTTTTGAAGATTGCGTTTGTTTTATGTACATGAAGTCTACATGACTGGTGAACATCACTATAATTAATAGCTTTGTACTTTTGTAGGGATGTATTAAATAATATATATATATTAATATTTACAACTTTTTGTCATGTCCCCTGTTTATATAATTTGCATAATGCTAGTGTTGGGTTGTCCTTTCAACCAGACCCTGATGCCAGTGATAAAAAGGGTTTTCCATGGCAACTGCAGTTATATTTTAACAGGGCTGAGACGTGCTTTTAGGAATTATAATTTCAGTAACATTTAAGCTTCAGTTTGTCAGAATCAGTCAGTTCTGTCAATGAGCACTAAACATCACTGAAGCCTTTAGAAAATGGATCCACTATTTGGTCAGGGTCCCTTATAACTTATAAATATATCTAATATCTAATATCTGAAAACATTTTGTATCAGCCGTTTTATATTTTTTTGACGATATATACACAACAGCACAAAATGTCACCCTAATGAAAAATATATTATCCCCAACCATAGGTGCGGGCTAATAGAGCCTACATTCCCATTAGGGGTAACAACAGAGCTAGTGATGGGCGAATCTCCCGCGTTTCGCCAAAAAAATTTCCAGAGAAAATCGCGAATCGGCGAAAAAATTCGCGAAACGAGTCGCACATCGTTATTGACGCGCGGCGCGTCAAACGCGACGCGTCGTTTCCGACGTGCGCCGTGTCAATCGCGGCGCGTTGCGGCATTTCAAAAACGACGCGCGACTCGTTTTTTGGGCGAAATTTTCGGCACAAATTTTTGCTGCCGTTTCGCAAATTTATTCGCCAGCGGCGAATCGCGGGAATTCGCGGCAAATTCGCCCATCACTAAACAGAGCTCCTGTTGTGAGTGCAAACATGTAATTCACAAGCATGATCTATTAGCCCACACCTTTTATTGGGGATAATACAGAATATTTTGGCAACAGGTGCCCTTTAAGTTGGCCTATTAAGAGCATCAAGGAAAACAAGCAGGCTTTGCATAAAAAAAGTCTGATTTTTCTTTGACCTTTAAAGTGATGGCATAGAGAAATCTTGTTGTTGACAGGATTTTCTTCCACCATACCCAAATACCACACCGATGGAAACTGCAAAAAACACTATGAGGAAACATTTGCATCATGTAATTGCACAGAAATGAATCTGCCTTGTTTAAATGAATCATATATTTTACTCACTGCAATTTCTAAACTCCCCAGTGGCAAGGCAATTTTTGTGCTTTATACCCACTAGGGAGGACAAATTCCTCAGAGTGACAAAGGGCTCTGCATGTCATCATCATAAAGCCCCTTAAAATAGCCAGCCACACACTCTGGAAAATAATGTCTTAAGTAACAATGTGTTATTACATATATGCAGTACTGTATGTAGCCTCTTCTACTACAGTTGGCTTGTGCTACACTGACTTCCATGTTAAGAACTGCAGCAATTCTCTTATAGTGAAATATTGATGACAGAATACCTACCTGTACAGTGGCAGTTACCAATCCTGATGTTCCTCCTGAACAAACTAAGAGATGTATATGCAAGGAGCAGATACAGAGTAGCTTCAATCCCCTGTTTCCCCTCTAAAAAAGTAAAAAACATTACTTTTTGTTTTTAAAACACTAAGAAAAAAGTATATTCAGTACAAGCCCAATTTATGTAAGGAATGGGGTGTAAAACATAAAGGCACAAAGTAAACATTGAGATAAAAGGGTTTAAGATGAGAGGTGTCAGACTCATCTGAGAAGTGTAGAAAAAACAAATACAGTTAGATAAGTCAAGTAGGAGCACATTAGTCATGAGCTGTGTTAAAGGTTTTACCTGGTGTTAAGGGGTTTTAGGGGCAGAGAAAGTGGTATGATCTGGCAAAAGTATGGCCAAAAACCACTCTGCACTGGGACCCTTGAGTTGTATAGTTGTTAAATATCAATGTTTGAGAACTCCTTGAGGCAAGAGTTATTGCTTCTTATTGTTATGAAAGGACACTTTTGTCACAATATTGCTCAAATTTGATAATACATTTTTTATTTAAGCTTAAATATTATTTACTGATACATTTGTGGTTTAATTGTTCTGTATTTAAATTTATAAAATGCAGTGCTTGTGTTAACCTTATCTAAGCTGCCTTATCTTGTTCAGTTGCACTGTTAAATCACAGGCATGTCCAAGCATCAGTGCAGTAAATGTTAATTAGACTTTTCAGATAAAGGGTAATTAATTCTACTTTGTCTTGTGGGTCATTAGCTCTGTACTCACATTATTTTATAAAATAAAAAGTATTTATAAAATACCTCCCACAAACAAATATATGACTTCTGTATTATTGCCTAAGAGTCACATGAATATCAGGAAAGCAATTCCAACATGCCGCCAAAAGGAGTGACAAAGTTTTTCCAAATGAATTCAGAAGTACAGTGCTTTGCAAAATAGTACTTTTGGACTAAAGTAAATGCTTTTTAACTTCCTCTACAACAATACCCCTTTGCCTCTGACCATGCATCCCTGCATTATTATTAGTTTACTTCATTAGAGTAATCACGCAGCCATGGCCACTTATATGAATAGACACTCATATGCAGATAAACACCACTGATTGTATGCTATAACCTTTTTTCGGCATGTTTAGGCTACATTTACTGTTTATGTGAATATTACATAAGAAAATGAATATATCTTTGTATCCTTTATTTTATAAAGGCAAATCCTGAAGATGTCAGTTGACAATGTACTGTAAAACAAATTAATTTGCAAATCTCCTTACCCACTAGACTGACCATTCCTAAAGGAATACACATTGGGCTTCAGTTGTGAACAGTTTGGCTTTGAAGATACAGGTATGGGATCTGGAAACCCTGAAAGCTTTTAATTACGGGAAGGTCATCTCCTAGTGTAAGTTCATTTTAAGCAAATAATAAAAAAAAAATTCTCTGTATTAATAAAACCATAGTTCCACTTGAAGAAAACAAATTACATGAATACATATTGGAGGCAAAGCAATACCCCTTATCTAGCAAACCCCAGGTCCCAAGCTTTCTGGATAATAGATACAATTACTATATTGTCTTTTTAAAGCTTTCATTGATTGATTTTGATTGTTATTGTGTTCTGCTTTTAATAAATTATAGTTTTATGTTTCTCTGTACTTTTGCGATGTTTCTTTTAGAAAAATAATATAAAGTAAAATAATATAAAAGTTTTTGTAGTGGCAATTTATCTATGTGGTGAGAGGTGTAAGATGAGACACAAACTGATTAAAGGAGAAGGAAATGGAGAAAAAAATTGTGGTGCAAATTGCCATGAACCCCCCCCAGTAATTCTAGTCCTTGCTTGCTATCTAGAATTGTGGCTCCTATCCTTCAAAATTGCACTGACTTAGGGTCCTTTTCTGTCTTACCTTCTACATTAGACCCCAATATGTGTATGTCTTTACAATACATATTGAATAATTATCTCAATCATTTAATAATTCAAGGAGTGTTGGTGCTTTCAGAATTCATATTATATAATAAAAAGGTATTTCCAGTGCCATCATTTCTCATGATGAGCAAATAATAATTTGCATTCTTTGCAATTGACCCCAATGAATTACTTACTCTTGATAAGTTACATATTGTTCTAACAAGATGTCCAATAGCATTCAATAAAATGCTCTGTTTCCTTCAGGAGCTAATGGGTGAAATTAAAATGAAA
The DNA here is from genome assembly GCA_024363595.1 of Xenopus borealis. Lineage (NCBI taxonomy): Eukaryota > Metazoa > Chordata > Amphibia > Anura > Pipidae > Xenopus > Xenopus borealis. The sequence continues at coordinate 60,143,903 of CM044446.1, forward strand.
CAGAGCACACTGCAAACGGTGAAACATTTGCAATGATTAAATCTGCCAGGGTCAGAGGTGGATGTAGAAAAGGTCAAAGCTTTGCTAATGTGCAGAGGCTGGAGGAATAAGTTCAATCAGACTGAAATTTTCTGGGCTCATCTAAAGTGATTTAGGAAATAGATAAAAGCGAGCCAAGTGTCACTGTGAAAAGAAGGCTCCTAATGGGATATTTCGTCTGATCAAAGGGGAATAGAATCATTTTAACTGTACTTTTTCATGCATCTTATCATGTAGCTGAATACAAGACATCTTGGCCAACTACTTTTGGATTTGAAGTTTTTAGGCATAAAATATTTTTTTCTTCCAACCACTAGGTGTGAACTAATGAACATTTTGGAAGGTGAAGCCTCCTTAAAAATAGATCAACTGGTATTTATTTTTAAATACGCAGTGTATATATAGTTTTCCAATAGAAAGCTTTGTATTGCCTTGATCAAATGCAATAACTCATAACAATTAATAAAATATTTTCTTTCAACTAGGTAACCAGTAAATGCTTCTTGCTAACTGATTGCTATGAGTGACTACATTGTTCACCTATTTTTACATTACCCCAAAAGTGAGCAATTATCTTTAGTACAAACGTATGCCTAAATAAGAATATTCAAATATTAAAAATAATAATATTAATATATATTAATATATATTTAAGATATGTTGCAGCCTTGCATTATTGACATTTCCTTTAACATATAGGGGCACTTTTACTAAGGGTCGAATTTCTGTCGAATTAAAACCTCTCGAATTAAAACCTCTTGAATTCGAAATTTGAATTCAAATTTTTTTAATTCAAATTTTCACTTTGAATCAATTGACCCCTTGATGAATCTGCCCCATAATCTCTGTTTCAGTGTGCAAAATTGTATTCTGTGGATTATTCCAAGCAAAATGTTATTTAATTAAACAGTGTTTTTCATTTTTCACGTTAAATTTCACATTAACACTTCAGCACTGTATTTATACAGTGTACATTCTGAACATGTGTTTATTTATTCCTTGTATAAATATTGTACTATCCCTTCTCCTGAGACAATATTGCAGAAACAAATGAATACACACTGTACCAATGTATACATCAGTGCACTGCACTAAGACTATACTGTATATTTATTATAATGACTGTGAGGCAGATACAACCATTTAACAAATATGAAAATATGTTGATTAGTTATTGTAATCTTCTGTTGCTATCAGGGGCAATCCTGTCCATTTTGCCACCTGAGGTGGCCTTTGTTTTGCCGCCCCACGGCACTCACCTTCAGCGACGGACGGGGGTCCACGTCACTACTGCAGAGATCGCAATTGTACTCTCTGCACTAGAAGAGCCAAATTTCCAGGTTGCAGCATTTCTACAGGAAACCTACCCACCCAGACCAGTACCTGCTGTTTGACTCCAACCATCCACAAGCTGGGGATCATCAAAACGCTACATCACAGAGCAAATAAGATCACCACCAGCACAGAGGCTACGTTGAAATGGAACATCTCAGAGGGAACCTGAAGACGTGTGGCTATCCAAATTGGGCCTTTGTGAAAACCTGTAAAAAAGTTGGATGATGTTGGATCAACAGATCAAATCCTACAAGCTGGATGTAATTGCATGACTCAAGATAGAATGAGACTGGTAGAAATCTGATGTGTAAACTACTCTGAAAATTTTCCATCCCCCATGTTGGATGTGGACTAGTGATGGGCGAATTTATTCACCAGGTGCAAATTCGCTGCGAATAAATTTGCGAAACGCCAGTGAAAATCAGCCCGCCGAAAATTCAGTGGTGTGAAAAAAAAAAAGAGTCGCGTGCCGAAAATGACGCAACATGCGGCAAAATCGATGCGTCAAGAATGATGTAAACGACGTTTCGAAAAAATTTTGCTAATTCGCAAATTTCACTCCAAATTTGCAAATTTTTCGGCGAAGCGAAACAGGATAGATTCGCCCATCACTAATGTGGACCCTACATTCTACGCCTTCACCTAACTACTAAAATCTTATGGTGTCTGACCGACTTTATTTATCATTGTAATATACTGAATGTTAGATACATGAACAAAAAACTTCACTTTATCTGAACAGACTTAACATTAAAGCTTTGGGATAATATTTTGTAAGATCATACAAATTGCATGCTGTTGCGTGATGTTCCATGGTGTTACATGACAAGATAATCACAAAATCAAAACCTCCTGTGTAGTTTAGCCCTTAGGAAACGTGGTTTTTCCAATTTGGAAAGCTAGATACAGTACATGTCTTGTAACTGTGCCTGGTAGCACCTGTTTCTGAAATGGCAAATATGGCTGCTCCATATTTTAACAAAGGCTAAATAAGATGCTGTACACTCAGGTGACGCAATAGAATAAACATGGAGCAAGTATAGTATATAACTACACATTTAAAGGTAAACTATTTCCATTCTTGTATCTAACATCACTATAGTTGGGTTAATGTTATATAGTGGCAGGGTCAGACTGGAGCATTGAGGGCCCACCAGGGCTGCAAAACAAAGAGCCCTCCTGGAAGTCCCTGGGGCCCCCTCCAGACCTCAAAAGCCAGCACCCACAGCTTGCATGCAAGATTGCAGTAAGCAGCGCTGTATAGTTAAATGTAATCTACTTTCTTCTACATCTGGATTGCAGGAATTTGTCTGCAATGTTTACAGAGCTAAAAACAAGAAATAAACACTCAGGCTTATCACCTTTATACCATTTTGTTATTTTTTATTTCAAAAGGGTTGCCCACTAACACTGGACAAATATGCACCAAAGCAGAAACCAATAGCAACAATATCTCTGGTTGGTACAGACTTGATTATTGTTGTAAAATGTTAATGTACCTTTATTATTAAATGCCATTAGCAACCAATTAGAACTTTGCTTTTATTTGCAAACTACAGGGGAAGTGAAGGCCATCACCCTAGACTTCATTTTAACCAAATGATTAAAATATTTATAAAGTATTTCCTTTTCCATGGTAATAATACAATATAACTGTAATAAAATGCACCTTACCGGTGCGGCGGGGACGCCCGCCGCGCCGCCATCAGCGGGGACACCCGCCGCACCATGCTGTTGCTCCTTCCTAAATGCTGGCTCTTAGTGCGCGCCGCGTGCGCACTTCCCTTCTTAATAGGTGCATGCACGCTGGCGTGATTACGCCAGTGCGCAATGGTGCGAAAATTTTAAAGTATTTAAAGGGACATTTTTGCTTTGTTTATTGCCCGTGATAGTATTTGATTCCTGGTGCTTTCCTGAGCCTTTGTGCGTTTGTTCCTGTATCCTGCTAGTGTTTATTCCTGTGTTTGACCCGGCCTGTTCCTGACTATTCTGATATCCGTAACCTGACCCCAGCTTATACTTCGACTCCGATTCTGTCTCATCCTTCTGATTGATTACCCGGTTTTGACCCTTGCCTGTCTGACGATCCTTGATATCTGCCTGCCTCGACCCAGCTTGCCTGACTAAGAACTTGCCTAATCCTATTGTACCATGATCTTCGGCCTAACTGACTTCAACAAGAGTCGTGCCCCTTTGCTTGCCAGAAATCTTCGCCTTGTTCCTCTCATTAAGTCCACGTGGCATCTGAGTAGCTGAGGGCTCCTCCCGAAGCCAAAGGCGGTCACACTACTGGTGAAGCCGAGCCGAGACCAGGGAACTTGGCATCTGTTCTGGTTTAGGGTGCCGACCGTGACAAGAACCTTGTACTTGATCCTAGTTAAGATATCATGAATACTTATTGCAGCAAAACAATCCTACTGGGGATAATTTAATGAAAATTTAAATTATTTTTAGCAGACTTAAGGTATGGAGATCAAAATTACAGAAAGGTCATTTTATCCAGAAAGGTCTTGAGAATTCTGTATAGCAGGTCCCATACCTGTTCTGTAGTAGTAAATAGTTTGGAACAATTGTTGATCATTCCTGTGTTGCAATCAACAATTTTTTACTGGTACCTGAATTGAAATGATTGGAAGAGCTGCCCTTCTTTGACTAGCAGTAAGCTGTAAACTAAATTACGGCAGGGTAAACTTTTGTATTGAGGGAGGTCACATTTTAGTAAACACAATCAATTAAATAAAAATTGTGTTTACTCCCAAACAAAAGTCATGTTGCTTTAAGTTGTGAAATTGTAATTATGGCAAACACACACACACACATACTGTATATAATTGCTACTGCTCTAGTAACCCATGTTATACCTTTGATTGCATTATATGGATTATTAGATCTCCAACAAACTTTCCATATGTTTTTACATTATCTATTTAGTCTTGCAGCAGTAGCATACCCTACATTGAAAGGGGTGATCCACTTCTGGGCTCCACTTAAAGGGATACTGTAATTTTTTCAAAATGCATCAGTTAATAGTGCTACTCCAGCAGACTTCTGCACTAAAATCCATTTTTCAAAAGGAAAAACATACTATTTTATATTAAATTTTGAAATCTGACATGGGCCTAGACATTTTGTCAATTTCCAGCTGTCCCTGGTCATGTGACTTGTGCCAGCACTTTAGGATGGAACTGCTTTCTGGCAGGCTGTTGTTTTTCCTTCTCAGTGTAACTGAAGGAGTCTCAGTGGGGCATGGGTTTTTACTATTGAGTGTAGTTCTTAGATCTACCAGGGAGCTGTTATCTTGCATTAGGGAGCTGGTATCTGGTTACCTTCCCATTGTTCTGTTGTTAGGCTGCTGGGAGGGGAGAAAGGGAGGGCGTGTTATCACTCCAACTTGCAGTACAGCAGTAAAGAGTGATTGAAGTTTATCAGAGCACAAGTTACATGACTGGGGGGGGGGGGCAGCTGGGGGGGAAACTGGCTAAGTTAAGAACCATGTCAGATTTAAAAAAAAATTCTGCTGTAGCAGCACTATTAACTGATGCATTTGGAAAAAAAACATGTCTTACCATGACAGTATCCCTTTAAGTGAAAACATTAATTTACATGTAAAGTCTTCAGACTATGCCCTATGACCTTTATGAAAACAAGTGATCACCTAGTTATCCTGGTTAGTGTGAGATGGCTAAAAGGAGCCAAAAAGCCCTTCTCGTGCAAGACATGCACCATAAAGCCTTCAGAAGGTATTTGCTTGTCTCATGTCATATATATATAGCGCTGCCTTAATACCAAAAATTAAGGTTTAACTCTCACATAAGGCATTATGGTTGGAGACATGCAAATCACTCAACTTTGCATCCAGAACTGCTGGTTTAATAGCATAGATACAACCTAATAGCTCAGAGCCAAATATCTATGCTC
>CM044446.1:60171048-60184928 GCA_024363595.1 Xenopus borealis
GTATCGGTTACAACCATACTGTTACCATTATTTAATGGAGCAACACTTTCAACCTGCATCTTTTTACTATTAACATATTTAAAAAAACTTTTTAGGGTTACTTTTCGCCTGCGCCGCAATTAATTCTTAATTTCCTTTCTTTGCTTTATTGCTGATTTACAACATTTATTACAGTGTTCATATTCATTAAATGCAGCTTCCGTCCCAACAGATTTGTAGTTTTTAAATGCATTTTTCTTCTTTCTGTAAGGAACTTACCCTGGTGGTCTAGTGGGGGGACGGCAGGGACGCTTGCTGCCCCCTTGGCGGGGACACTCGCCACCTCTTTCTCCTATGTCGCATCCTCTTCGATGCCGGTTTCTAAGGCGAGCACGCACTTCTGGCTTCTTAAAGGCGCAGGCGCGCTGATGTAATGACGTAAGCGTGCAATGGTGCCAAATTCAAAAGTATTAAAGGGACCTTTGCTGCAAATACAGGTTGCCCGTTATAGGTCCAGTTTTGCTGAGTTCCTGGTGCCTTGAGCTTGTGCCTAGTTACTGATCTGATTCCTGTTGTAACCCCTGCCTCATTTTGACTACTCCTGATTTCTGTATTCTGACCCTGCCTGTCATCCAACTCTGATTCTGCCTGATCCCTCTGCTTGATTACTTGTTTTGACCTTCGCCTGCATGACTCCGCTTGAATCCTGCCTGTCCCTACCCGGCCTGTCTGACTACGTTATCTGCCTCCGTCCTGTCCAGTGACCTTCTGCCCAAAGACTTTGCTTTACAGTCGTGCCCCTTGCTAACCAGAACTTTCGCCTTGCACCTCTCGTTAAGTCCAGGTGGCTCCTCCCGAGGCCAAAGGCGGTCACACTACTGGTGAAGCACGAGCTGAGACCAGGGTGCTTGGCATCTGTTCTGGTTTGGGTGCCAACCGTGACACTTTCCTTTTAACTTCTTTACATCTGTATTAAGCCACATGGGATGATTCTTAGAGCTTGTACATTTACTCCTTAAGGTAATAAATTGAGAACAGTAACGATTTAATATCATTTTAAATGACAACCATTTCTGTTCTGTGATTTTAGCTGAAAACGTAATGCCCCAATCAATACTCTGAAGGGCAGCCCTAAAGGCAATAAAATTAGCTTTTCCAAAATTCATGGTTTTTGTTGCCCCAGTATATATTTGTTTTTTGCACCAGACATTAAATGATATAACATTATGGTCGCTACTACTCAGGGGTTCAATGACTTGCACATTTGCTATAAGTTCTGGATCATTTAAGATCATTAGATCCAGAATAGCATTTTTTCTGGTATGCTCCTCAACAACCTGTGCCATACAATTGTCATGCAACAAGTTTATAAACTTATTCCCATTAATTGATCTGGCAGTACTGTTGCTCCAGTCAATATCTGGGTAATTAAAATCCCCCATTATCAATACTTTACCCAAACCAGCAGCTTTTTCTATTTGCGTCAGGAGCTTAGCCTCCTCCTCCTCACTTACATTAGGGGGTCTATAGCATACCCCTACAATAGATTTGTTGGACTCTTTACAATTGGTGAAGAATTCTACCCATAAGACTTCTGCCCCTTCATTCTCTATCATAACCTCCTCCTTTTAAATCATGCTTAACATACAGACATACCCCTCCTCCTTTTCTATTGCCTCTGTCCCTCCGAAACAAAGTATAGCCGCTGATGTTAAATGCCCAGTCATGCAACTCATTCAGCCATGTTTCAGCCACATTTGTAGATCCTAAACCCACCCAGGGTTTTTTTAATGCCAGGATTGCTGACCTGGTGAGGTGGGTTTCCTGGAAGAAAACATATCATGGTTCAAAATTATTTTTCCCTCTAAAAATTTAAATTTTCCCACTTAAAAACTCGACCAGAATAGTTCCTTCATTAAAGCACTGCTTACCAACTGATGTCTTGCTGAGATGTTTAGTGAAGTTCCAGGTTTGTTTACAGATGTAATTTCCTGTTCTATTATTTTTCTAGGCTGAATTTTAATTTCAATTTAGTGTACACTTACAAAATCATTCAATCATCACTCCAAATTAAGAATTAGAAACAGATTGTCTAAGGTTGGGAGCTTGGGCAAGTGATAATGACAAATGCTTAACTTCGCCATTCCATAGGCCATATGGTAACATCACATATCATTGTGAGTTTTATAATGGAATAATACAATCTTGAATGCCTTACATAGGCTTTTCAGCTTGCTCTAGATGCAACACTAATATGCAACAAAGAATTATGGGTAAATGAATGCAAATTTACACATAAGGAATACCCAATACTATAAGACTTTGTGTTTACAGGGTTGCTGTGAACTGCTTAACAGCATGCAAAATCCATACAATGGATACATTGACCCATAAAATATTAAAATGAATAATAATGATACAATACAGTACTATACAACCCAAACAATACCAGTGCACATAAATATGCAGGGAATTATATGTGGGATTCATGTGTTAACTGGATAGTATAAGCTAAGCAAAGCATTAACTCTTCACAAATACTTCTGGAAAATATAGTTCTGATTCTTTTATTAATCTTTGTTAATCTCTGCAGCTGAATTGGAATTCCAGAGGGAACCACAAAATTATATATACTTCTCTATGTAGGAAATCACTACCACTACTGAAGTCTTTCTGAAGCACCAAAGATGTAACTATTGCCAGCAATGGTGAAATAATATAGCGTGCAGTAACACAGAACAGCTTTGTGTATGTGTGCATGTGTGTGTGTTTTTAGCTACTGAAAAGGATCTAGGAAACTGTTTTTGTTTCCACTTTGTAAAAAGATTCTGAAGCTCTAAATTTTAAAAAAAACTTCCAGCTTGGTTTATTTGTCTCTGCTGCAGGAGGTACAAATGGAATAACAGTTCTTAAAGCTCAAAAATGTGCATTCTCGATAACCTTTTTGTTGTATGTGAAATCTGAATAATGATCTAATGTTCTACTTGAATCTCCATTAAAATAAGTCCATTGTAGTTTATACACTGTTTCTTAAAAAATCAGTACATGTCAGATTTATTTTTAGTAAAAAGCTTATTTCCAGATTACAATCACTTTTCTTTTATTTCCAGCAATGTTGATTTGAGTCTAATTTACTACTGATTATATTGAAAAGGCACTATTGCTGAGGGTTTGTGCAGTAAATTAAAAACATAAATTGAGATTTGTGTAGCTGCAATGTTTGACAATTAGATCTGTTGTTATTTTCTGACCCTCAGAACAGAAACTCAAACCCATCAGCTGCTTTGATATTTTCTGGCCAAAAAATATTTCATAGCCATGCATCTACCTTAAGGACCAACCAGGAAGTGGTTCAACCAGGTAAAATTGCAACATTATATAAATAAAAAAGATAAAGAATTCTGGAGAAAAGATATGTGTATGCATCAAACTAAATATAACTTAAATATAAATTACAAATACAAAGGAAATTAACACATGCAAGTACATATAAAAATGAAATGAGTCTACATAAACTGTATAACCCTTAAATAGGGAGTTTTTCAGGCAAAAATCTACAATAGTCTGTGTAGTACAAAACAAAGCCCGGGAATGTACACAACGTGTTCCCTACACCCAGGTGCCATAAAAAGCTTTCATATTCCCCACTAGAAAAGTCTCAGTAAAAGTATACCAAAATGATATTATTAGCAATTAAATGATACAAAAAAGTGAATACACTTATTTGGCATAGAACAACATAACCATTCCTCGTCTTATTAAAAACGTAGTCAGCGAATTCGCTGCAAATTTCCTGAAATGCCAGCAAAATTTCTCCGGCGTCTCGTTTTTGGACACCGGTGCCCATTGCCAGCATCTTAAAATGGATGCCAGCATCCAGTGTAAGGGAATTTTTATAAAATGAGTTAGCACTGTTTATTTGGAACAGCGCTCTAAAGGAAATGTATTAGCTACAATTAGCTGTAGCTGAAGAGAAGAACCCATTCATTGTGGACTGATGCCTGAGAGCTTCCAAGGTATAGTGGTATTTCAGATAATGTTTTTCTCATTGACATGGAAATCAAGGTTTTCTTAATTTATTAAAGAAATATAAAAGTATGGAAATTATGACACAAGTGATTTTACTAGGCAATGATTACAAATAAAAACACAATTTCAACAATTCATTAAAATATATTTTATTGGTTGACATTTTGCATTATCAAAAATAAATCAAAAAGTTATTAGATATATTAGGGCTTTTGTTTAGGTACCCAAGCAAGAAATACATATATTTAATTAAATGCAAAAACCCCAAATCAAGCACCCTACCACCATAGTGTTCTAGCCATGTGCATCTTCCACCTACCCATACTGTAGTTCTTGCTCTGATGTATTTTGATAGAAGACAATCACCAACCTTTATTTTCTTGACTCTTTTTGAACATTAGCAAAGCATAGCTACATTATGCCATAATCATGGAGGCTTCTAAAGCAATGGTTAATAAGTTGACTTGCAGGTCTTAAAATCATTTATTGAGAGATTAGAGACATATTTATTCACCTGAGCCAGAAATTTCATTATTACACTCACAATGTTTGCCAATTTTACATTTCTGCAAAGTATTGTTAAAGGAAACCATTTAACTGAATACAGAACTAGCACTCAATAAACCAGATACTTGAACCTGTTAGGTGAATGGTTCAAAAATCCATTTGTACAGGAAGAAAGAAAAAAAGAGTGTAATTTTCAGTACAGAAGAAAGAGCCTACATTTAAAATATAGAATAAGCATTTATACTATATGTATAATGTATATTGTGAGCAGGATCAGATAAACCTTCTTTAGAAGGTTAAAGTCCATTTACTATCCATATTTTCAGACTCTATGAGCACACAAGTGCATAACCAAAATCAAATAAAACACTTGCCACAACTGGGCTCTAACTAATTTGCAGGGTATTTTTTCTCTCTAATAATAAAAAAACTAACAAAAAACTAAAGCTCCACAGATACTGTACTTTTTAAAGTATTTTATTTTAGGAAAGCTACACTCAACACTGCTCTACACATTTCCCAGGCCTTCCATCTCTCAGCTATTAAATTTCACTCTGGAAATCCCTCTCTCTGGGCTGCTCACCACTAATTTTTAAAACCATTAGGCGGGGGTGCAATGAGGCTGTGACCACAAAATACAGACAAATGCAAAAGGTCCTCTGCACTCAACCCATTATCAATATATTTAAGAAATGCCTTACCCTTTAAACAACAGGGATTGTTTGTCCATATATTGCAATATATTTAAGCTGGCCAACTACGTCAAAGTCATCCCATATCTGGCCAGTCCTACGCTCAATTTCATCTGATTCATTAAGAATTCCATTACCTCATTAAACATTTTACAAAGGGACTAAGTTTTACCATTATCAATATATTTAAGACAATGAGACATTCTGTGCATACAGCTACTAAAAAAATGCCTTACCCTTTAAACAACAGGGTTGAGTGCAGAGGACCTTTTGCATTTGTCTATATGTATTTTGTGGTCACAGCCTCATTGCACCCCCGCCTAATGGTTTTAAAAATTAGTGGTGAGCATAACTTTTTCTTGTTTGTTGTAGTTATACTGGAGCAGTGACCAGCTCTCTGTTGTAGCCCCCACCCTCCCAGCTATAGTCAGGTGATCCCACTGGTGTCTAATAAAAGGGCATCCATGATTGGGAGTTTTACTTTGAAAGCAGCAAGTAAGTTGCAGGTAAAACTTAGTCCCTTGGTAAAATGTTTAATGAAGTAATGGAATTCTTAATGAATCAGATGAAAATTGAGCGTAGGACTGGCCAGATATGGGATGACTTTGACGTAGTTGGCCAGCTTAAATATATTGCAATATATGGACAAACAATCCCTGTTGTTTAAAGGGTAAGGCATTTTTTAGTAGCTGTATGCACAGAATGTCTCAATGTCTTAAATATATTGATAATGGGTTGAGTGCAGAGGACCTTTTGAATTTGTCTGCTAGCAGATCTACCCATTAATTATTCCCCAGGTGAAACGTCCTAGAGTTATTAACCCACTCACTTCTGGTGTACAAATGGGAGTAATAAATGAACCTAGAAGAAATACATCTACCTTCAAACTTAACAGTATTTAGAAGGGATGTAGCAGGGAGTGGGTAGTGTGGAATCCAATTGAGGGGGTTACTTCTATAAGAGCAGTGACCTCATTGTGGTGAGTTCACCCATTCTCAGCACAAAACCCCACATCTTTTCCTAATGGGCTGACGTTTCAGGCAAATCATTTAACAGATGTAATAAATCACCTTTCATAAAATTTAAATAATTCTATTAACAGTACAAAGATCACCACCTAACTTACATGCTTAATAAATTAACATTATGTTGCAATAACCTGACTTGCATACTACAAAAAGAAGATCTGAGAAAGTTGAGATCCTAGGGGAATGAATATAAATTAAGGTTGAAAGGGCTGACATAGTTTTAGGTCACATTCTTATAAGTAAGTACAACATTAAAGTAACATAATCATTATATTAAAAAAGGTTGCGTTTGTGCCTTAAAAGAATGCCTTATGATCAGTTATGGAAGTGGTCAAAATACAAAAAAATACAGTAAATATTTTTTCCTTTCCATTTTTCTATAATGAATGAAAAACTAGATACAACCAATCACCTTCATTAGTTCATTCTGCATGCAAATATTGCAAATCAGTGTTTTTTCCTCTCTGATATAATAGCCTTCCTTTGCTAATTGTGTACACAATGCTTAATAAACAGAGGTGTGCACATTTTGCTTTGTCAAAACACCATACATGAAGCATTTGTGTCTGAATTTTGTTGCCCCTATTTTCAGTGTGCTATTCATGCCTATCAATGTGATTGAGTCTCAAAGTACAGTGTATTGACCAGATGGTAAGTACATAAACAGGCGAGAAGTACAGGATTCCCTTGGAACACTGTGCCTGTGCAATTGTAATTAGTGATGGGCGAATTTATTCGCCAGGGCCGAATTCGCGGTGAATTTGCGCGATTCGCCGCTGGCGAATAAATTCGCGAATCAACAGCGAAATTTGACACGCGTTGAAAACGACGCGACGCGCGCCTAAAATCATGCGACACGCCGATTTTTGAGCTTCTGACATCCTAAGTTGTAATTAGTATTTAATAGGCTTGCACTCTTCCACATGGTGAATAACAAAAAAAAACTCATGTTTAGGGATGGGCGAATTTATTTGCCAGCAGCGAATGCGCGACGAATTCCCGCGATTCGCCGCCGACGAATAAATTCGCAAAACACCCGAAAAAATTTGCCTGAAAAAAAACGAGACGCGACGAAAACGACGCGTCGCGCAACGAAAACGATGCGACGTGCACAAAAAAATTACGCGACGTGCATCAAAAACGAGACGTGCAGCGTTTTGCTAATTTTTTGGCCAATTTTCGGCTACTCGTTACTCATCACTAATACATTTATTTAATACATTCATCTCTACAGTGTGTAACTCTCAAAATGTTATGGTGTCAACATCTGGTTAATGATAATCCTATATAATAAAGTTCAAGTGTCTCTGTGTCCAGTCCCTGTGTCCGTGCTACTGCGCATGTGCCACATGGACAGCCAGCAGAAGCGTCAAACGCTAGCGCAAATTCGCCAGCATGACGTCAAATTGTAATCGCAAATTCACGAACACAGACGGCAAATTTACGCTAGCGAAGTAGATAGAATACAATAGATCGGAGGGTGATAGTCTGAAAAAGAAGTGTATGTTACAGCCACTACACATGCCCAGGACACCTTTAATCAAAAAAAATAAAGTTGTCCTATTGCCCTACATGTACCCCCTATATAGAAGTGTTGCCATATGTCAGGAAATGTAGGGGGGAAGGAGGGTAACACCCCCCAAAAAAAACGATGTTTTTCAGACTATCACCCACAATGGTAAAACACGCCACAGCATTTATTGGGACTTAGAAAAATAAAAAAAAAATTTTTTCAACCTCCTATTGCTCTAGCGTAAGTGCTAACGAACAGCAAAAAGTTGATCTTAGTGAATTTGCGTAATTACGATCCTTCGCCAGTGCGCAACTTCGCCTGGCGTAAGGGTGCGAAGTTGCGCAAGTCTATCTACTTCGCTAGTGTAAATTCGCCAGAGTCGGTGTTTGTGAATTTGCGATTACGATTTGACGTCACGCTGGCGGATTTGCGCTAGCGTTAGACGCTTTGCGCTGGCTGTCTGTGGGGCACATGCGCAGTAGCGCATTCCCACGGACACAGGGACTGGACGAAGAGACACTTGAACTTTATCATATAGGATTCGCGCCGTATGCAAATTAGGCTTTGCTACCGAAATTGCGCTATGCCTAGCGAAGTAACACTAGTGTAAATACGTTACCGTTTGCCGACCAGAGTGTAAATTCGCACTTTAGTTAATTTGTGTAGCGCACGCGAAAATTTGCCTGGCGAAGTGCGGCGAACGCTCGCAAAACCTGAGCTAGCGATTTTTCAGATCTTAGTGAATGTCCCACTTGGAGCGCAGAGACTTCCGTTAGTGGTTTATAATCTGCTGCCTTCAATCTATGGAAAGACCGGCGCTACATAACGGTGTGCTGCTCCTCTGCTCACCGCTACACCGCCAGCTGTACACATGCCCAAGCACCATGTGACAGAGGAGCAGCTCGAGCTGTGGGATGTGTGACCCGGGGAGTCCGCGGCGCAGTCAGTAAAGGTAAATGGGGGGTCGGGGTAGAGAGAGACTGCCACCAGCTCCTCACAGAGCGTTTTGCCTTTTTATTTATTGCCTAAAAGCCCCGCCCTCACGGGAGAGCCACAGCCAATCCTAGTGCGCTGCCCCGCCCCTCTTTGTTGTGCTGCTCAATGGCAGAGGGATAGAACGTTGCTGGCCTGCGGGTGACAGAGGAGCAGCTACTGTCTGGCCTCCCATAGCTGTGAAAGTACCTCCTGCTCTCTGACTCACTCAACTCCGCCTACAGGACGCCAAGGAAAAAATATGATTGGCGGAAAATGGGCATGCGCACGTGAAGCGCGAATGATCAAGAGCCGGGGGCGGTGCCAACTGTTCCTATCTTTAATCTCGCGTTGTTAGAAGCGAGACCCGCTCACTCAGCGGATGTCCCCAACGTTGCTACGGCAACAGGGATGCTGAGCTCTTTTTCTAAAAGTAACATTGAGGCAGAGTCGCCTCTGAAATTATGTAGGACAAACATTTTTTTATGGAAAAAAAACACTGGTGTGATCTATACCATAAAAAAACATTGCCCAAACTCTTTAGGAAGCAGTAGTATTTTTAAAACTAATGAGAAGCACTCTAGGTGTCCACCATGGTTGTCCACTTTTTTCTGGACTGGAACAAGCCTGTTTTTATAAATGTTTGACTACATATGTTCTAGCGCCCGTTAGTTTAACGGGCTAAATGTCTAGTAATAATAATAATTTAGATGTCATAGATCCAACACCAGATACAAGAGTAACGATGAAGCCACTTTGGTTTGTGTGTTTGACACAGAATAACTAAACTCATATATCCCACTTTTCCCCTTTAACACAGAAAATTGCGTCATAGCATAACATATAATTAAAGTGTTCACTATTGTGAACAATGGTACTTTGGTATGCTAATGAAAAGGTTAAATGCGTTAAATGAGTTAAGATGATTTTAGATAACACAGTTTCTTCAATTAGTCCTGACGCATTTAATGCAAAAATCCAAGTGGCTTCTTCCTCGGGTACTGGTCATGCTTAAATGCACTTTAGGGAGAATATAGAAATATGTTATTCTTGAATGGGGCACATCAAGAACCATTTGTGGTGATATTTCCATATGCCTTCCCTACAGTAATATTTCCATCTATAGTTGTATTTAATTATTCTGTTTCATAATCTTAGCCATTTAAAGACAAGTACAGTAAGTAGAATCCTTATGTGGAGAGATAAAGTTTACTTTGATTGCACATAGAGACCTTGTTATTTGAATAACTGTGATCATGCAATAGTTATAGATTTATGGGGTTGGGAAGCAGATGAGAAGTGAGACTACCTGACAGTAAGCAATTGGGAGAAGAGGCATTAACCTCTGATGGTGTGAGAAAGTGTGAAGTTTTCCTTTAGGTCTGCCTTTGAATGCTTTGAATGCTTCTGTAAAGTTTCTCTGCAGGGTAGTGATCAAGGTCTTTTAAAGAGACAACTGGCACCACATATGCCTGCCTTTTCTGGTTCTTTTCACGTGATTCTCTAAAGTTAGCTTAGTTTCCTCTCTCCTCTATATAGCCTTCTGCTACTCTCCAAGCATCTGGTTGCTGTGAGTCACTGTTGACAGGGAAATCAGTGGAGCTCACAGGCTGTTTAGGAGAATGGCAGGAATGTTTGAGGGAGTAATTATGTAGCACTGCCCTGGTGAACATGTATAATGTATGGGGAAAAAAATGTAAAAATTTAGACATTTACTAATTAAAAACTCACTTCATGAACAAGAATTGACAAATTACATTTTTTAAAGTGAATCATCTAAAATTGTTGATGTGGTGAGTTAAGCCAAACTAATTTCAATAAAATCTTAATGCTTTGGATGTTATAGTTAAATAGCAGCCTATAATGGCTCTGCTTAATGACTATTGCTTTGGGAAAGGTAATTGGCTTACACATTTAGGGTATGGCGCACTTGATGCAATGTTTCTTTAGTGAGTTCCTGGCATTAACAGCTGCATGCTTATGAGTCTCTTGCTTAAGTCTTTTAAGGTAAGATAAATTTCTGCACTCATTCCCCAAAATGGCACTTATATCGTAGTGCTATGCCAGTTTATTATGCCTCAACTAAATAACCCATAAGAATAATTACAAACACCTAATATTTTTACAAATAGTGTTTAGCTTTTTGAAAATGTAGATATTTATTTTAAGGTGAAAGAATAGAAGTAGTCAAAGAGAGTAATGTCGAAGAGATACATTCATGGTTTTGAAAATTAGCAGAGAAACAATCAAGTATAAGACCCAATTTCTTTTCCTAAATACGTGGCAGAAAGTATCCATTGCTTTGTCTGAATAGTATGGTTTTTAACAAAGAACTGAAGAAAGATAGTTAAATGTAACATACAAATAATTTAAAA
The DNA here is from genome assembly GCA_024363595.1 of Xenopus borealis. NCBI lineage: Eukaryota > Metazoa > Chordata > Amphibia > Anura > Pipidae > Xenopus > Xenopus borealis. Next base: position 60,182,144 of record CM044446.1, read on the forward strand.
CAAAATAACAATTGACTACTAAACATTGGTAAATTGTATTATAATGAAATGAAGTATGTGCTGCCATTGACTCTTTAAACAGTAAACCATGGGAAATGGAATTGCAGGTTTTTTGAATAATGGGTTTCAACATAATGGGCCTATACCTGTGTTATTTTATTTTTCTGCTTAGTTAATATTTAATACTGACATGAATGTGTTCTTTGTCTTTCCAAGCTTACAAGAAATGTATGTGGAGATTGTATATAATTGCTCCTTTTGTATTATATAGAAAAAAAGTGCCAGAGTATTAAATGTATATACAGTAACAGTGTAATATAATTTTATTAATATGAAGCCCTTTAGTGCACTGAGGTTTTGAGGCCCATCAACATAACACTATATACATTTGAAATAAGAAATATAAATGTGGTTTGTACAGTGTAGGGTAACAATTTAAAATGATGGAAAGTGTAATTTCAGAAGAAATTCAGTAACCCAAATCGTGACTGTTGCTGCAGAAAAAGAAAAAGTCTGAAACATTGAAAACCTCTTCCTCAATGCTTCAATTCTAGTATCTGCCAAGATTTTATATTTGTCTTGTAATGAAACTAAACCATTTGTCTGCTTTAAAAATAGAATTTTTTAAAAGTTTTTGATCACACAATACAAATTACATATTTTGTCAGCAAAAGTCCTGTTTAAATTTAAATAATCCCCCAACCATCTGCTTTCCCATGTGTGCTATATAACAGTAAAAGTGAGATTTTGTTCAGGTTTTATCGACAATAGCACACAGCTCAACTGCTTGATTCCTCTACTTTTAAATTTTACTGTAGCTATAAATTGATTTTTTATTTTGGTGGGTTATTTTGACTGTAATGAAACTGCTCCCAGAAATGTTATTTGATAGCAAATACATTTCAATTTATGATGATTTTTGTAAGTGCCACCTACAGCTAATCCATTACATTTAGGTTTGCCCTTGTCAGCACCACAACAAAACTATGCTGCTCTAATGTTGATCTGGAAAGCTTATAAGTATTCCTAGTTTCTTGCTGGTGGAAAGGCATTTTGGGGAGATTAATTGCCCTCAGTAGTGATGGGCGAATTTATTCACCAGGGGCGAATTCGCTGCGAATTCCCGCGATTCGCCGCTGGCGAATAAATTTGCGAAACTGCAGGAAAAATTCGCCGACAAAAACGAGTCACATGTCGTTTTTGACGCGACGCGCCGAAAACGACGTGCCGCGCGCCGAAAACGACGTGCGACTCGTTTCGCAAATTTTTCGCCAATTCGCGAATTTCTCTGGAAATCACTAGCCCTCAGTAGAGAATATTTGTCACTGAATCTCCCCATTTGCCATTAAGGGACAGCATATCCCTGAAAAAATGTATTTATACTATTTTGTATAAATGGCTTCATTCATTTTTGTATCCTTGATCAGGACTGAAAGTATTAAACAAAATGTAAGCATGAGAGACCCAGCTTCAGCTGCACCCTTCACAGTTTCCTTCTGAGTGCTTCAAAGTGGTCATTAAATGAGGTGTTTGCATCAAAAAGGGTTGAATCCTAACATTTCTCCACCTATCTGCAAAATTACATTCTTCCATGATTACAGGTAAGATAACACCTGCATTGTTCGTTACATATTTTTTTCTGTACAGTAACAAAAAGTAAAATAATACAGTAGCTGACATACTTATAGACTGTTTGGTTTCATTAAATAAATTAGGTGCTGAAGACTTACTTACCATTATTGAAGATCCAAGTTGAGTAACCCTGTATAAATTGGATCCTCCCACACAGAGTGTCACAACTCCAGTCCATAATACTGGCTACTATTTAGAAAAAAATAAAAGCTACTAACTTTTTCCATTCATTCCTATAAGAATGCTAAATGTTTGTTTTAATATGCATTCAGCAGCTCAGCACTGGGTGAAGTAATAAAACAGGTTATGGAGACAGGAAGGGGAAGTGAAGTGGGATGAGCAGAGTGTGTGGTAGGAATAAAGCAGAGTTCTATCCTGCAGTCTGGCATCTCTGTGTTGCTTCTTTTAGTTCTGCGACACCCTGTGCTGGGCTTTATCAGACTTTCTCCAAACCTTTCAAACAATCTCTTTAAAAATTTTTTTTATAGAAGTTTACCCTTATCTAGAATGCCTCTGCTTTAACTCCTACATTATGCACTTTAATCCAGTGCAATACACAGTGTACAGCTAATAGAAAGGCTGCTTCAGACTCACCTTTAACCTAGTGTCCCTGATTAACAGCTACAGCATATACTATGCCATATCCTCCTGGGGTGCTCTGCCACAGGCATCACAGTCATATCTGCTGCTCTCTCCATCACAAACCATGGGGCACTTAAGTTTAAAAAAATTGTGGTTTATTGTAACAGGATGCTGGACAACAAGGCCAGACTTGTTTTGGTTGTGGCGACCTTAGGCTCCAGTGGTCTTTGTTTTTGGCCATGTCTTGTCAGACATATTCCTTAGATCAATGTTTTTTTTTTTTTGTAATTTCCTTGTTGTTTGCAGTCTCTGGTCCTTTTCCATTTGTGCTAACACTGTTCAGGGTCTCCTTTCTGCCTTGTACTCATTCTACCAAACTACATGCTAATGTACTTCGACCATCGAATAGGTTACAACGACTTCAACTTCGATTCGAAGTAAAAATCTTTCGAAACTTCGACCATTCGATAATCGAAGTACTGTCTCTTCGACTTCAATACTCAATGCCAAATTAAACCTACCAAAGTCCTATGTTAGGACCCTCTAGAGCATTTTTCTAAGTGTTTTTTTT
>CM044446.1:60185204-60215295 GCA_024363595.1 Xenopus borealis
ATACAAATTTAATTTGGTTGTTCAACAAAAAGTTCCTAATTGGTGGTGAAATTTTTTATACAAGGAATACAAGGAGTTCTGAACTCAATCCATTATCATTATTTATATTTTGGACATTGAGGCATTTGTGCCCTAAGCTACTACAAACAGGGATTGTTTGTCCATATATTGCAGTATATTTAAGCTGGCCAACCACGTCAAAGTCATCCCTGGTAAGGCCAGTCCTACACTCAATTTGCATCTGATTCATTAACAATTATATTACTTATAATCTAAATTATAATACGTAATAAATTTTACACAGGGACTAAGTTTTACCTGCAACTTACTTGCTGCTTTCAAGGTTGAAACTCCCGCACATGGTTGTCCTTTTATTGGCCACCATTGGCAATCACCTGACTAAAACGTGAAAGGGTTTGAGCTACAACATGGAGCTGGCCACTGCACCTGTGTAAACTATAACAAACAAGGAAAAGTTGTGCTCACCACTAATTTTTAAAACCATTAAGCGAGGGTGCAATGAGGCTATGACTACACAATTCACATCAACAAATACAAGAGGGCCTCTGCACTCAACCCTTTATCAATATATTTAGGACATTGAGACTTAAGCTACTACAATACCATAACCTTTAAACAAAACAGGGATTGTTTGTGCATATATTGCAGTACAGTATATATAAGCTGGCCAACTATGTCAAAGTCATCCCTGTATGACCAGTCCTACACATCAACTTGCATTAATTAAGAATGTTTCCTGGTTCCCACAGCAAAAATATTTCAGTTCCCCTCCACATTGCGTTATTAAAGCAACAAACAATCCTCCAAAGCTACTTTACAAACACCAGTTTGATTTGGACAGTTCTGATGCAGACAAGAGAGAAGAGTGTGTATGTGAGGGGGATTAGCAACCTTATTGGGAGTCATTCTTCACCATGTTCCCCTGTCAGTTGAAGGGTCTACTGATATATAGTTACATTACTGCCCTTAATGTCAAATAAAAGAACAAATAGTAAAATTGGCAAAAATCGTCTGTGCTATAGTGTTACTTACAAATATCCAAAGAATAGTGCTTTTATCACAAAAGCATTCCTCACTGAGCTGAAGCAAGTGTTAGCTACATTTAACTAACTAACTATCTGTGCACTAGCACTGTATCTTCTCAGAAGAAGGTGCACAGGTTTGACACACAAAATCAATGTGAAAACAAGAATGTCCGCTTGCAGGGATTGTAATCAGTGATGCAGAAGAAACACCATTTCCTGATTGTAATCAGTGATGCAGAAGAAATCACCCTTCCTTTTTACTGTTTTTAATAATAATTGAAAAAAACACCAAAAAAACTACTCATGCAACTCCAATTTAGTAGTACCATAGAATCACAAACTTTACACACATTGGGGGTCATTTATCAACACTGGGCAAATCTGCCCATGGGCCGTAACCTATGGCAACCAATCAGATTGCTGCATTCATTGTTCTACTTGCAGCTGGCTTCAAAAAGCTAATCACTGATTGGTTGCTATAGGTAACTGCCCATGGACAAATTTGCCCAGTGTTCATAAAATGAGCCCCACTATCTTGCAGTATTTCCATGGAATGTACAAATACATGGAATCAATACACAGCAATCTGTTTAAGTCTGCTAAAAGTAAAACTGCTATCTTAATCCAGTTAAGAATCTTTGTTAGTATTTCATAAAGAACATCTTTAAATGGGTGGTTCCCCATCACGTTAACTTTTAGTATATTGTAGAAGGGCCAATTCTAAGAAACTTTTCAATTGGTCTTCATAATTTATTTTTCATAGTTTTTTAATGATTTGCAATTTTCTTCTGTTTCTTTGCAGCTTTCAAATGGGGGTCACTGACACCATCTAAAAACAAATGCTCCGTAAGGCTACAAATGTATTGTTACTGCCACTTTTTATTACTTATCATTCTATTCAGTCCATCTCCTATTCATATTCCAGTCTCTTATTCAAATCAATGCAGGGTTGCTAGGGTAATTTGTACCCTAGAAACCACATTGCTGACACTGCAAACTAGAGAGCTGCTGAATAAAAAGCTAAATAACTATAAAACCACAAACAATAAAAAAATGAAACCCAATTGCATATTGTCTCAGAATATCACTCTCTACATTATACTAAAAGTTAACTCAAAGGGGAACAACCCCTTTAAATAAACCTGTTAAACTAACTGCCCCGCTACTCAGTCTTATTGAAATTTCACCCCTTTATCTTTTAGAGCTGGGGAACAAGTATTCTGTGTTTGGAAATTGTTCAGTTTCAGTGGTGACAAGTAGATTATGTGGCATCATCATCACTCAACCAAGCAGACCTTCTTTTTTTTACACCACAACCAATAGGTAACCTAACCTAATGTCCTGTTGCCTAGTAGATGAAGTTTTTATAAAAGCTGTTTTCAAACAGCCTTCTTAACTAAAACTTCTTATGTTTCTAAAAATTTGAATGTAGCAGTGTAGGGGCTGTTGTTCAGGAAAAGATACTTTAGAAAAGCACTTGTAACGCTTTTTTGGCATATACTGTATACAGCACAAAGAGTCAAGTGTCCAGCTAGTGATAGGAGAGCATGGGTTACACTGCGACCTACACACCAGGGCAGGGCCTTCGCTATGTGGAAGCTATCCTAAGGAGGTAGTATAACTACAATACCCAGGCAAACTGTATAATAAAAGATCAATGGGCAGTTCTTTAAAACAAAAGGGTGAACGTTTAATAGCACAAGGCAAAATCCCCAGGTTTAGATACTCACGCAGGAGCTTTCAATTGAGAGTAGCAGATGTAACACAGGATAGTAGAGATGTCAGCAGATATTCATACACACATCACAGTAATGAATATTCTTCAGAGTCAGGATAGTCAAGGTACATCAATTCCAATACAAAGATCCTGTGGTTATAATGTGACTGAGTGGAAATACCAGATAAGGCCGGGTAGCTGCTGCTAAGCCCTAATCCCTATTACAATGATATCCTTGCACTAAAAGCATCACAGGGGAGCTTTGTAAGGAAGATCTCTTCCCGCTACCACTCCTCGTTAGAACATAGAACTGTTCATACTAAATACAGCTGACTATCTTTCTATCTCTAGAGAGATTATTACTAATGCTAACCTGTATCTTGCTATCCCTTGTTCACGTTGTGGCCTGGTCCCTGACTTGGATCACTAATAGTGCAAGTCCTGTTAGGGCATGTGGCTTACTGGGGCCTTGTTGATCCCAGGCTCAATGAGCAACCAGCATGTTCAGTACCAGCAGCCAAAGAGGAAGTGGCCACTCCTTTCCAGCACTATAAAACTGTGTGGCAGGAAATGGTCATTACACTCTGGGCTGTAACTATTGGTTAGAAGTATACACTTGCAACATAAACTTCTGCCTAGTGACAGAGATAAAGGGACTTAACTCCATAGTAGTGATGGGCGAATTTATTCGCGGCGAATTCCCGCGATTCGCCGCTGGCGAATAAATTCGAGAAACGGCAGCAAAAATTCGCCCCGAAAAATTCGCCAACAAAAACGAGTCGCGCGCCGTTTTTGACGCGACGCACCGAAAACAACGCGACGCGCCGAAAACGACGCAACGACGTGACTCGCGTCGGAAACGACGCGACGCGTTTGACTACACGCGACTCGTTTCGCGAATTTTTCGCCAATTCGCGAATTTCTCTGGAAACTCGAGAATTTTTCGGCGAAACGCAGGAGTTTCGCCCGTCACTACTCCATAGGTGCCAATTAGAAAACCTGTGGGTCCCTACACACTGTATTTCATTTTTAATTTCTATTTATTAAACTGCTGTATATGGACTTTATTGTATATCCTGTTTTTCTCTCCAAGCTGCTGTGCACCGTTGAAGTATAATACATAACAATAACTAAATTAATTAAAATATATTTCCATTTTTTTATAGCATTTACAGTATTAAGAGTATGTTGATTTACTGATAAACATAACAACAAAGGGAAAGTTGTGCTCACCAGTAATTTTTAAATTATTAAGCAGGGATGCAGAGTATCTAAAATTTTAGACTGAATAAAAAAATTTGATCGAATGGATAAAACCGTTCGAATCATTCGATTCGACTGATTTTATCGTTCCATCAAATTTTCACTTTTCGATCGTTCGAGCACTCGAATAGCGGTAAAATCCTTTGAATTTGATATTCGAATTCGAAGGATTTTATTTCCACACAATTCCCATGGTTGAATTCCAGGGTTTTTTAACCCTCGAATTCGACCCTTAGTAAATCTGCCCCTTTGACTTTAGATTTATTGAGAAATTGTAGACTAATTAATTGCAGCTATATAGCCCTTCTTTACACTGAGCTCCTTTTATTACAGATGTTAGATAATTTAATGAAAAAAAAGTTGCTGTGCAATTTATAGTTTTATCCTAAGGTTAATTTTGCAAATGTTAGTCTTCTATTCCTCAAGGACATTAAACACATTAAGACAAATGTATTATTTATGAAGCTTCTAATGAAAGCAAACGGACAAACTTGGTGGCCTTGTCTGAAGTATAAAAAAGCTTTACATTGGGTGAAGAGGTTTATGATACAAATTATTTCAGTTAAGTTCAATATAGTTGATAAATGAATCTGAACATATAATGATATGGATACTAGAAAAGGAAAAATTTGGATGGCAGCTTTGTTGGCCAGCTGAATTGAATAAAGCTTTCACCTTCCTTAAAGGGTGTTAATAATGAAAAAGTGGGATAAAATATTATTAAATAGATTCAGCCATGGCAAATGGCTATGGTTCACATTCCACCAAAATAGCATTTATCTGTAATTTTTTGACAGTCTAAAGATCCATTATAGCCATTCTTTTAAAAGGTTTATTATCGTGCTGTGTGAGTCACCATTTTATTTTTATTATTATTATTATTAACATGTATTTTTAGAGCGGCAACATATTGCAAAATCATTTTCCAAAATAATTTCCTTTGTATACACCTAGTTATTTATGACCTGCTTTTGACTATGTTAATCTCCATCTGCTTTAAAACCTTGGCCTCATTTTTGTATTGATCCTTGCTGCCTGGCTAGAACCAAATCTGTCTATCCTAGCTGTTGGCTGCCTCACCATCTGACTCTGTTTACACCTACTGTACAGGTAGGTCCGCTTTATGTAAAGGAACTTATAGGGCTGCTGGCTCGCACTCTTGTCAGTGTGTAGTTTAGGTTAGGTACATCCAGGGCCGCCATCAGGGGGGGACGGGGGGGACACATGTCCCGGGCCTGAAGGGGGGCCCGGCAGTGCTGCACTTTTCAAAAGAGCCAGGCCCCCTTTACATGAGAGAGATAGTCCCGGGCCCTGGATCGCTCCGGTCTGGCCTGTCCCCAATGGGCTCCCTCATCGCTACACCCTGCCCCTTCCCGCTCTACATCCACCCACCTGGGAGCCGGCAAGTCTCGCCCCTACCCTCCTCCTATTAAAAAAACATTTAGCTGACGGCGTGCTGCGGCATCTCCACATGCTCGCCATTGCGGACGCTGTTTGAGCATGCGTGCCAGCGTGTCGCAGCAACAAGGGAGCGACTAGCATGGGCGCAACAGCAGGGGGGGGGCTTGACAGCAGTCCCGATGGACCCCCCCAGTCCAACCCTGTCCTTCTGCTTGCTCTTCCCTCTGTTCTTCCTCCTGCTCTTTCCTCTGTTCTTCCTCATACTCTTCCTCCAGCTCGTCCCTCTGCTCTTTCTCCTGCTCTTCCCTCTGTTCTTCCTCCTGCTCTTCTTCCTGCTCTTCCCTCTGTTCTTCCTCCTGCTCTTCTTCCTGCTCTTCCCTCTGTTCTTCCTCCTGCTCTTCTTCCTGCTGCTCTTCTTCCTGCTCTCTTCCCTCTGTTCTTCCTCCTGCTCTTCCCTTTGTTCTTCCTCCTGCTCTTCTTCCTGTTCTTCCCTCTGTTCTTCCCTTTGTTCTTCCTCCTGCTCTTTTTCCTGCTCTCTTCCCTCTGTTCTTCCTCCTGCTCTTCCCTTTGTTCTTCCTCCTGCTCTTCTTCCTGCTCTTCCCTCTGTTCTTCCCTCTGTTCTTCCTCCTGCCCTTCTGCCTGTACTTCTGCCTGCTCTTCTTTCTGCTTCTTCCTCAAAATTTGGCTGGGGTGGATCAGGGGTGTGGCCAGGGAAGTGGGCGGGATCTGGGGGTTTGTTTGTATGGGGCCCCATGATTTCTAATGGTGGCCCTGGGTACGTCTTTTTATGACATTTTTATGTTAAAGTAAGGGGCATATTTATTATGCTGTGTAAAAAACAGCAGGATGATACACCACACATCGTCAAGTTTCTCCATGTAAAAAAAACATTAAACGTGGCACAAATATTTTTACTTGTTTTTTTAGAGTGAATTTCACCAGAAAGCAGTGTAAAACAACATCAAATCTGCTGTTCTCATGGTGTAAAAAAATGTGCCATTTATTTCCAGCCAATTAGTTTTACACGGCATAATGAATATACCCCATAGAGTATAATAAATTGTGTACTTAAGAAATATTGTCTTTAACTACAATTTTGATCTTAGCCTCTTATATGATTTCTTTTTCTATTACCCGCTTGTGTTCCGAGACTTAACTTAAAATGTGCCTTATCTTTTTATCTTGAAGCTTTTTGCATATTTTATGCAGAAGATCACAAAAATAGTGCATCTAACTTGTGGAAACACTGATACAGCCAATTTAGCTTATTGCTATAAATAAGCTTGTGTTTTTGAAATGAAAATCTGCCTTGGCATACAGATGCAGGTGGAATATGTGTACAAAGGAGCATTCCTTTCTATGGGGTATATTTATAAAAGAGTGAAGTTAAAAGTGACGTTCTGCCACTAGAGTGAAATTCTTCCACGCTCCATTCATTTCTATGGGATTTTTAAAGCTGTATTTATCAAAGGGTGAAATTTCACTTTAACCCTTTCAAAATCCCATAGAAATGAATTGAGAATGGCTAAATTTCACTCTAGTGGCGGAATTTCACTCTTTGAGATAAATTTACCACAAATTTGTCTGTTGAATTACAATGGACTAATACACTTATGCCCCAATACACCATTTAAGGAACAATAATATATTTTTATTAGTGATGGGCGAATTTATTCGCCAGGGGTGAATTTGCGGCGAATTCCCGCGATTCGCCGCTGGCGAATAAATTTGCGAAACTGCCCAAAAGATTCGCAAAAAAAAAATTTGCCGTGCAAAAACGAGTCGCGCGTCGTTTTTGACGCGACGCGACGAAAACGACGCGAGACGAAAATGACGCGACGCGCGTCAAAAGCGACTTTTTCGGCGAAGCGAAACGCGGCCGTTTCGCCCATCACTAATTTTTATATATATACATTGGGGCAAGTTTACTAAATGACTAAGTGACTGTCACTATCGAAAATTAACCAGAAATAAGCAGGGACATCGCCAATTTAGTAACAGGCATAGAGGCGACAGAGTACATCGCAGGCAAAGTTCTGCACCCTTTAGCAGAGTGAATTTTCACTGCATCCATTTTCTCAGCCAAACGCTGATGAAGTTTCGCTAGAGTAAATTCGTCAGCGCAAGCATTTCATAGCAAACTTTTGTTTATGTTTGTTTCTGTCAAAACTTTGTTAGTACACTTACGCTTAGTTCAGTTTGAATAGGGCAGATGTCCAAGGTAGCAAAACAAAGACAAGGGAATCCTCTAATGTCCTAGACATGAGCAAATCCTAAAACAAATGTGGCATGCCCCTCAAATGGTTAAAAAAATATTTAACAAAAAAATACAGTTACAACTTTTAAACGCAATCCCACTTTAAAATATGAATAAACAACAGCATTGTTTTTTTTTATTTTTATTACTTTTTTGGTATGCAGGATATGATGTCACTGACAAAATTGAGGAGAATGTTGCTTCATCTTATCAGTTCACCAGGTATAAGCTAGCAAAGGAAACTCTAGCGAAAGGGTTAACATAATAGAAAATTTGCAGAGTAATGATCATTTGCCTGAGCCAAAATTCAGCTGGCGAAAGGACACAAAACTTTGCTAGCGATATACTCTTTTGCTAGCGAATTGTCCTCTACTCCTGTTAGTAAGTTATGCTCCGACTTTGGTGGTGGAGAAAATATTTGCAAAACAGTTTTGCAAATTTAAATTGCTGTTGATGCTTTTTTTAAGCAATCTCCATTTGAGAGTCCTTATTAGTTATTGTGGTGTTGCCACTGGAAATTAGATGATTTAAGTTGCATTGGAATATGTAGTGAAATTCTCCAAGTATATGGAGTATAGACTTCTGGGCATCTACTTAACCTCAATTCTAGTCTGTAACTAGAAAACATGTACTAGGTTACATAGTTACATAGTTTAATTGGGTTGAAAAAAGACAAAGTCCATCAAGTTCAACCTCCAAATTAAAACCCAGCATACACACACACACACACACCCCTATACTCTTTCACACAAACCATATATGCCCATAGCTATACTAACTGTAGAGTTTAGTATCAAAATAGCCTTTGATATTATGTCTGTCCAAAAAATCATCCAAGCCCCTTTTGAAAGCATCAACAGAATGAGCCATCACAACATCACCCAGCAGTGCATTCCACAACCTCACTGTCCTCACTGTGAAGAACCACCTACACTGCTTCAAATGAAAGTCCTTTTCTTCTAGTCTGAAGGGGTGGCCTCTGGTGCGGTGATCCTCTTTATGGGTAAAAAGGTCCCCTGATATTTGTCTATAATGTCCTCTAATGTATTTGTAAAGTGTAATCATGTCCCCTCGCAAGCACCTTTTTTTCCAGAGAAAACAACCCCAACCTCGACAGTCTCCCCTCATAATTTAAGTCTTCCATTCCTCTAACCAGTTTAGTTGCACATCTCTGCACACCCTCCAGCTCATTTACATCCCTCCTAAGGTCTGGAGTCCAAAACTACACTGCATATTCCAGATGAGGTCTTACTAGGGATCTATAAAGAGGTTGCAGAATATGCTCAACTGAGCTGGATTAAAAATGTCTAAAGTTACTCTTTACATTTATGATAGAGTACTACCACCTTATATAAACACAAATGTTGCATTTCTGAAACTAAAATAATACTATAGGCCTTATACCCCTGAAGAAAAGCAAGTTCTGGCACAGGAGGCCTCATCAGTACAAAGTGAACTTTAAAGTGAATAATGGTAAATGGACCATTTATGGTACACATAGATAACTGAATGGGAGAATAATTGTAAGCACTATGAGTATGTGTCCTCACTAGTGATGGGCGAATCTGACCCATTTTGTATCTAAAAAAAAGGTGAAACTTGCTGAAAAATGTCACTCATCACTAGTAATTACCTGTAGATCTGTTATCTGGGAAACCCGTTATCCAGAAAGTTCCAAATTATGGAAAGGCCATATCCCATAGAATGCATTATAATAAAATAATCCAATTTTTTTAATTATTTCCTTTTTCTCTGTAATAAAAAAACAGTACCTTGAACTTGATCCCGACTCCCCCAAATCCTTCATGAAAGATTCTGCCGAATACCGAACCGAATCCAAAATTTTTTACTTCCTTGTTTTGTGACAAAAAATTATGTGATTTTCTCTTCTTGACCCTAATTTACATGTGCAAATTAGGATTTGGATCAGTCATGCACAAAGGTGGGACCGAATCCTGCTGGAAATCCAGAATCCTGGCCTAATCTTGAATGCTGGATTCAGTGCATCCCTGTTTTTTATACTGTTTGTTTGTATTTTAGGTATTGCAGATGTTTAGCAGCTGCTAGACTTTGGCAGTGCAGCCTAAGAAAGCTTAGTGATTAAAAAATAAGTGAATACATTTTTCAGAGAATGGTCCTTGTGCATTTATGTTCCAATTTCCACTTGGCCTCTGGCCAAAGAGACTTGTCCATTAATTAACGTTGGACTTTATCTGTTGTGGTAATATTTATGAACTTGGCTGCAACAAATGTGTACTCTCTGAAAAAGCACAAGCAGCATTTCTTGAAAGTTCAATATCACAATAAATTGAGTCAGATCTGTGAAAATGACACACCCCAAAAGGGAATTAGATGATAAATAATGTGGGAGTGAAAAGTGAAGTTTCCTGGCAAAAACTGTCCAAACTGTGTCCATCAGAAGGGGAGATTTTTCTAAAATCAACAATGATAAGCCAAAATTTAGCTCAGATGTATCCTATCACTGTTTGAATATAATACACAGAAATGAAAGTTGGCACCATTGTAATTGGTGTTTATTTCTTAGCATTGCATTTTGGTTTGGTCATTGTTTATTAGGCCAAAAACACTGAATTATTTGTGCAATTGAATGCCAGGTTTGCCATAAAATGATTGATCCTGCCCTGTGGCTATTCTCTCTACACAGTACAGGTGTGTCATATCTTGGTGCTTCATTAACAGATCCCTATGAGACTAATTACTTGTAATTATGTGAATCACTTTCTGTCTCAAAGAAAGCAAAATGCCGAATTTGAAATGAAAAACGTTTTCACCTCTATCTGTTTCATGCCACACTTATATCATGTTGTCTTCAAGGCACTGTGCTTTCGTTTCAGACTTATCAGCTCTAGAGAAACTTTATAACTCACTCATATTTTCCAGCCATTTGTACAAATTTAATTGGTCATCATGAAAAATGTATGTGCCCTTGGTTCTGTTTAACTTAGAACTCGCACATCTGTAATCTGAATAACAGTCTTCTAGATTATCCCTACCCTGCAATTACTCAAAGTGATGACTAGTGTTTGGATTGATGAATGACATCTTCTGTTATATAGAATATTACTGCCATAAATGATGAGTTTGAGAGTTTAAGAAATACCATTGGTTTATGAAGTCAGTGATATGTGGAACATTCCCTGTTTCAATAAAAACCCAAGACTCTGTTCTTTATAAATTCATAGCAGCTCTTAATATAGGCATAAACAGGACTGCCATCAGAAATTGTGGGGTCCTATGACAATTTTTTCTCGTGTCCAGTGCCCCCATACAAGTTAAAAAAATATTGGTGGTGGTGTCCAGCCCCCCCACAGGTTAAAAAAAAATTGGTGGCCAGGGCCCCCTACAAGTTAAAAATGGGTGCCAGGGTCCCATACAAGTTAAAAAAAACTGATGTCAGGGCCCCCTAAACATAAAAAAAGTTGGGGACAGGGCCTCCTAAACATTCAACAAAATATTGGTGCCAAGTCCCCGTACAAGTTAAGAAATTAGTTACAAGGTCCCATACAAGTTAATAAAAACATTGGTGCCAGGCCCGTCTACACATCACATTCTATTCTTAATAGAGAATATACACCCATGTGCTTTATTTAAGTTATGATACCCTTCTATTCCACTTAGGTCAGACAACACCCACTTTTGTTCTGATTTGCTTTTAACTTTTATGTAAAACTTTTTTATATGTCTACATTACCTGAACATAGTTTTTGTCTTTTAAGGTTATCAGCACTTATGAAGAATGGGTACATGATCCTGGACTGCACCGAGGAAATTCCAGTTGGAAGTATCCTCTCTGGGCAAAAGGTACTGCTACTTCTATAACCTTATACATTGTTTTAAGTTTTCCTTAATCACTAAGTACCATTTAAATTTTTGCTTTTGCAAGTACAAGTAAATATCCGACATGAATTAACAAAGATACACCGGAAATGAACAATACTTGAATGCACTGGACTTTCACAATGTCTTCACTTGATTGGTTTGAACTTAATTGGGGGTGGGTCCTGATATTGTGCACTCCCCCTATGGGGGGTTAAATGTTTGTATCACTCAGGCAGGCTTGAGAAAGGGCAAGACAAGGCCTGAAACGTTGCCTGTTACTGACCAATTGCAATAAATTCTTCACATCGGCAAACAAGAGGTACTGCAGTTTTTTCTTTTCTTTTCTGTCATCTACACATTCAAAAACATTGGTGCCAGGGCCCCCTTCAAGTTACAAAATAAATTGGTCTCAGGGCCCCCTACAAGATAAAAAACTTTGATGCCAGGGCCCCCTACACATACAACAAAACATTGGTGTCAGGTCCTCCTACACATTAAAAAAAAAGCATTGGGGCCAGGGCCCCCTAACAAGTTAAAAAATTATTGGTGTGTACAAAAAATTATTGCTGTGTACTCATAATGCTTTATTTCTGCTTATTTGCATTTATTTTTTTACATACATTTAAAGGAAATGAGAGGAAAATCTCCAGCCACTGGAAAAAAGCAGACATAGAGCCTAACATTATTTATTAAAGGTGTTAGAGGTTTTTGAAAATCCAGATACCTCAAAAAACATGCTTGTTTTTCCAGACAAAAAAAAATGTTAAAATTCTGATTGGCCTAAAAATGATCCAATAGCTTAAGCACACCTCAAGCTGACTTCTGAAGCACAAGTTTTACTTGATAAAGTTTTTTTTTCACTTTTTTTTTTAAATTTTAAGAGCTTTTTAGAAATATAGGAAAACCACAAATTTTCACAATTGGATATTTAGTAAATGAGCCCCATAGTAGAGTATACTGTAGATAGAGCAAAACACGTAGGATTATTACTACAGTGTAGCTTTTTGCAGAAAGTAAGAAGTGTATTGCAAGCAACTGATTAAGAATTTCTGAATCAGCACTTAGGGCTCCAAGGAGCATGTACTGTTATCTAATAAATAAATCTAATAATCAATTCTATTAATTCAATCTAATTGTATCTAATAATAAAGAATTGTAATCAGTGCTACCAGTTTTAAAAGGAGAATTTGAAGTGATCTGAATGATGTCACAGTGTCAACTTTTTGCTGGCATCAAGATATAAAGATAAATACTTTCCCTAATAAATGAATGATAACAGTGAATAAACCTTGCTAAAAAAAGGCACTATATTATGGGCAAATAAATATGCAAAATTGTATTGAAGAGTGTTTATGAAATATTGCACTACAGCCTTTGTTTCTGGTATTTTACTTACTGAACCTGACTGTTTTTTTAGCTAATTAAATGTTACACATGAATCAATATGTAAATTACAATACATATTGGATCTCTTTTAGCATTTAGATGATGTGACATCTAACACCTGTTCTAATTAATTATGATCTCATAGGAGCTTGCTGAATAAGAAACTAGGGGAATAGTTCATATGTAAAGTCAGTTCATACTGTCATTGTACTTGGTATTTATGGTGTGTAAAGGGTTGCAACATGTGTCCCGTTTCTAGGTAGAGAAGCACAGTCCTACATGCTTCCTTTATTATTTTTGGTGCAAATACAAAAATGATATGTCTTCATTAGTTGTTCTGAGTTCTTTCCAAATACACCTAAAATGTATTTTTTTAAATCAAACCTCCTGTTTTCCAAGTAGCACAACTATTGGTGGTACCTCATGGCGTTCAAACAGTTTTACAACACAATTAGATATTAAAGACTGTTAAATATGTTCTTAAGATTTCTTTTTCCCATTCCAATGGCCAAGTCACACACCCCATAAATAGCCATCATTGCAATCTAAAAACAATTCGGATCCCATTCTCATTACCATTAACATTTCCAGCCAGCCTACTTGTGATTCAGAAACTGAAGGCTGGGAATATTGATATAGTGAGAGAGAAAATGAGAGAAAACCTGCTGCCGATTGGGCATTATTTGCCAAATATATTAAATGTATATTTCTGGGCTTTCAGCAAATATTTTTACTGTAAATTGCTGAAAATTACACTTCACATATGCCCTATCAAGACTTCCTGATAAAAACTAAATATGTGACATAACCGGTCTATAAATGTGGGGTTCCACTTACTTTGGCAAAAGAGCATATTCTTTTATTCATTCCAAAATAATCCTGAAATAGTGATTAAAGAACCAGGAACATCAAAAATTGTTTTATAGTAATAAAAATATAATGCAGTGTTGTCCTGCACTGGTAAAAATGCAGGGTTTGTTTCAGAAGCACTACTATTGTTTATATAAATAAGCTTTTGTGTAGCCATGGGGGCAACTAGTCAAAGGATAAAAGGCCCATGTTACACAGGAGATAGCATATAAGCTCGGAAGAACATGTTATCTGTTATCCATTACTTATCCTATGCCATATAGCTGTTTTTCAATTTCTGCTGCAGCTTGTTTATATGAACTATAGTAGTTTTTCTGAAACAAACAAATCAGTTTTAACAGTGCAGGGCAACACTACATGATATTATCTTTACTTTAAAAAACTTTAGCTTTTTGGTGTTACTGTTCCTTTGATACCACTACAAAAGTAATGTAAAAATGAAAATGATCCACTTTGACCACATTCAAATCATTTGGATACAGAGGGATTTGAATGGTTGTACATATGTTGCCAGTTATGGATAATCCTAATGTATTAATGGTTATGCTGTGACCAGTGGGGACACGTTGTATTTCTGAGGAAATGACCTTGCCCACCTCAGCCTTATTCATCCTACTTGTTTGCTTGAAGAGCTTGAAAAGCAAACTTTGAAAATTTAAAGCAACAGGCAAGGTTGAAGACTGCAACAAGAGAAATCAAGTGGCAAAGAGGTCTGGGTGAAATCTTCAATACTTTATTAAGAACAGAGTACAGATGCAACGTTTCAGAGAACAAACTCCTTTGTCGCTTGACTAAACGAAACGTTGCATCTGCACTCCACTTAATAAAGTATTGAAGATTTCACCCAGACCTGTGTGCCACTGGATCTCTCTTGTTACTGTTCTCATGAGGTGGCCGAGCCTCTACCTCTGTGCACCAGGCTTCTTCTTCAACAATTAGGGTGTTCGAGATCCTATACCATTTTCTACACAAAGGTTGAAGACATGAGGTAAAAGTAGCAAAAAGCTTTACAGACCAACTGCAAGGAAATGCAGTAACACCATATCCTAAGTATGAGGAATTAGGAGTGTTTACTTGTAAAGCTATACTGTCTGAAGGATTACTGTACGTTTTGGGGTTATGTCAGGACCAGAATCCCAAGTTCTTACAGTGTCATCCAAGTTGTATGGGGGTGTGTCCAGTACAGGGAAAGAGAGTCTGTGTAGTATGCTCCCAGTATTTAGTGATCTCTGGAACACAGATGTTGTGGTGACTGCAGCTGAATGTTTGGTACTAAAGGTGAATTCTGAAGCCTACATGAACTGTGTCAGTGAAAGCATTACTGAAGTATGTGATGCTGAAAACCAAGAAGGTTTGAGCACAAACCAGAACTAAAACAAAACTGTTGAAATAAATGATCAACTTCCTTGCTTTTGGACAGAAGTGTCTCTAAGTAGGAATAAGAAAGGACCTACTGAAAAAGAACAGTTTAGAGACTATATTTATGATGTGCTGGCTAACAAAATTTCTCCCAAGGTTTCGGATCCAGTTGTGTTCCATCAGAAAAGTATGGTAAATGTGTTGCCTATGATGTTATTGCAAGAAGACTTTAAATTGCTTTGGGGGTCACTAAGTAGGAAATATGTACCCCTACGACAGGTATCCCAAGTGGTAGCAATTCCAACAATGCCTTTAAGTCTCCTAAGTGAGACTGGAAGTACTGATGAAGTAATAGGGAGTAAAAAGGTTTTCACTCCAAGTAAGCAAATGTGTGTGGAACTAAGTTTAAAAGGTCATAAAACCCCCACGACGATCAAGTCCCTAGAGTAGGGGTCCCCTACCTTTTTTGCTTGTGAGCCATATTTAAATTTAAAAAAGAGTTGTAGAGCAACACAAGCATGAAAAAGTCCATGGGGATGTCAAATAAGAGCTCTGATTGGCTTTTTGGTAACCCCTATATGGACTGGCAGCCTACAGAATGTTTCACATGAAATCTGTTTTTTATACAACCAAAACTTGCCTTTAAGCCAGTAATTCAAAAATAAGGACCTGCTTTGAGGCCACTGGGAGCAACATCCAAGGGGTTGGAGAGAAACATGTTGCTCACGAGCTACTGGTTGGGGATCACTGTACTAGAAAAGAGCAATAGGATGAAAAGAGCAATAGGATGGATTACTGTGCTCACCCCTACGGGCTGAAGCGGGGGGGGGGATAAGTGGTAGAGTGACCAAAACAATGTGGGAAAATGTGTGTTTTCCCTTTAAGTTCTCCTTAGTGGGAGAGGTAGGCACCAGGAAGGGTGTTTATAAAAAGAGAATAGGTTCTCTGTATAAAGGTTTTGGTGGCCAGGTCCTGGAATCTGGAGTATTCTGGAAAGAACAGGCAAACCAGGTACTCCGATCAAAAAGTCCAGCTCACGGATTAGAGCTCACCTTCCACAGGAAGGCTGTCCTGTGGAAGGAAGCTCTCTCAGAGCATGAAGGACTCCTACCTGTGTGAGGAACTTACAGAGGGGCTGGAGGTGCCATTTGCCACTGCAAGGTGCAGAGAGAGAAGAGCAAGTGACCGTCTGCCTCACTAAAGGAAAGCCAGGAGGCTGAGCAATCCCCACAAGAATCATGAGTACAGGGGTGACCCCAACCTGTATGTTTTCTTACTGGTAGTCCACAAGGGGCCCAGTTCACTGGGAAGGGAACTCTTTATGTGTAAAGGTAAACAAGGTAGATAAACAAGGTAAATAACATTTTCCATCAAAAAAAGTAAAACGGTCATTGTAAAAGTTGTTTATATACCATTTAAATCTGTCTTTCTCCTGTCTCTCTGATCAGTTTTCTGAAGGATGGGAGTGGCCTGTTTTATACCCGCACTTCCTATATGCTTTGTTCACCTTCAATGTCCAAATCTTATGAACCCACTAACAATGCTCTTATTGTGTTAGACAATCCATTTTCCTTTAAAAAAAGTAAAACAGTCATTGTAAAAGCTAGTTTATATACCATTTAAATCTGTCCTTCTCCTGTCTCTCTGATCAGTTTTCTGAAGGATAGGAGTGGCCTGTTTTATACCTGCACTTCCTATATGCTAACATCATCACTCCCAGGCTTTGCCCTTACTTGTTTCCAATTCGACATTGATACTGCCCTCCCCTTGTAATTCATTGGTTGCTAGTGCAAAGGCCATTGGTTAATTTCTCCTAAGGGAACTACAGTTGGGGAATGTCTCCCTTGCATTGGCTGCTATCTTGTGTGCATTACTTGAGTCTCCCAAGGTATAAAGGCCCAGCATATCCCAAATCTAACACATTTTACTATGCAAATCAGCATATAAATTAAGCACATCTTTCTGTGTATTTGGCCCCATTTGAAAGTCTCTGTCCCCAAACATAAACATCCCAGCCTTGTGACAAACAAGCACACAACCATGCACATAGGGCTTCCACCTGGCTGCTATTTTACCCAGTAAAAGTCATGCATGTTGCCAATGTTATAAAAAGGGCAAAAATATACCCTAGCAATCATGCATTGTAAAAGAGACTGGAATATGAATAGAAGAGTGCTTAAATAGAAAGGTGAGTAATACGGTGGCAATAACAATAAATGTGTAGCCTTACAGAGCATCTGTTTTTTAGATGGAAAGCTGGAAAGAGTCAGAAGGCGGCATAGAAGTAAAATACTATTTAAAAAAATGCAGACCAATTGAAATGTTGCATTTTATCCTATCAGAGGGTAATCAAAACAGCAAGTGGATCAGATGCATGTGGATGTGCATGCTTATTGGGGTTTTTTTAGTCTGATTGACTCACAAGGCACTTTTCTCCTTGCCTGCAGGCTATAATTAATCCTTATTGGAAGCAAAACCAGCCTATCGGATTTGTTTAATGGTTTGTTTGTTTTAAGGTATGAAGATCCAATTTATGGAAAGACAAGTTATCCGGAACCCCCCCAGGTCCCAAGCATTCTGGATAATAGGTTACATTCCTGTACTAATAAAATAGTAGCTTGTACTTGGGTTTATTTAATGTTTACTTAATTTTATAGAAGACTTAAGGTATACTCTGGATAAAACAGATATCCATGTGTGCCACTATTCTGGGAATTCTTCTGCTTTTGGCCCATATGTAATAGTACCGACTTTTTAATACTAGTGTTGCTGGTATTGAGTGTCTTGTGTGTATAAATTAGATGAGATGCCAATTTTATTTAAAGGAAAAAATATCAGAGACTATGGGGACTGATATTTCTTACAGAAAACAGGTCAGTTTTAAGTACTAGCAGTATTGTGTGTATATAAGTAATATTCTCTGATACAAGCAAAGGTACTTCCCCTTGGACAATCACTTATGCACACAGGGCATTTATCTGTCTATTAAATCTGACAAACACACACAATTCACTATTGTACAACAGGCAGTTCTTCTACTGTTGTCTATTAATAGTATTGCTTTATATCCTCATATTTGCACATATCCCTTACTATATGTGAAAAGAAAAAAATATTGCTGTAAAGTCCTTTCCCAATTCTCTGATCAAACAAATATACATAATTTCCTTCATTGACGTACACAGGAGTTGACGGTGAATATAAATCCCAGGGTTTTTACATCATGAGCAATGGCTGTGATTATAGACTAATTAAAACTTTTAGTTGGTGCAGGGTCTGACTGGCCTGACTTTTATGGGCCTACTTCCACCCAGTGCTGACTTTACTTTCCCTCACACACACAGACACTCAATGAAGCCCTCCTCCCTCCCTGTGAATCACACACTTGTCCCTCCTCCCTCATTCAACCCCACACAAGTCTGTGCACCCAAACCCTCCTCTTCCCCCCTGTGAAAATGACATGCCAGCTTCCCAAAACACACAACAAACTTTAGGTTCACCTCCTTCAAGTCAGTAGGGTTGCAACCTTTCTGTTTTTTTACCAGCCTGACCAGTATTTTTGATGGCTGATCCCGATGTTATTAATAGGAAAAAAGCTAAATATATAGGAAGGCCGGTATTTTTTTTAAAGAAAAGGTGGCAACCCTACAAGTCAGCCCCTTCACATAACACACGTCTGTGTACATACATGCTGCCACACCAAGTCATAGTTACATAGTTACATAGTTAAATTGGGTTGAAAAAAGACAGAGTCCATCAAGTTCAACCCCTCCAAATTAAAAACCCAGCATACATACACACACACATCTCCACTCTTTCAAACACAAACCATATATGCCCATAGCTATACTAACTGTAGAGTTCATCCAAACCCCTTTTAAAAGCATCAACAGAATGAGCCATCACAACATCACCCGGCAGTGCATTCCACAAACTCACTCTCCTCACTGTGAAGAACCACCTACGCTGCTTCAAATGAAAGTCCTTTTCTTCTAGTCTGAAGGGGTGGCCTCTTCAGAGGAGTTCTCCTCTCCTCACACGCTGGCCCAATCCCCTCCTACAGAGCAGTGTGTATGCAAATTAACCCCACTGACTAGGGATCAGAAGCTGACTGACAGGAGAAGCAGCCAATCAGAGTTAAGCTTCAGAAACTGCTGCATGTGTGCACTTCCTGCTTCTGCCAGGACTGTTTATGATGTAAAACAAGGAAGTATAGCAGTCACTGTAGTGTTTTTGGGGGTCTGCGACCCCCCCCCCCACTGGTGGCCCATGATGAAGGGACCCCATCTGCAAAGGGATCCATCTGAGGTGAATATCTCATCAACTTCATATTTTTGGTTAAACATTTATATGGCAAAGCTTATTATTTTTACATGAACTATGAAGGTTATATGAAGGTGAACAACCCCTTTACTGTGAAGAAAGTTTGTGGATCCCACATCTTACTATCTATCTATCTATCTATCTATCTAAATATATATAGATATAATCCAGAAATAAAATTAATATAAAAAATTTCACAATAGAAATAATTTGGTCATCCACACTACACACTCCTCTCACTTTTTATGTTTTTTTTTGTTTGGTTTAAAGTGGTCAACTTTGTACCCATGTTAACATGGCGTATAACAAACAAGAATACAAACTTTTTATTTGCACTTAAGTCCACACAGAATATTTATGAGAAAGTACTGCAAGGCTGGAGACTGAATCACTTTTTTCTGGGCTACAGTTTCCCTTTCTGATGGTTACTCTGACAGGCTGGCACCATCAATATGTTAAGATCACAGATTGTCTGTGGCACTGGCAGATGGGAGAACAAGAACATGGGCTTTGTACACTACTTGTGATAAAGCGTTGTGTTGATTGTAAGTGAAAGAAAAGATGAGCAGGGGTAGGAAAAATTTTGAATTCCAGATCTGTACAACTGAAAACATCAGTACTCAGAACCCACTACAGAAAACATCACTACTTAGAAACCTGCTTAGAGTTTTATTTCACAGTGACACAGCAGTTCAATTTCATGCTTAATTCCCTCCCATTACATAAATGCCAAGATTTGTCAGACTAACGCAAGAAGCAATTCTCGTGCACAGCAAATTCAGTACAGGAAGAGAAAAGTAGTCTGCATTTTGTTAGACTTGTTTTTTTTTCCACATTTGAGCCAATAAATATATCTCTGCTTCAGAGCTTGTAGTTTCCATCTTACAGCAAAAAACAAACAAACAAACAAAACTTGAATCATCAGCAAGAATTGTTTCTGCATTTAGCAGAATGGCAGCAATGTTTAGCTGTTGTTTTGCCTTGAAGATAAAATGAATGGCTTCTGTTTGAGGCTGAAGGTTGGATAGCAATTTATGCTTGTTTGTTATATCCAACGTTGTTTAAGACAAAAAATACAATATATAAGGGAAAATGTACCCTGTTAGATACAAGTATACAAGAATTAACTCAGTAGTTCAGTGACTATATAAATACACATGGAAGAGTGCCAATACATGGACACCTTTTATATAAAGAAGCACTAAAAACTTTACACATTATGGGTAGAAATGCTGTATCTTATTTGTAAATTTAAATATAAACTTACTGCACCAGTCTAAAGTTTCAGAATCTCAATAATAGTAATGCAATTTGCGTGGGTGACCTTGTGTCCTCAGTTCCGACTAAATATTCGGAAGGGGTTTTTTACAGTGAGAGCAGTGAAGATGTGTAATTCTCTCCCTGAATCGGTTGTACAGGCTGATACATTAGATAGCTGTAATGTTCTGCTACCTTGGATCCGGTAGGTAGATGGCTGGTCCACAGAGGACAGGTGGCAACAGGAACTCCTCTACGGCTCCGGTCTTCACTGACGCCCTTTAGGGGCCCTGGGCTTTCTGCAGCAGAGGCAGCAAAGGAGCCAAGCATGTTTATCAAGGCGTAGTACAAGGGATCAGGCAAGAAGTAATCAGGAACAGGCAAAGGTCGGTTTCGGGAGACAGAGAAACGAGGTACCAAAAGGATCAGACAAAGGCGTAGTCAAGTTCAGGCAAAGGTCAGTTTCAGGCAGAGAAGGTTCGGAGGTCAGGAAAACAGGCAGAGGGTCAAAATCAGGAACACGGACAACCAGGGCTTTAGCGGAACAGTAGAAACTGAAGCCAGCTTGGGCAAGGAGAGGAGGAAGAGGAAGGTATTTAAGGGAGCAGGAACCATCAGGAGCAGGCTGAGGGAGAACAGACACATCAAAGACCAATAAGAAGCTGGGCGCACAATTTAGAGGTCATCGCTACTAAGTATTTTGGCGGGAGCGTTTATTCCGTCGCGGGCATCAAAATTGATGCGCGCCAGCGTTTTTATGCCGGCGCCTAAGTTGACGTGCGCCAGCATTTATGCGCCGATGCTCGGCAGCGGGCATTACAATACAGTAGCTTTAAGAAGGAGTTGGATGGCTTTTTAGCAAGTGAGGGAATACAGGGTTATGGAAGATAGCTCATAGTACAAGTTGATCCAGGGACTAGTCCGATTGCCATTTTGGAGTCAGGAAGGAATTTTTTCCCCCTCTGAGGCAAATTGGAGAGGCTTCAGATTGGGTTTTTGCCTTTCTCTGGATCAACTAGCAGTTAGGCAGTTTAAAAAAAAAGTTTAAAGGCTGAACTTGATGGGTGTGTGTCTTTTTTCAGCCTAAATTACTATGTTACTATGTAGCTTGCCGATGAACAAAAATGTACTTTTAGTGATGGGCGAATTTATTCGCCAGGGGCGAATTCGCGGCGAATAAATTCGTGAAACTGCCAAAAAAATTAGCCAAAAAAATTCCGAAAACGACGCGACGCGCGCCGAAAATGACACGCCGCGTTCGGCGAATCGGCGAAACTCTGGAAATTCGGGAAATTCACGAATTTTTCGGCGAAGCGAAACGCGGCCGTTTCGCCCATCACTATTTACTTTATATAAACAGTAATATAACAACTAATACACAAGTCACGCCTGTATGGGAATTTATGGGACACTACCTAAATCCCTAGTAGGTTCTAACTGTTAGTTTAGCAAAGTCCTCAGGATATCACAGTCCCACTTCTCTGGAAGGATTAAAAAGCACACAGTTCAAAATAAAATGTCCCTTTCCCCCAAAGCTCTTATTCCCCAGTAGAGCTACCTTTCACCAGAGTACCTTTTTCTTTGGAAAGTAGCAGCCTCCCATGTAGCAGGCAAAATTACACAAGGCCTGTCTTCATGTTAGGCTCAATACTGTGTCCGTGCCAAATCCTCTCTTGAAGGGATTCACTCATCGATTGCTCTCAGAGGCAAATCACACTGGAATCACAAGTAACTCTGCTGCAGAATCACTC
Organism: Xenopus borealis; assembly: GCA_024363595.1. Classification (NCBI taxonomy): domain Eukaryota; kingdom Metazoa; phylum Chordata; class Amphibia; order Anura; family Pipidae; genus Xenopus; species Xenopus borealis. Next base: position 60,207,675 of record CM044446.1, read on the forward strand.
TCACCAATGGCACTTTTCTCCTTCTGAAAATTTAGCAGCGTGGCAAGGAACAGGAACCCTCTTTCTGCACTCCTGCAGATCTCACAACTCTAACAGCTTTTACAGGTCTTGGCTCCGGTTGGATCTTTACTCCACAACCCGTGTTTAACTCTAACACCTGGTCTGCACACACAGTTCCAAGGCATAAACACACAGCTTCACAGTCTGGCACACCCTCTCTTCCCAGGATGCACTGCAGTGACCCGTCAATTAGGTCACTCTCCAGCCTGGGCAGAATGATGTCACAGACAGAAAAACAGGGGAAGGATTTCTCTTCTGCCCTACATATGTTAGCCTCTGGTGCATGGTTAAAATTCCAATGTATGCTAAATGAGACCAGCAACACTGAGATTTCTTGTGATAAAAAATGAGTGCATTAAAAAGTGCAAGGAGCTATAAGCGCAGGGGCTGCATGACAAGGGATCCAAATGACCAGCAGCCAAATAATACTGGTGTAGATTAGAGATGGGCAGAATCACGTGTAGCTGTGTTTATGTGAGAAGGAATGAATTAAAGCAGGAGTTAGCTGGGCCCAGAGGCAGAGAGGGATGTGATATCAGGGGAAGAAGCAGTTTGTTTTTTTTATCATTTGAGCATGTAGAGACATCCCACCCACCCCTCCCTTTTTTGCATATGCAAGTTTAAATTTTTTTTTTTTTGTTCTCATATTATGTATTATTGATCCAGGGAATGTTTCTGGTCGCCATTGGGGTAAGGAAGGATTTTTTTCCCTCTTGAGGCCCCTTGCCTTCCTCTGATCAAAACAGTGGATATATAATAATGTACAGTATTTTAAGTTTTCTTTGTCACAGCAGCGATAGAAACTTGCCAGAGCATACCTCCCAACATTTTGGAAATAAGAAGAGGGATCAGAATGTTGACTTATGGACTTTGGCTTTTAAACTGTTCTATCAAGGAAAAACAAGTTAGTAAAACTGGCTAAAGTTCCTGTGACAGGTTGCTGCTATTCAGAAACAATTTCTACAGTAGCCTATAGAAGATATTGATTGTGCTCTTATAAGACAGTTTTCAACAGACAAAGCTGTTACAATTCCAATGCTTATAAGTTTTTAAAGCATATGGGATCTGTTATCCAGAATGTTTGGGTTTTCCAGAAAACAGATATTTCTGTAATTCTGACCTTCATACCTTGGGACAGATTTACTAAAGGGTGAAGTGGCCATCGCTAGCAAAAATTTGACAGAAATCTGATCCACTGGGACATTGCTAATTTACTAACAGGCTTAGACAACAATTTACTAGCGAAAGAGTCCCTAGCACAGTTTTGTGCCCTATCGCCAGATCAGGGGCATTCTAGGGGCAGAGGCAGCAGCCCTGATGCCGCCCCCTCCCACTCCATGCTTCTAACTTTTAGTGTCGGAGCAGGTCGAGGGGGGGGCACACCGCTAGTGCAGTGAGCGTTATTGCGGCTGCTGCACTAGAAGAGCCCCTGGTAACTGGCCACTTCATGCCACCTGAGGCAAGATTCTCACCAGATGAGAGATGCATTTTCACTCAGTTTGAACGGTTGTTACTCTGCAAACTCACTAAAGTGCAAATTTTAGAGAATGTTACCTCTTTCACCAGAGCTTCCTTCACCAGCTTTGACATGGCAAACTGATAAGATTAAACTACAATCTTATGTCAGTGACATCATATCATGTATGCTGGAACTTCACCAGTGTTCAGCTGCCAAGATGCAGCTTCACATTTTAGGGAATTAGTGTAGTGGTAGCAAATTTGCACCTGGTGAAAATTCACACTTTATTGAATTTGCCCCATTATGTCTACTATAAAATCATATAAACATTAAATAAACCCAATAGGCTGGGTATGTTTCCAACTGTATCCAAGGATTTACAGTACTATATCTTAGTTGGGATCAAGTACAAGGTACTGTTTATTATTACAGAGAAGATGAGTTTTTTTGTGAATGGGTTACACCATAAAAATAATGCAGATTAAAATTAAAATGCGAAAAGGTTTTATACATCTGCTATTTATGTAACACTGGTTTTTCAACACAAGTATTCAGCATGATGGGTACACCACTAAGGGGGGAAGGTAATTAAAGTCACAAAGAGAAAAACATTTTGCACCAATAAGAAGAAAAATTCACATCTCGCAATGTAATGTTGTTACTTAAAATGTTATTGCATAGGGATGCACCAAATCCAGGATTCGGTTCAGTATTCGACCAGGATTCGTCCATTTTCAGCAGTATTCGGATTCGGTGAATCCTTGTGCATGGCCGAACCTTATCCTTAAAATCATGTGACTTTTCATCACAAAACAAGGAAGTAAAAATTTTTTTAGCCCCCCCTCGCTAATTTGCATATCTTTTATTGCACTGCAAATTTTAGTGCGCACTGCAAAATTTTTATTGCTTTAAGTCCTTGAAGTTGATCTTTTGGAGCAAACAAAACAACTTTTTCAGTAAGAAGTTTTATTACATTGACTGTGTATTGGCGCAAACTATTACATTTGTAAAATTTCTTTCACTGTCGGAAGTGGTCGCTAGACAGTTTCCGGGTTCGCAAAAAACTAGATTAAATTAGTGCAAAGCAAAATTTGTTCTCGCAGAGGCATAACTCTTTGCATTGCGAATAGTTTTTCAATTACCGACTTTTATTACATTCCCCCATAAATGTACATGGAAGATGAGTTTTTATAAATCTCTTAAGAGATCCACTAGGTGTCAGTGCAGTTCCTATAGTCTAATTTGTTTGGCTCTCCCAGGATGTAGAGCTTAATGGTAACAATCTGTATAGTTAAATATTGTGCAGGGCTTTCAATGTATCTGTGAATTATGTAGTTGCAGTTCGCAGGGACTAAAACTAAAAACATCTCATGTAAGCAAACTAGATATGAAACCTTTTTTGCATTGTGTGAATGGCATGTCCAAAGAAGGAAGAAAGAAAATGATAGATACTGCTGAACCCAAATGTCTGCTTTAGGATTACCCGGCCAATTGGAGATGAGGGCTCTCCAGCTTTAATGAATGTGTTCAGAAGATTCTCACCTGGGCTATTTACATAATTATTAACTTCCGAATCAGAATTTGATTTACTGGCAATCACCCTATACATCTGTGATACTGCTGAGTGATGGCAACATGGCAATGTCAGACTGCTTTTTCTGCTTTTCCATCTCCACTTTGCAACTGTCCAATACATGCAAATATTACACCTGCTTCTGCTCTTCTCTAGCTGCTTCATTTTACTCTGTAATGATCACAGGAGCCCTATAATAGGCTTCCGGACTGAACTTTGATCTGAACACAAAGGAAAATGTCTCAGAAGAAGAAGAGAGAAGCTTCAGAGAGAAATAATAATATCAAAGGACTGAAGCCTGATTGACATAATGTTTCATTGTAAGTACCTCTCTGGCACAATGTATAGAAAAATCTACTCTCTACTCACTGCTGGTGAACAATTGGCTTTAACCTTCCTGTTGAAACGAACAGGATTTAGCACTTTGTAGCTAACCTTCAGGTCATCAGTTGACTTTGTAAAAACTGAAACGTACTGTGGAATTGTAAAATAATTATGTATGTTCATTAAAACTGATCAGTAACTGTATTTTGATTTTATCTGTTTGGATCACATATGCATATTTACCTGTAAGTGGAAATTATTTATTTACTTATAAAGAGTATAATTAATTTACCAGTTCTAAGCTTGCTAGTGTTTAAAAAATTTGCTCTCTTCTCCATACAGGGAGCATTTGTCACTGCAAGCAATGGTAAGTAAGAAAAAAATTCAAGTGTACATTGAACAAGGTAAAGGGGTTCCGTTCTTAGCATCTGCCCTTGGTAAAAAAAATCAGGGGACTATTTATTAAGCTCCCAATATATAATCAGACTTTTAAAGGGGAGAAAAAAATATATAACCTGATTTTTTTCAGTCCAATGGTGTTAAAAGTCTGATTAACCTGCCAAGAACATGTAAAAGTCAATGGCAGATGTCCCGTTAACAATTGGAAGATTTGTTTCTGCAAAAAATAAAATGTAACTTTGGGGAAATTTTACAGAAAAATCTTAGTTTTTGGGAGTAAAATCTAAATAAATTGTAGGATTCAGATTATTTTAACTATTTTATCATGACTTTTTGTGAACATTTATTGATAAGTGGGGGGGAAGTCTGTGCGGATGTGGTCAGTGTTTTTTCAGAAAATAGTGAGAACTTTTTGGGTTTTGATAAATAACCCCCTTTGTATTAGGCTCTCTTGCTCTGGAGGCCTTTCCTTATGTGTTCTAAGGCTATGGGCACACAGGTTTGTGTCATCCTGCATATTTTTGCAGGCTGAAAGAAGCAGATCTGCTCAGTGTCCCTGCTCCATTGATTTGAAACTGATCAGCCTGTGTCATTTCAAATACTTATCTTAGCTTCAGCTGTGCTCTATGTGGTCTCACACAGGCTGATCCGATTCAGATCAATGCATCAGGGGCACACAGTAGATTTGCTTCTCTCAAACTGCAAGAATACACAGGTTGACAACAGCCTGTGTGCCTGTGTGCCCATAGCCTTTACGTACTGAGTAGATCAAAAATGTTCAGCATGCTCAGTAAAAAGTGCAATAATGCAATTTTGATGTGCTATAAATTATATAATTATATTAGTGACCATTGTTTACAGAGAAAGCTTTAAGGCAGGTGTTATTTAGAAGCAGCAATATGTAGAAATCATCAATGTACAGTGTTATTATTACAAAAAGTATGAATCACAATGCCCTAGAAATATTTTAGATTTCACATTGACCAGTGCTCAATTGCATTGGAAATCAAACCATGATAATCACATTCAAAATGATCCTGCTGCTAAATAGTTTGATTGCTTATCAAACAAACAAACCAACCAACAAACAAACAAAACTAATAATATAACAGGTGTAGAGTCTGCTTCAGTTTTTATAACCCACAGCAATGTATCAGCCAATAACACTAAGGGTAAAACTCCATGAGTGCTTTTGATCTGACTTTATGGGTCAGATTTAATCTGATACTCCATGCAACACCGTGCAACAACGCGCTTCAGCAAAAGACTTTGAAGGATGCTACAAAATCTGACCCCCTAGATTAAGAATATCAAGTCGGATGGAGTCTTTTCTTCCAACCATCAATATATTTCAATGAGAAAAAAAGTCTTTCCTACAACATACATTTTTATCTTGGTGGATGAGGACACAGCCTTCACATCTGACAGTAGTGTGGTGTCATAAGGAAAATTTTACATGCAGTTAATGCATCAAATTTGTGTATCAGTTCCATTAAATTTTTACCCATTTGATACCTTCCGACTTTTTGGATGCAATTTTTTTAATCCGTCACCATCCTAGAAAAGCACTAATGGAGTTTAGTCCTAACTGGTCTGTTACTTAAAAGCAAATCTGAATGGTTGCTGTGTGTTTTTAAACCTGGAGCAAACTTTGCACCAGTTATTACATTACACTTAAATAAAAAAAAAGATTTGGACATTATTCACATGTGCACCCTCCTTCCTATTCTCACTACTATTTCTGCATTCCCCTTGTTTAGTTATTGCAGAGAATAGAATGTTTGCCCATATTATTCTTTCCATGTAGGTTTGTACCAAACAAACCATTCATTTACTTCAAAATACTTTCACATTACTGTAATCATTTCTTGATGTATCCAAACATGTAAAGAATGTTCACTGTCAGATAGAAGGTTTTGAAAAACATTCTAGTTCCTGTGCATTAGTAGAAGCAGGAGATTCCTGCGGGGATGGAATTTATTTCCAACACTCTATTTTCCCTGTATATGCATGTGCCACATTATTATTTATTTTTTACTACATATATGTGATTATATTTGGATGCATTTAAAGCACCCTCTGCTGTAGTATATTGACACATTGTTTGCAGGTGCTAGAGATTTGCAGAAAGCTGAATGTTGGGTTCATTTAAGTGCAACACTAAAAGTAAGACACAAAGCCAAAGTGTAGATTGAAACTGTAATCAGCATCAGCGCATTAACTCTGGAACAGGTGTTGCTTCTTCTTTGGTGAATGAAGGACACTTAGAATGGAAATATACTGTAGATTTATGCTAGAGGTACAGGAAATTACTAATAAATCAGAGAATGAGCATTCTGTGATTGTCTGAAGATGATGCAGCTGGAGGATCACCACCCAAAAAGCCCGTCTGTGCTTATAGTAACAGGATATAAATTGCGGAGGACTGAGCTGAAATGGAAATTTGAATTGACTGTACTGTAAGAAAAAAAAAAAAGTCTGTTCCACAAAATGGAACCTGCTGCTTCTGGGATGCAAGATTTCCCATCATCCTAACAGCATACACTTTATATCCCGGCAATCAAATGGATTATCTTTTCAGTTGATCAAATGAATTTTATTGTGGTTATAGCCCTGAAAAGTAAAATAAATTTTGCCATTATTCATTGTTCTGGCAGTATTTTGCAAAGCCTGTGCGTCTAAAGCTCACTGTTATTTCACCTGCTGCTTACAGCTGCCTAAAAATAGTCAAATATTCAGACTCACACAAGTAAGAAAAATAAGTTTAACTGAAAAATCCAGTTTAAAGGATAGCATCTGAAAAAAATGATTATTAAAACAAAGGGGGGAGGCACATAAAGATGGAGATGCATAGAATAGCAAACACCATAATAACTTGGGATTTAGGTAGTAGTATGACTAGTCACTATAAGTCCAAATAAAAAGTTTATATTAGTACTTGAAGCACTGCTTCTTGGCCAGCCTAACTGAGGTGATAGTCGCTTGCTGCTTACTCAGAGAAACATCGGGTAGAAGTTGTATCCGCAAAGATCTAAAACATAACTCCTCAAAAATCTAAAACATAACAGGTATAGAGAGGCACATACCAACAGTGTTATATTTATTAAAAACAAAGTAAAAATTCACACATGAATTTGAAATCAATTAAAGGTTGAAAGTGCCATTTCCTCCATATTTTGAAAATTTTAAAGGGTATTATCAGGATCTGGAGTAGTTGGCATTGTGAAACTTTTATTGATTTAAAATAGCATCTCTCCCCCCGCCCCCCCATGTAGCTAATGTCACTGGACACATAGGATGGATTTTGCCCCAAAAAATCTTGTATGTTAAAGCAGCCAAAAACATTTGGCCCAAAAAGGGGTGTAAAAACAGTCAAAGAATCAGGGGTATCTGGAGGTCTAATAATGCCACCCCCTTATTTACCAAGCACTTACCACTTTCACATCACAGCGGGTTGAGGGGGACACAACACTAGTGCAGAGAAAAATCCCAGTGGGCCTGGTACCCCCAGTCCGACCCTGGGGGCAGGGCAATGTCTTGGCAATTGCCTGACCACCGCGTCAGGGATAGTGAACCCTGCCTGTTTTTTTTCTGGTTGGAAAACTGGGCAGGCAGCATTGACCTGGACAGCCTTTCAAATATCTGGGCTGTCCAGGTCAAAACCGGACAGGTAGCAACTGCAATTGCACCTTTATTATGGGGAATGTGATGAATTGCAGTAAAATAACATGGCTACTGCGGTCATAAATGACCCCTAAAATCTATGTAGTACAATTGGTGATTAGGGACATTGTATAATTAATACT
>CM044446.1:60241685-60253940 GCA_024363595.1 Xenopus borealis
AACAATTTTGATGCTCGTCAATTTTATGTGTGTGACTATTCTGACGTGCAGCAGGTACGTGGACTTATTTGTTGCCAGCAAAATGCGGAAATTCGTAGCAAATTCATGCCTGGTGAATTTATTCACCCATCACTACTCAAAATGGAAAATCAATAGAATTGCAAGTGCTTAGAGTGGCACCCTGATTTTTAACATCAATTTGTGTTTTTTAGTTCCCAATTAATATTGAAAAACTGGAAGCCATATTTACTCTTATCACTTGATGCAATTTTGGTCAACATACTTTGGTTGAGGAATAAGATATATAGAATAAAATATATTTACTATATGGCCAAAAAGAGACCCTTATTTATATAGATAGTGCTTCCGTAGCAGCTGAAGCCACACTTTTTCAATTAAATCATCACATTTTGGGACACATCATTCTAGAGTACAAATTTATGGCTTTATGCAGTAGAAAAAAATAAGTTTGAAAGTTATCTACTGAGTTTTGACAGCAGCACATGATAAACTACAGATACTGGGTCACTGTAACCTCTACACAGCAAAATGCTGAGATTAAAGTCTTACTTTTTGTTTATATGTTCATACAGTGATACAAATTTCTTCAGCTGAGCTGTGAACATTAAATAATATGTGTTCCAATTGTGTGGTTATGAATCTGAAAACAAAATATATTACCTTGCACAGATTATAATGTACTAAGGCTTACACTGCATGAATAAAACCAATATAAGCTGCTAATGTTACAGATCTGAAACCTACACGGTATCATAGCAGCTTGGCTGTCAGAAACATTTTGTTTCGTATTTGTTCATTTATTTTAAAATAGAAAATGGCACAGAAATGGAAAGGAATGTTTAAACTTTTTTCAGTGGATTCTAATGTTAGATATAGTAAACCTCACATTAAAGATGATACCAAAGTAGAAAAGGATATTGCTTAGCATATTTTTATCTTATAAAGCTTCAATGAGTACACTTATATTTGTGTAAGGTTTATGTTGATGCTTTTTACATAAATAATGCATATGAACCAAAAAAGCATAATGTAATAATAGCTTAGTGTTTTTACTTCACCCCATTTAATTTTTCAGCATTGATTTCCGATGTATGGAAAGAGTGGTAAATCCCTTGCATTACAGGCAGAGCTGCTGCAAACCATCTCCCACTCATACACCTCAGTATATTGGCTTGTATTCAGTTTTATGTAAACAACCATGAAATAGCTTCCTGGGAAGCCGAAAGCAGCCACACAGCTGCAGATGTGACAGACTGTTAACAATAGGAAATTATTATACACTGATGTCAATCTCCTGAGAAGATGCAGAATCAATCTTATTCATAGTGGCAGAAGGCAAATGCTGTGTCCTGTGTCCTACATGCTATGAAAAGAGTAATGATGTAGCCTCAACAAGCACAACATATTTCAACCCAATTGTGCTGACTTCAATGTGTATTGTATCAGCAAGGGACCTTGTAAAATGCCTAGCACCACAGCAACTGAAATAACAAGAGGTGAGAATGGCGTTTTATCCACATGCCAAGTTAGTGTAGATCAGGCAGGTCTGTCTTCTGATCTCTCACTAGGAACAAATTGCAATTGTATGTAAGATCATTATGCTGACTTTGTTGGCAGCGGTTTATGTTTTTCTGCTGTCTTACAGTATAGTCATATTCATCACGCAATACAAACTTAAAAAAAAAAAATACTTAAATATACCATGGCAGGTCTACTTACAAGAGGGTTATACTGTATACACCATTTTTCATCTATACAATGCAAAGAAAGTAGGATGTCAAATATGACCAATGAGTTATGAAATTACAAGGCCTTTTTCCCCCCAAGGTCTTTGCACCACCAAGCATCATGTTGCTGCTGGTGTGTAAAAGGAGCTGGGTGTAGAAAAAATATTGTTTTAAAAATGTAGGTTAGCACTAGAAAGACTATGTGACATGTGACACTGACATGTTTCATTTAAAACATGAAAGTATTAATTTAAAAAAAATCTATTCCAAATCTGAATTAGAAAAATCATAAAACATAAAACATACATGAACTTCATGTTACTGCCTTTTTTAGGAGATATTCATGTTATTTGTTTTATTGTAGCTTTCTCATCATTTGAATGATGTTTTATGCCACTTCCAGTTGAGGTGGCAGTTTTCACCATATACTCTGGAAGATGAATGCTATAATATCCAAGTATCCAATGCCATAGGTCATATAGGAGTGCAAATGCAACTGCAAATAAATATTATGAGTGTAAAATTGAACATTAATTGATGATTTGTATAGGTATTTGTGCCCAAAGGGATCCTGGCAAATTGTAGGGTTGTGCTGTGAGCAATAATTAAACATGATACCAGTGGTGTTAATAGCACTAGCTGGCAGTAAGAAACAATCCCTGCTACTAAAATAGATGCTACAACATTATGATGATTTGTCAAAACTGTCATCCAAATAAGCCACTTGGTGGCAGATGTTACTTAGCAGACAGCCACGGTGAATTGCACCAGAAAAGTGCTTCATTTATAAATGAGCCATCTGTCTGCTTTTGCTATTTACTTTCCCCTTTAGCAGTTTCTCCCTAGGTTGAAGAATATTACTCTGGACTGGTGATATACCATTAAATGGGTGAATCAACAGGAACGTTTGAAATATTTATGTAACTTTGGAAAGTTTTTAGTGTATTGCACACTGAGAGCATAGTTTAAGGACTCACATGTTCTTGCATTTCCATCAAGGGGTATATGCATGACTTCATAATCAGTACACTTGTCTGATGCATTCATTTGAAGCCATTACAATGATATCCACCAAGGAATGTCTGCAGATAATTTGCTTGAATTTTGTAGCAGATTTTGACAGATTTTTCCTGCAGCAGTAAACAAGATTCTACAAAAGATGGAGCATTACAGGTTGGAATTCCCTGATGCAAATATTAAAAGAAATGAAACAACTATTATTATGATCATATCCAATTTATACATTAAGCAAGAATAATTTCTGCCCTAGGGCAACTCCTAAGAGACTGGGAGATAACAGCCCTCTCTGCCTTTAACTATATCCAGTCCAGAGTTGTTTTAGAGGAGATGATCTATGTGCTGCTGTGTTCTGTATCCTGTGTAACAGCTGCAGATCCTACAAATATTTCTGGCCATTTTATTCTGATTTACATTTTCCTCACTGATTTGCCTTTCAGTTCAGATTGGATCACCTCCTCTTAACACATGAGATATGACTTTATTCAAATGGTTCTGTGAGGCTGTAGCTCTCCCTCCCAGCTCAGCCTCCAGCTCAGTGGGGGAGAAGATTTATAACTGGCTGTTCTGCAATTAAAAAATGCTCCATCACCTTTATCTTAACTGCAGTTCTGAAGAGGGGGACGTGGGAGGATTAGAGTCTGGGGAGAGCAGCAGAAAGCTCTTTGTGGTTGAAGAAACTAAAACTTGAAAATATTTTTCATAAATGCTGAGGAAAAATGGAACTACTTCAATTTAATCTCTGGTCTATTTTATTCTGCTGAACACTTTGCTAATAAAATAAGCATGTATTAAACCTTATATTTCTTAGATGTCAGACACAGATATAGAAGCTGCATTGACACATTCTGTTTTTTAAATGAAATCTATTTTTTTTCCAAGCAGAAAATTAGTGTTCACAGTATGACAGATGATTAAATATAATATAAAATAAAAAAATTTCATGCCCCTTACATTAGTTATATATAATATAATTTGTCACTAATGACGTCTATAACCTAAAACCTAAAAGGGGGTTGCAGTCAGAGTGCTTTTATGAAGGTCACTGAATACCAAGCTGAATTCTAATACCATTCCTAATAAAAGGGGATAAAGTTATCCTTTGTAATGTACAGTGTCTCTTTATTTTACTGTTTAGTTGTTCCTGCTAGGAGTGGCCATTTGGGCCAAGGCAATATCTGAAGGGGAGTGATCAAAAGATGTGCAGGGGTAGATATATATAGGTCAAATCTTGCTAGGAAATAACTCTTTCCTTCTTTTCAATGCTGGCATCACATTGGTATGGGGGTGGAGGTTGGTGTTCTCTGTTTGGTTTAATTGGGCAAAACCAATGTTTTGGAATATACCATATACCAACTTTGACCAACCACCTGGCTCTGATGACTGAACAAAGAGAGACAGATTACTAGTGACTATTAACTTGATTATCTCAGGAATGGTACAGCATTTATAATTGATTATAAATGGGGCTCTCCTATTTTCCATGAGATTCATCATATCAAATCAAAATTACATTGTCACAGTAATTCCCCTTTAGCATATTTAAACACATTTCCATATACAGTAACTTGGGATCTAGCTAGTTCAGGTATCTTCCAGTTAATGGACGGTGGATGGTTAATGGAGATTTGGTTTGTCATTCATTTCTAAGCAATAGAGACCTGTTAAGAATATTCTTTTAAATTAAGGATTTAAGTTACAGATTTATCGAAACAAAAATAACTCAAATAATTACTGACATTTGGTTTACATTATTTTTATGTAAACATCATCATATTCAATAAGTCTAACTTTATCCACAGTTTCATAAACATTCTTCTCTCAATACTTGTAAGCAAAAAATGAACCAGTCTTTTTCCTGAGGCCTTTTCTTTTTTCTTCCCAGGTGTTTTTGCACAAAATCAAGTAGGGCAAGCACACTGTATAGAATAGACATTTTGAGGAAAAATCTGCACAGGCCATATTCTCGCCAAGCCCAACAAGGAAGCCTGGAAAGCTGGAAGAAAATGGTGGTGCAGCACCTTTGAACAGAACCCTGATCAAGTTCATTTTGGCTTTTTCAAATATGCAAGTGTGACAGCATTAATTTAGCTGCTTTGAAGTTGTTTTATAAAATGAAAGAGTTATAAAAATGAATTTTTATATAGTGTTTGTATACCTTTAATGTTGTACTCAATGCCACATGATTCAACTAAGAAATTACCATTAAATCTTTCCAGATCTACAACTGTGAATTGTTTATTTAATTGGATTTGTTATTATTTCTTTCCCTTGTCGAACTCCATGTCAGTACTCATCGGGATAGCCCCTCTCCCATGCTCCCATCAGAAGGACCCTCCCCAAACCTTTAAAAGACCAACCACACCCACTTACAGGCGTCTTTTTTTGTCCTTCTCCTTTGCTTTGGCTTTTGTTCGCATTGGATGCAAAATTTTCTTTTTAACCTTGGGAAAGCATTAGGCCTGCCCTGAAGGCGGCCTAGGTACAGGGGTTTTGGCCCATGGGACCTTTTGTTCCCCGGCACACTACCTCATATCTTAGAGTCTCCTGTGCTTCAGCTCTTGGTTCAGGTGAGGCACTGGTGTGCATTGTTAGCTACTTGTCTGCTGGTGTTTGTTGCTTTCCTGTATTGCTGTCAGAGCTTTTGGTGGCAAGTGCTTTTCCCCCCTTCCATGTGCCCTCCCGGGGCTGTCCAAAAGACTTCTGGTAGCAGTGGTGTATGTGGCCCCTATGCCCCATTTTTATGGATTGGCGAGGGAGGTGGCAGCTAGCTTATGCATTATTAATTAGGGGCCTGAGCCTTAATGCCTCCTGTTACTTTTGTTTTTCTTGTGTTTTATGGGGCAGGTTTTTCACGGCCAGCTGCCTCCCTCAACAGACTTTCCCAAGGTGAAGGTAGTTTATAAAAAATACAAAAAAGGTTGCTCTATAGCCTTCAGCCAATTGGGCCACGGACTTGGGCCCTTGAAGAAGGCACCAACACTAATTATTTAATTTGCCTCTGTGTAACCTCAGCAGTTGCTTTGGGTTACCTGCTTGTGCAGACAGCAGCTGAGTATAATGAGCGGGTTCCATTGGTAAAGTGACCCCCTACTGAGTACAATAATGTGCTCTGTCTGTGCAGACAAAAGCTGAGTTTAATCAGGTAATTACCTGTGCAACTCCCAGCTATAGCAAGTGGAGATGGCCCCGCCCACTCTCTAACTCTGCAGACTGGAACTCTGGCCCAGAAGCCTCAGGTAAGTACTGCTGTTGTCTGTAAACTTGTGAGGCCTGTGTGTCTGTTAACAATTAACCTGGTGTCCTGCAATATGTGGCTTTAAAGAGTTGGTTACAGTGTGGCACAATGAGAAGAAGGTAAGGAGCATGTCCATATTCTGTTCTGCAGCTTAATGAAGTCTAACTAATTACTTACATACAATGTGACACTATGTTTACCTGCACTGTGCTTGGTCTGATACCAGTAGCCCTAATAGAGATAGGGCTAGCATGCTTCTATTGACTCTGGATATGGTCCACCTTAATCCAATAACCCTAATGGATATCAGTAAGTGGGCTGGACCATGATCTCATGCTGAACTGCAGTGTGCTGAGTTTGGCCATTTGCATACCTGACATCACTAGCCCTAATGAATGTGGATCACTGGGCTGGGGGGCTGCTAGGCTCTGATATGTTTGCTTAATCAGAAGCTAATCCAAAATATGTATTACATATTGTTACAACTATATCTGTGCTCATTTTTGGTGTATATATTTTTGGTATATATGCTCTGGCTATTGCTCACCTGGTACAAGTAGCCCTAATGAATATAGAGCACAGGTCTGGCTGGTTGCTAAATCCTGATATATGCTTGCTCTAAGCAGCAGCTAATCTAAACTGTATCACATGCTGTGATCTTATCTATGTGCTCCTGATATATTCTTACTCTAAACATCAGCTACCCTAAACTATGCATTACAGGTGATTGTGATTGTATCTGGGGTATATTGGGGTCTAATACCGATGAGTACTGACATGGATACCTACATCTGAATATTTTATTATGCCAATGCATTGCTCCTATTATAGGGTATGGCTTAATCAGTTAAGCAGGGAATCTAATTTGTTACATGGCAATGTTTCTCCCTATGGTAGGTAAGTCCACATATTGTCTTGATAAACACAGCAGGAATTTCTGAAACCTGTCAGTCATAAGCAGTGCTTGGATAACAATAACCCCAGGTATGTAGTACACAACAAAGTGTTTGGGGCCGATGAATGTAAATGTTCCCAGATTTAGCAGCCTCTTATTGCAGAGCACTGCCTGCATGAATGGAGAGCCATGCAATTCTTGCTTTCAAATGTGTAGTATTATTACTATCCAGTGCTGGGGCTCTGGGGTTGGGCAGTGTACTCTGCCAGAACCAGTATCTCAGGGCCCTAACCAAGGCATATGTTCTAATCTACTATGATAAAGCACACAGCTTAATACATGCTAGCACCATGGCCCACACCCTGCATGGGGGATTCTAAGGGCTCTTACACATGAGCGTTTTTTCCTGCGCTCCCCTGCGTTCCATTTTGCTGAGTTCAGCCGCAGGGGAGCGCAGGTATAGACGCACTCAATTATTTTCAATGGGGCTGTACTCACGCGAACGCATGTAGGCCCCGAAGGCAGAAAAAATGCAGCATGTTGCATCTGAACCTGTGTTCAGCGCCTACATGGATTCATGTGAGTACATCCCCATTGAAAATAATTGAGCAAAATGGAACGCAGGGGAGCGCAGGTAAAAACGCTTATGTGTAAGAGCCCTAATGGATAGTCTTCTGTGTTGCTCCAACATGGTTATGATGTCTACAGTCACCTGTAGAATACATGTTTAGCTTAAAGGGAAACAGTCATGGGAAAACATGTTTTTTTAAAGCATCAGTTAATAGTGCTGCTCCAGTAGACTTCTGTACTGAAATCCATTTCTCAAAAGAGCAAACAGGTTTTTTTTATATTTAGCTTTAAAATTTGACATGGGGCTAGACATTTTGTCAATTTCCCAGCTGCCCCGGTTATGTGACTTGTGCCAGCACTTTAGGAGGGAACTGCTTTCTGGCAGGCTGTTTCCTTCTCAATGTAACTGAATAGTACGCAGTGGGACATGGGTTTTACTATTGAGTGCTGTTCATATCATTTACTCGCACATCTATTCATTCACAAGCAATTCACGTGAGAATGCATATATTTATTGATAGGAATGAGCAGTGGTAGAAAGGGAGTCTGCAGGATGCAGCACAAATAGTCTAGGGGTAAATTCAATTTTCTTCTTACAAACTCAAATTTTTATCAGGATTTCCTACACCAATTTTCCCTCCACTAAATTGATTTAAATAAAATTACCACTTGTAAATCTGTAACAGAAGCCTGTATCTTGCTTTCTTAAATGTAAATACACTAATATTGCTTAGTGTGACCAAGGATACAATTTACCACTAGAAAATAAATGCATTTATTTACAAACCCACTTCTGTACGTTTTAGGATTATTATACATTAAATATAAGGGAAAGTGCTATAATTGTAATTTATATGATGAAATTGACATTTACAAGAGCTTTGGTACAGCAAAAAATAATGTTGGCCAGTGTTGCAATTATGTATAGAGTATATTCTGAAAAGAAAGTCAGGTGTGGTTTATTCAGGGTTGTCCATTGATGCCTTAAAAGACTAATACACTATAAGAAACTATATTTTTAAACACATCTAGAGCTAACTGTGGGCCTTCAACTGAACCAAAAGCTTAGTTTAAATTCCCTGGCAGAATAAGCTAGTTTTTAAATAATGCACTTTCTTTGAAAATGTCTTGTTAATGCTTGAAAGACATACTGTAGGACTGACTAAAACCTAATGGTGCAGTCACTTCAGCTTAATCGAGGAGGCTGCTTGGTGATGGAGCTTTGGGAATGGCAGACTCAAAGCAATGCTTTTCTCCATAATTAATCTTGTGCATTGGATGGTTCTGTAGGGAAGTGCCTGATGGTCTTCAGTTTCACATTAATGGTTTCTAAATGTACCATACAATGTAACATTTGATTACAGGAAGGAATATTTAAGTTTGGACTCAAGACTTGAAGCTGAAGATGGAACTGAGACTTGTTCTGATCTAACTAAGCATAATACAATATAAATATAAAAACATTTTTATACATTTCGGGGTGAATTTACTATTATTCCCCATAATTAGCTCAACCAAATTTGCAATTGAAAGCTTATCGAATTGTTTTAGGCTATAATTTTGCTCGATATCCGTTTTCTCAATGAATTCGTACGATTGGATACTGATCGTTCGATTTCATGAAAAAATCGTGAAATTTCTGAAAAATTCGTACATCTCGAACAATCAAATGCTTCGATCTATTCAATCTATTCGATGATCGAAGAGGCCAAATTTCATTTTACGATTTCACGAAAAATTCGTACGATCGTTCGAATTCGATCGAACTTCGATCATGTCACGTGAATTTTGTAAATCTGCCCCTTTGTGTTATCTACTGCCAACATGCTTCTATTTACTATGTTTTCTGTTGCAGTTTTCATTAGCCAGGTTAATATTCTGTGCAGTAGGCTCAAAGATTTCTCTCTCTTACTTTATCTACTACTTTCTCTCTACTTTGTGGAATAGCACAAAACAAATGCACAAATGAAATTTATTTTGGGGAAAAAGATAATGAGAAAACAGTAGAGAGGACATTAGTACATAGAAATGCATTTTAACACAGGATGTATAATGAAAAATAAAAGTCTTGATTCTAAAAACTATTTACTACCATGGACAAGGCCAGTAAGAAGAAAGGATATTGGCAAAATAAAACTGGATGCAACTGACAGTAGGTTAGAACCTTGCCATCACACCAGTAGCAAACATGTGCACAGCCATTAAAGGCAGTCATCTGAAGAGGAAATGCATGCATAATTAATTGGGGTCCTGGACCCCCTGCTAGCAGGTTCCAATTACCATGGGGCCCAATTATTTTTGAGGGTGGCCCTGCTTACTATGAACACCAAAACAAAATTGCAAATGAAGGTTGTAAATCATTGTTGATGTAGGAATTAATAACTTTATTATTATCCTGCTGCCTCGCCAGAATGTGCTTTTGCTTCTTTTGATCATTCAGACTATTTTACACCTTGTTTCATGTTAAATAATATAACATTTAGGCTCTGATCTACTAAAGGTCGAATTTTGAAGTGGAAAATACTTTGAAATTTGATAATCAAATTAAAATACTTTGACTGCAAATATCGAAGTTGAAGTATTTTTCACCGAATTAAGCATTCTTGAATTTGGACTCTTTTGTTCCAGAGTCTAAAATCTGCCAAGTTTGTGCCTACTGTAGAGAGACAAATTAAAGTGTAAGCTCCACTGGGGTGTGGACTAATATTAATAAGTTTGTAATTTGTGACAGTTACTTATTTACAAAGTAATAATTAAAGAAACACATTTCCCTTATGTTTAAACTGTAAAAAATAAACTAGCCCTTAATGAATAATCAACTACATTATCAATCAGTATCTGGTAGGGTAAGAAGACTACATTCATCCACAAGCACAACATATAACACGTATAACAGGAACCCTGTTGCCTTTGATGCCAGTTTTTTTTAACTTTACTCTTTGCCTCGCGGATATGTGAACCCTGTAGACTTAATTCAAATATATTTTAAAAGGGTATGCTGACCTTTACATAGTATTTACCTGAAGTGACCTATGTGTATTCAGTCATGTCTGGAGTGGATGGGTAGGATGTGGGAAAGTGACTGCAATGGGTTGTACTTTCCAAATTATATGACACTGGCCTCATTTGCATTGCTGAATAATGAGGGTTTAATACAAATCAACTGTATTTACTTAGTGGTAATGTCCACTTGTCTTAAGAGAAAAAATTGCAGTTTGTATTAATATATCTTTCATATTTGAAAAGCAGGTATTATTTTACTGAATATTAACCAAAATAATATATCTTGGAAAAAAATGGAACTTAACCTCCACTACTAGTATCCCTGATTCTAAAATTATAACAGATACTCAAACCACAATTCTTAAAAGGCAATATTTATTCACAACCATGCCCAAAATATTAATAAAAACAAAATTAAAACCAAGGTGCTGTCCTAATCAAAGTAGCGAAATATACATACAGACAATGTTCCTGGTGTATTACCACTGAGTCAACTCCGGATACGTGCGTGAATCCAATAGCCATGTTCCAAATGTTTTTCATGCCACGGATCATTGGAGAGGGGCCCTGTCTCCCATAATGCAAGCACTGTTCCTCAACGACCGTTTTGCCACCAAATGCAGCTTTGTCAAGAGGGTTGTGAATAAATATAGCCTTTTTAGAATTGTGGTTTGAGTATCTGTTATAATTTTAGAATCAGAGATACTAGTAGTGAAGGTTAAGTTCCATTTTTTTGCTAAGGTATATTTTGAATTAAGATATTGATGGACACTCCATGGGGCTAGATCCTTGATTACAATATTTATTGGTCCCTTTGCTTGTTTCAATTTTCAATTAAAAATAAACAAAATAATACTTTTGCTTAAAATATAATGGATTTACTCATTGCTGATAGGATTAGATTTGGTTAGTTCTGACGCCACATTAACTAATTTCTAAACGTTTTATATTGCTCATCATAAACATTCATTCCCATCCTGAGCTATGCTAGCTCAGCTTTGGTGCCATTTAACAATCACCTGAACTTAAAAGTTGGCTTTATTTTATGATTTGTCTTTTCATTTATCTTTTAATGATCCATCACCAAATGAGGAACTTATGGAGCAGCAACAAACAGCCCTTTAAGTAAAACCAGGACATTTTAGTAGCTGACTTTTTCATGCCATCTTGATCCTTGAAAAGTGATAATAAGAAAAATATAGTTCCTTCACATGTCACTGTAAAAGAATTTTATATGTACAGCATCATTATTAGCTATCATTTCAAAATGTCATGGAGCAGATAAAGTACTCAGCAGACTTCAGCTGGCTCCTTTTACTAAAAGTTCACTTGTTCCATCTTTCAACTGTAACGTTCTAGCATAGGACATCTGTAACATATTCAGTATATTGCATCGTGAATACTTCTTTAATAGTGTTCAGTTCAGCCTTACCTTTGCCAGAGGAAGGTACAGTGAATACTTCATTACTGGACCCCATCAGCTTCAAATATGTTTTTGTAGACACAACACTGACGCATTTGTTATGACCATTTGGCAATTCAAATGAAGCAAATTTTATATAGTTGCTTGTGATTTCTCCAATAAATCTGAACAGCCAAAACATACTGTAGGTAAAGTAGTTGAATAACATTGGTGCAGTGCTGCTCATATGCATATCCCTCATCTTTCACACATTATGAATTAACATTTCTGCAAGTGTGAGTATTTAGTAATAATTATTTTCATTATAACTATGAAGATTCTCATTCATCCAGGTCATGGTATATATAAAAAGTAACTCAAA
>CM044446.1:60281365-60315437 GCA_024363595.1 Xenopus borealis
TGAGAAATGTTTTATGAAGCATGAGAGTGAAAGGAGCAGAAAAACAGGATAAAACATTTTGCAGTAAAAAGTAACAAATTTATATGTTAAAACAAAACTGTTTCCTTCTGATCCCAACCGGTTCAAGGTTGATGGAGGATAATCCGGTTCCTTTTTCCTTGTCAATGCCTTGTCCAACTGCCTTGTGTAACTGTCATTTCTAAGCACTTGTGAAAATTAGCACTTAAGAAATGTTAGCACTCGTGCCATGCCCCCAGACACGAGTGCCATCCCCAATACTAGGCCTGAATTTATATGTAGCTGATTGGTCAGGATCAGCTAGTATGGGTAGCTGAGACCCCAAAAAAGAGGTAGTGGCATATGAGCCAAGGCTAAGCCAGTGAGGGCGGAATTAATTGTGAGCTCAAAGACATCCTGAAGGAGGGGTTAGGAAATTCCTAGGACATGTGCCGGACTGTTAGAACTGAAAGGTGTCACAGAAATTCCTACCCTGGGTAAGACAGAGCTGTCAGGACCGGGAGGTGGGTGAGTAACCCTGGAAAGGGATGTCTCGGGAAAGCCTCAAGCAGGCTACTTAAAAACTTGGAGAATATTGGCTTAGCCAGTGTGGGAGAAATTGGAATTTAAGTGTAGTATGTCCTGGAGTGTGATGTGAACCAACAGATGTAAGCAAGTGAACAATAAATATTCAGAACCAGCCTATGGACTTCTATCCTTAGGAAAGAAAAATCTGGTAACTTGGAAAGATATCTATGGGAACCACATTAATGCTGGTAATTAACCCTTACACACTGGCTTCAACTACTTTTTCTGCACATTGAGACAAGTTCAAATTGCCTTGATGTTCGTAGTTTTGGTTTTATAAAACAAATTCTTCATCTTGCTCATATGACTCATTTGGACGTTTTAGTTGCAGAGAAATCTGCAGTCCAGAATGCTACTTCTTTGTGCAGGATTCTATTAAGATAACAAAATATAACCTGCCAAAAAAAAAAACTCTAAAAGTCTAAAAACTCAAGAGCAATCAATCAGCAACCAATGTAGCATTTACTAGCATTATGTTTAAAAGGGAACACCTGACTGCATTACAGTCATGGGATCTGTTATCCAGCTACAAATTACAGTAAGGCTTTCTCCCATAGATCCCATTTTATTGAATTCCATTTTTTAAATGATTTCCTTTTTCTCTAAAATAATAAACAGCATTTGTGTTGTATTGCATGTATACAACTACAGTATAATTAATCCTTATTGCAGACAAAACAATTATATTGGCCTTATATAATATTTAAATTATTTTTTAGCACATGAGATATGGAGATCCAAATTACAGAAAGTCCCAAGGTCCCGCATATTCTGGATAACAGGTCCCATACCTGTACTAGATCATTCGCAAATGTTGCTACATTTATTAGATAACCTAGACCTACTGTAGGTGTCCTGATATACTCTTATCCCACAGGGCAGGGAGTGTGCATGTTTAAGAAGGAAATAAGAATAAATATAGTTATTAAAAGAGATACTTTTCAGTTGGTGCAGTAACACTTGAGAAAGAATGTTGCATTGTGGATAAAACCTGCCTGAGTTAATTTTTTGGCAACTTGCATTTTTTTAATTAGTAAAAGAGCCCTGATTAATGGGTGAAGGTACACAACTGGGTGATTGTTACCCAATGCAGAAATATTTGTGGTGGATAGAATACCCATGTGAAAAAAGGGTGCAACTTGCTCATGAGGTAGTTAGTGGCATCCAGATGGAACTTGAGTCCTTCAGTTGTATTTAATTTAACTGGCACAACATTGAGCAGATATTCCATACTGTAGAAAGGGAGCCCTCTCATGACTGGTGTTAGGCACAGGGTTTACTTGTTGAAGAGCTGTACTTTTTCTAGTGCATTGCACCATAATATTGGTTAATATATGTAGGCAAGCATAAGCAAGTGTAAGGGTTTATTCATGGTGCTGAAATCCTGAGTACTGTACATTTTTGCACCAACCAATGCACCTGGGCTAGATACTGTGGAACAAGAAAGAGTCTGCATATGGCTTTCTAAATATGTTGATAGCTGGATTATCAAGATATTTTCAAAGGCTTTTTCAACAAAGGTTTATGCTTGTTGTACATAATGCACTTTGACACCTCATAATGCATCTGCCATGTAAGGTGCAACTAGGAGATGTAGCCTATGGCCCCGTCATGCCCCTTCCTTACAGGTCATTCATCTTCTACTCTGCCATTCATTTTCTTACTTTCTTTACTTTGCAGAATGTATTTTTACCCCATAAAAAAATTGAGATTAGTAATGATAATACAGATTTTCTACCACAATGATTTGACATGTTTCAAATTAATTTGCATTTTAAATGTCTGATTCCTACATAATATGCACTGAAAAAAACATTTTGTTATATATGGATTCCATGAATTATGTGACTAATATGCCATGTGCAGCCAGACTTAATGAACTGGCACTTTTACTCAAAGAATAGTAACATTTCTTTGATCCAGAAACAGAGGATGGCAGGTGCTTTATTTTATAAAATGCTCCCTGTTGCACGTGCTGTTGCAGAAATATTCAAAGGCAAAGCAGTGCTCTTTGTTCTACACACTAAATTGAACACTACAGGGGGCAAATTACTCATCTGCAGGTCCCCAGACTTTCCCTCAAGTCTAATAAACTTCTTGGAACATCCACATTTACAATAAATAGAAAGATAACTGAGGTATGAATTCCCCATTTGCCCTCAGGAAACTCCATATATTTTTGCTTTTTTTCTGCACAATGTGAATTGTACCTTGGAAGACTCCACTAAATGGTTTTTATAAAATTAATAAGGGATGTAGATATTATAACTTCCTTGCAAGAAGATACAAAACAACAATAATAATTTCAGACATGTGGAAAAAAAATTTGCCTTAAGGCTATCATTAAAAATTGATGTCAAATAAAGTACAAAAGCACAGTTAAAAATAACCCCAACATTGTTAACAACATTTTGTCTTATAAGAGAAATGTACTAATTTGCTTTAACCAAAGTGAAAGCTATATTATAAAATATATTAAACTTATTGCTGTTTCTTTCAGAACTGAAAACCAAGGCAATGGATTAAATCCCAGTTTAAATGGGTTTTTATTAGTGGTTCCCGAAATGTGAGCCTGGAGCATTGATGGGGGTTCAGTCTAAAGAAATTAGGATAAATGCATATTTGTTAACTTAGAGACACCTGAAATACTTATTTGAAGATCAATTTGGGTGAGATTTGGGGTGCACAGTTATTTACTGCCTCTGTTACCCCTGGAACTATAGCAAATTGACTTGTTAGAAATTAAGGGGGGCTTTAGCAAAAGACTTGACCTTTGACAACTGCATTATTTATTCTGTATGGGGGTTATAATGCAGAACAAACATTTAGCTTAACCCCACTGTATGCTGTGGAGCATAAAATGTTCTTTAGTGCCATTGTTCAGGGCTACAAAATATTATAGGATCTGTTATCCAGAATTTGGAGACCTGGGGTTTCCATGATGGGGATTTTTCTGTTATTTGGATCACCATACTTGTTCCTGGTAAAATATATTTAAAAGTTTAATAAACAATTAGTTTGCCATAAATATGGATTTGTGCTGCTTAGTGAAGTACAAGGTACTGTTTCATTATTACAGAAAATTAATTAATTTCCTAAAATGTCTATGGGACATGGCCTTCCTATACTTCTGATCTTAATTTAGATATATATTTATATTATATTTAAGTAAATATGAGACATGTTGATCTGGTTTAAAGGAAGATAAATATTTGCAAATAATGGATATGTGTTCTTGCTTTCCTAACCTCTCCATACCTCACTGACACCATCATATCGTGATATAATTGGGCATTAAGTAATAAATGGTGAAAAATGTTGTACCTGTGGCAACAACTCAGCAGACAACATTTACTGGTCACCTGTTTAGTTGTGATTGTGCCATGGGCTATTTAACTGTTCCCAGTCACCTAAACCCTTACAATATCTCTCTCACTCTCTCTCTCCCTATGGGGCAAATTCACTAAAGAATGAAGCATCTAACGCTATCGCTAATTCACCAACATGGCATCATTTCGCAACTTCACTGATTTACTAACAGTGTCCCTGGCAAAAATTCACTAGCGAAACTTCGCACCCTTATGCCAGGCGAAGTTGTGCACTGAAAACTGTAACTACGCTAATTCACTAAGATTTTACTGAATGTTACCTCTTGCGCTAGACTTTACACTAGATAGGAGTTTAAAAAAAAAAAAACTTTTTATAAGTCCCAAAAAAACGCTGGCGTCTTACTTTTTTTGGGGTGATAGTCTCTGCAAAAGTTTACAATAAACTGGTGTGGTAGAGTGCCCAAGGAAAAGGGTAAAAAGGTGTGTATTACTTTTAATTTCTCCCCAATAGGAGATGAAAGCTGCAAGGGAGAGGTTACTAATCAGAGCATAGTCTCCCTGTTTAATGGATATTGCTATCTGGCCCTGGATGCTATAGTGTTCTGGAAGGAACAGGCAATCCATTCCAGTTGTCCAGTTGCATTTTAGAGCTCATCCTCTACAGGAAGGCTATCCTGTGGAAAGAGTATTTAAACTTAATTGGAGGTGTAGAGAATGTCTCTCAGCAGGGAACTGCAGGTAGGAGACATGGCTGTGTTAGGAACTCCCAGCGGTGCTGGGGGTGCCGCCTACTACTGCAAGAAGCAGAGGGAGCCTGTGGTTGTGACTTAGTCACTGGTTTTGTTGTCTGTGTGAGGCATTTCCTCACAGACTGTGAGTACAGTAGTGACCCCAACCTATGTTTTGACTGGTAGTCCACAAAGAGCCCAGTATAGTGAGGTAGCACCCAGTGGGAAAGGATCTATTTTTATGGTTTGTTATAAATGCTGGAATGGTCATCCCTGTTTGTGAATGATTCCTCTTTGGGAAAATAAACCAATGTTTCTTTGAATATCCTCTGTGCCCCTGTCGAACTGCTCCTTTTCCTATGCTACCTGCCCTACCATTTGCTAATTTTCCCCCAGTTATGCTTAACTGAACTGTCTGTGCCTCTGTTTTGGAGTTTCTGGAAGTGTACATGAATGACTCTTCCCCAGTGAGACCATACAACATATAAAAGAGGTTGCACTCACAGCTCTTACATTCAAATTAATTATTTATTGAAAATCGTTCCCTAATGTTTCAGCTGTTACTCCAGCCTTTATCAAAGTTTAAGAAAGGCTGGAGTAACAACCAAAATGTTAGGGAACGATTTTCAATTAATAATTCATTTGAGTGTAAGACCTGTGAGTGCAACCTCTTTGATATGTTCGGATAGTATCGTGGACGGTGGTATGCACTCAGGCACCATGGACTTATGAAACTTGAGTGAAATGTGAAAAACAAACCAGACTGTGACCAACACAAACAAAAAACTGGTTGTCATGGCAACTGCTGTATACAAACAAGTGGAACTGTGTTAAGAGTAGGAAAAAAGCTAACACGTGTACATATAGAGAAACAGTTGCAAATAGAGGAACATTTTCATACTTACCATAATTTTCTTTTCCTGGTTAATATATGGCATAATTTACAAGAGGGGAGGGGTCTTGTAAATGATGCCATCTATTTGCCAGGAAAAGAAAATAATGGTAATTATGAAAATGTTCCTCTTTCCCTGGTTAATATGGCATCATTCACAAGAGGGATTTGATAAGCAATCTTTTTTAGGGAGGGCGTTGACTTTACGCCCAATCAGTAATGTTTTAAGAACGTTGAAAACGAACTCCATGTCGCTGCTTTACATATCTCCTCTGGAGATATGTGTGCGTCAACAGACCCAAAGGTACTAACTGCTCTGGTGGAGTGTGCCTTAACCCCTTCTGGTATTTGTCTTCCATTTGCTCGATAAGCTGTCTGTATAGTTGCTATGATCCATCTGCTTATGGTTGAAATAGCTGCTGCTTGCCCCTTTCTTATTCCTGCCTGAATCACAAACAATTGTACTTTCTCCATGCAGCAGTCCTTTCCAAATAAATGGATAAACATCTTACTATATCTAATGTGTTCCATCTCTTTTCTTGTTCACAAGTTGGCTCTGAGAAATACAGATGCAGTCACTTGGATTTGTAAGTTAAATGCGTCGTGACTTAACTCATTTATCTCATTTATCCCACTTAGCACAGAATATTGTGTCACAGCATCCCATCCAATTAAAGAGTTCACCATTGGTGCTTTGGTATGCTAATGAAAAGGTTAAATGCATTAAATGAGTTAAGATAACTTTAGATAACACAGTTTCTTCAATTAGCCCTGAGTCACAACGCATTTAACTTACAAATCCAAGTGACTGTATCTGTATGAAGGGATCACTATTTCTGTGTCTTTGTCTAGGTGAAATTATGTTAAAGTGATACTGACACTAAAAAATTACTTTTTAACATATTAATGTACATTAAATGTTACTTATAGGTCATGTTGATAATTTTTTGCTGAAAGGTTTGATTTTGTATATAACTGTTAGTTGAGGTTCGTAAGCTTGGCTCTGACACTCTGGGGGAGATTCATCAAAGAGTGAAGTTAAGAGTGAAGTTCTGCCACTAGAGTGAAATTCCACCACTCTCCATTCATTTCTATGGGATTTTTAAAGGCGTATTCATCAAAGGGTGAACTTTCACTTCACCCATTGATGAATACACCTTTCAAAATCCCATAGAAATGAATTGAGAGCTGTGTAATTTCCCTCTAGTGGCGGAACTTCACTCTTTGATGAATCTCCCCCTCTGACTTTGCCAACCTGACTGTCCCATCTCAGCCTGTTGGTTAGAGTTTCTAAGGCTAACGCTGCACAAATGTGGCAGCCCCCTCATACAGGAACATGGGGGATCAGACAGGTAATGTAAAAGCATCATGCAAATACTTTATGGATAAAGTAGCTTTCAACAGAACTTCCACTTGGCACGCACACCACGACTCAGACAGATGCGGTGAATAAAAGGCTTTTTATTTCCCAAAATCCAGCTCTCCCAACGCGTTTCGTGTGACACCAAACGTACTCATGGGAACAATAGATGTAAAAAAGAGTTTAATTTCAGGTATCTTTCAGTATCTCTAACACCTTGGGTAGCAAATTTGGATTCATTCTTGTCTGAATGGATAGTTGTAAATGGTTCCTGAGCTGACAACTCTCTTAACTCACTGACTGTCCTTGCTGATATTACTGCAATGAAGAGGGCCATCTTGTATGTGAGCATGGTCTCAGATACTTCTTGTAGTGGTTCAAAAGGTTATTTCTGCAATCACCACACATAACTTTTTTTTCCCCAAGATATTCCATAAATACCTTCCATTAGCCCTGAGTGCTAATGTATGACACTGCGGGTGCTCCACTGGACCTTGCCTCAGTAACCACGGAACTAATGGCCATATCATTGGATTGTCCACTGACAACCTCCTGAGAAGCGGATACCAAGGTCTCCTTGGCCATTCTGGTACAATTATGATCACTTCTGCTCGATCTTGTCTGATCTTCCTCAGAACTCTGGTAATTAATGGAATTGGTAGGAATACATACAGGAGACCCACACTCCAATTTTGTGCTAGTGCATCTGTCGCTACTGCTGCTGGTTCATAGAATCTTGAATAGAAGCTTTTTACCTTCCTGTTGCTTCATGTTGCCATCAAATCCAAAGTTGGTTGACTGCATCTGTCCACTATCTGCCAGAACACTGCTTGGTTTATTGCCCATTCGTGTCTGCTATTGTAATGCTCTTGCCCAGCATGTACAGATGCATCCAATTGGATTTGTGAGTTAAATGCGTCATGACTCGGGGTTAATTGAATAAACTTTATCTAAAGTTATCTTAACTCATTTAATGCATTTATCCTTTTCATTAGCATACCAAAGCCCCATTGTTTTCAATGGTGAACTCTTTAATTGCATGGGATGCTGTGACACAATATTCTGTGCTAAGTGGGATAAATGGGATAGATGAGTTAAGTTATTCTGTGTCAAATGCACAATCCAAAGTGGCTTCATCTGTACATTGCTGTCAAATTTATTTTCCTTTGCCCAAAACATTATTGGTTCCAGCTCCTGTATTAGCTGTATACTCTTTGTTCCCCCTTGCTTCTTCAAGTAGAACATTGCTGTTGTGTTGTCCATTCTAACCAGCAGATACTTGTTTTTAAAAAATTGTCCAAAAGGTTGTATGGCTAATTTTATTGCTCTCAATTCTCTGACATGAGCAAAGACTCTTCCCTTGATCACCTTCTCATTAAACTGGTGTCCGTTGTTAATACTTCCCATGAAACATCTCCCAACCTTCTTCCTTTCTCTAGGTGTTTGTTTTTTAACCACTACTCTAATGATTTTTTCACTTCCTGATGAATTTGTTTGAGTCCAATCTTTTCCTTCCTCCTTCCATTGGATGAGAAAATTTCTTTGGATAACTCTGGTGTTCCATCTTGCCCACTGCATAATTGGTATTGTTGAGATTAAGAGTCCTATCACACTCATATCCTGTCTTGCTGTGCATGTTGTCTTGCTTCTCATCTAGGAAATCTTTGCCCTTATCAGTTCTTTCTTTTCCTCCTGTATCGTGACAATGGCTATTCTTGTACAAAACCTGGCTCCTAAATATAATAAATCTTGGGACCAATTGACTTTTCTCCCAATTTATTACCTAGCCATGTTGCTGTAGGTATGTTATTACCTGATCCCTTTGTTTTTTTGTCATCCAGATAATGATAGACAGTGATTCCTATCCTTCTTAATTTTTCTATTCATGTGATGAGGATCTTTTAAAACACTCTTGGCGATGTTGCCAGACCGAATGGTAGACAAGTAAATTGGAAGTGTTGTTGTGACCCTACTGCAAACGGGAGAAACCTTTGGTGTGACTCTGCGATTGGTACATGTAAATATGTGTCCTTCAGATCTATAGAAAGCATCCAATCTCCTGGCCTGACTTCCAGAATTATCTTGCATAAACACTACATCTTGAATGATTTCACTATCATATACTTGTTTAGTTTTCTTAAATTCAATACCGGTCTGAAATCGCCCATCCTTTTCCTGAGCATGAATATCGATGAGTAAAATCACATTTTTTCTTGCAGTCTCGGTACTTCTCTTATTGCTCCCTGTTCTTTCAATCTCTACTCATATTCATATGATATCCTTTTTTTCTCTGTCTTGTGGAATTGTTGATACAAATTGACTCTTCTGTGGTCTCACTTGGAATTCTAGCAAGTATCCCCTCTTTATGGTGTCTAACACCTATTGATTCATAACTGACTTTGCCCAGATCCCTAGGAACCTTAATGATCTTCTGGGGATATTTTGGATCTGGGCTGCCTGAATTTCAGAAATATTTTCTTGAATTCTTTGTGAAAGACCATTTTCCTCTGCCGGTTCCTGATGTATTAGACTGGCCTCTCTTCCAGCTCTGAGACTGCTGATACTTCTTCCCTGGTCTATATGATCTTTATTCTCTGAAAGACTGTCTGTCATGAAATGGCTGCCTCTGTCTTTCTTGAAATGTTTATGTTTGAAAACTTTGTCTTCGTTCTTGAGGTAAAAAAATACTTATGACTTTCTTTATAAGGTTTTCTACCCTTGACCCGAAAAGCATCTCCCCATTGAACGTTAAGTTTGGCTTTGATGCTTTATCTGCGTTTGACGCACTGAGCCACAAAGCTCTTCTTGCTGCTCTAGAAGAGGTTTTGACCAAGTGGATTGAAGCGTTTGTCACTAGTAATGGGCGAATCTAGCCCGTTTCGCCAAAAAAAATTCCTGAAACGAGTCGCACGTCATTTTCGTCCCGTCATTTTTGTCTTGTCAAAAATGATGCACGACTCGAATTTTCGCTGGCGTTTCGCAAATTTATTCGCCGGTGGCGATAATGATCTTACAATACTCTCTCTATCTACTCCTTGCTTAAGGGATCTCTCCAAATTATGCATCCATGACTGCATAGCCCGAGACACAAATGCTAGTGCTATAGCTGGTCTGCAAGATGCCATTGTTGCCAAATAATTTTTCTTTAAAATGGTTTCCATCTTGCGATCCATTGGATTTGCAAAAGAGGCAATGTCATCTACTGGTAACACTGTTCTTCTAAAGAGTCTGGCTACTGCTGCATCCACCTTGGGTGGTTTTTCCCATACCCTCTCCTGATCTGACGCAAAAGGGTAGAATTTATGAATTTTGCTTTGGATTGTGAATCGTGCATCCACCTTTGCCCATTCATTTGTGATTATCTCCTTTATGACCTCATGTAATGGAAAAGTGGATCTTTCCCTCCTCAAGATTTTAAAACGATTACACATAAAAGGTTCAGGCTCCTGAAGCTCAGACAATTTTAACTCTTTTCTTATAGCTTTTATTAATGGTTCAACACATGCGAAATCAAATGTTGCAAAATGTTCTGCCACACCCTCCTCATCTTCCTCAGATAACTCTCCTGTGGAGGATCTCTCAAAGAAGATTGGCTTGCGGTAGGCTGAGCCGAAGCTTCCTTTATACCTTGTGCAACCGCTTCCTTGACCCAAGACATAATATCTACCGCCTGTTCTGCTCCTGTGTAGCTAGACAACTTCTTAAAGCATGATGCACAAAACTTTGAGTGTCTGACAGGCGGATCTTTTTCACATGCTGCACATCACAACCTTTCTCTTGTCCTTCCCGGGGAAGACACACTATTAGTACATAAGGTAGAAAGATAGACAAAAAAAAATTAGAATGTTTGTACTTTCCCTTTAATTGACACCCTTCAGTGTTTTTGTGAAGACATAATGGCCAACCTCCTATCCTGTCTGCATACTGTCTCTGGGTTGTGTGAATGGCGTGACTCCATGACCTGCTGTTAAGAAAAAAATCATCATAAGCCCTTTTTTGCTCTTGGTACATCACAACATTCCTGAGTCTCCTATACTTCCCACGTTTGTAGTTTTCCCTTTTACTGGCTGCACCAACCGTGCCCTGTGAAAACCTTACAGCCAAATGTGCTTGTGGCTTCACTTCTCTGCCCCTTCATGACATTAGCCTATGTGTCAACCACAGTGCCATGCACTTCTGTTACACTTACCCAATGTTGACCGGGTTGAAATCTATTCCACAGCCATTGCGCTGTTCATATTGATGTGTGCACCTCCCAACCAGGTAGGATCTTCTGTGCTACCACTCTTTGAGATTATTAGCATACCAACCCTGCTAGGGTATTTAGAAAAAAACCCTTACTGGTATACCTCTAGAATCCACCAGGATCCTGTGGGCCATATACTGCTCCGCCAGTCCTGTATAGGACAGATAGAAAAAAGACAAAGGTGAAAGTATGTCGTGGAGAGTTCTTGTTGAACTATAACTCACAGCATGGTGTGCACAGAGTGGTAGAGCATACATAAATGTATATTGTGGAGCGTTCCTGCTGAACTATAACTTTCACCATGGTGCGCGCAGAGTGGTAGAACTCGTATGAGATCTGGAGGGTCCTTGTCAGGTGTGTGTAGTCCTCTCTTGCCCCACTGTGACCCATGGGTACTCCAATGCGGTCACCTAGTACAATTTAGGGGTTAGTTCAACTACTATAACAGGTCGCTCAATGCACGGACAATTGGGTACACAACTCACATAGACATTACCCACATCAGCCTAAAAAAGGAGGTAATCTAACTGGGAATGGCTGGTTATTAGTGGTGTCAATGATAAACCCGAACCCAGAATCATTACTAGAATTTTTTATTAAGGCATGATGGGCTTCAGGGTCACAACAAAATGAAAGGCAACATTTTACAGTGGCAGACTTACATAAGTGAACTAACATCATATTGAAATAAGTAGCTTGCACTATCACAAATGGAAAACCAAAATAAAAGAACAGAAGGTCCCCTAGGGAAATTAAACTAGTAATGTAACTTTCTGTTATAAATATACATGTTATCAAGGAACTCAATCAATCCAAACGAGTGGAAGGAGAAGATTAACCCAAAACAAAGGGAAGGGATTTCACACATTAGTCCATGCTCCAATTCGAGAATATTGTTTCATTCAGCCCAAAAACATGGCTATAATAGTCAATGTTTCACATAAAAATGGATAAAGGCAATTGTTCCTTCAGGCCCCTAGGGGATAGTAGGTCCAGTCTACAAATACACCTGGATTTCAGTCTCATGAGTTCCAAATTTCTGTCACCACCCCTCCTTTCTAAATGCCAAAGAATGTTTGGCATTTAGAAAGTGTTTTGCAATGGGTTTATCTGCCTTCTCAGAAGCTGAAGCCTGTGGTTTTTCATCCTTTCTCGGTAGGTAGTGGAGGCTTTGTCCACATATGCCAAAACACAGGGGCCCCAAGCTAAGTACACCACAAAAGAACTTAAGCATGACAGTCTATGCCTGATTTTGTAACGATGCCCGGTGTGAGAGTGATTAAATACAGGCCCCTGAGCATCACACTGCAGGTGAAGACAACCTGTGCATCTAAAGCAACCAAGCTTGATCAATGTACCCAGCCAAGTGGGAGTAGGTTTTACAGGTTTCAGATCTTTAAAGGAATTGTTCAGTATAAAAATAAAAACTGGGTAAATAGATAGGCAGTGCAAAATAAAAAAATGTTTTTAATATAATTAGTTAGTCAAAAATATAATGTATTAAGGCTGGAGTTGCTGGATGTCTAATATAATAGCCAGAATGCAACTTACTGCTATTAATGCAGTTTTCATTTTTACACTGAACTATTCCTTTAACCATAAGCAGATACCCTATTTTTCTGGCCAGTCTGTAACCCAATGGGCTTGGAAATTTCAGTAAATGGTAGTGAAGTGTCTGATCTCACAATGTTCCATCTATTCATCAAGGCAGTTCTGATTTTTTTTTACTGTCTGTAGAAAATGTTTTGGTAAAAATCAAAGGTGGAGTCTTAGAGGTGTCCCTAGGTTGAGCTTTCAATAAGTCACTTTGTGTATGATGAAGGGCTTTCTTTTTCTGCTTCATGATCAGCCTAGGGTGGTAACATCATTCAAGGAACCGTTCAGCTGTAATAAGGCTCTGTCCCAATCTGAGTTGCTTCTAAGAATTCAAAGGAACTCTATACATACATACATAAAGACTGAGCTCCAAAGAACTTGAAAACTGATAGTATTTCTTAAAATCACTATGTAGTGACACCTGCAAAATCTAACAAAAACATAGTCTATATTTTCTGTTTATAGAACCTGTGTGTTAGCAGTTCATCTGTATGCTAATCAGCTCTGGATATGGGGATCATCAGAGAAAAAAAGGACATTACAAGAGTCGTTTGCAGATTCAAACGCGGAAAAATAATCATCTGTCTAATAAAATGCTCTGCCAGATAGTCCAGAGACTCATTAATAAAACATTTCTATAAACATAAAAATTATTTATATAGGAATAAAAATATACTGCATCAGAATCAATTTTTTTTCTTTGATAGAGCCCTGGTTAACTTTTGCAAAGCTCAATGAAAATAGCAGAAAGAGCTATTGTGCATTTAGTCACCGTGATAGCATTTAGTAAACATATTAAAAAACATTTTTCTTTTATAGATAATACATGGAACATTTTCCTACTGTAGCAGGGTGAAATATTAACATAAAACTATGCATATTTTGTTGTTTTCTAAATGAATTAACCTGATATGCTGATACTTGTACAACTTAGCTATAATCATTGCATTTTTGTAAGGAAATATTGTGAGATTTTTCTCACAGTACAGGTTTTATCTTGATTTGTGTCACCTTTGGACCACTAATACATTCTCATTGTGGGTCTTAGCAACAATGGGAAATTTTGTACCTGATTAGCTTTTTTTCAGCCAGCTGCAGGTAGAACAGTTTAAGCAAACATTTAATTGGTTCTTATAGGTTACTGCTCATGTGCTAATTTGCCCAGTGCTGAGAAATGAGCAAAGGTGAACAAATTTAAAGGGGAACTCTGGCTTCCAAATCAAAATTTGATAAAGAGGCCCACATAACACAGAAATCCCTAATATAGTTACCTGTTTCCTCAAAAAGTATGAATGAATGCAATTTTCTATGATGAAATCCAGCTGTTAACAGTTTTTTTTTCTTTCTGCGTCATTTGAAATCCTGGAAGGGAAGGAAGGACTAAAACACTGATATTACAAATTGTAACAATTACTCAACAGCTTACAGACAGCATGCAGGAACTACATAACCCACAATGCATTGCACTGTGATGTTCCAATCCTAACCATTGAAATCATGTGTGCAGGGCCGCCATTAGAAATCACGGGCCCTGCACAACAAAATTTTTGGACCCCCCTGGGCTCCACTCACCCTGACACCCAAGCCCCACCCCTGATCCCGCCCACTCCACATCAAAGTTAAAAGACCACACAGACATCAGCGCTAAAAAAGTAATCCCCCACACATATTGATGGTCAGGGCCCCTCTTACAAGTTAAAGAAAATTGAGGCCCCCCTTGGTGCCAGGGCCCCCTTACATGTAAAAAAAATTGGTGGCAGGGACCTATAGAGTATTAAAATAAAACACTGGTGGCCAGGGGATTAAAAAAAATCCAAAAAAGCCCACATTAGTGGCTTCAGGACTTCAGTGTAGGGTTGCCACCTCACCCCTTTAAGGGCTCCTACACACGGGCGTTTTGGACCTGCGCCCCCCTGCATTGCATTTGGCTGCTTTCAGCTGCAGGGGAGCGCAGGTCTAGACGCACCTCATTTTGTTCAATGAGGTTGTACCCACGAGACGCGTGTAAGCGTCGAACGCAGATTCAGACGCAACATTCGTGTGAGTACAGCCCCATTGAAAATAATTGAGTGCGTCTATACCTGCGCTCCCCTGCGTTTGAACGCAGCAAAACGCAACGCAGGAGAGCGCAGGTAAAAACACCCGTGTGTAGGAGCCCTTAAACCGAACACATATGGAATACACAGCCTGCATGGCTAATTAGCAATACATTTAGATGCATGCTGCAGACTGAACTGATTTATGTGCAGCCATGCATCATGCATCTAAATGAATTGCTAATTAGCCATGCAGGCTGTGTATTCCATATGTGTTCGGTTTTAAAGGGGTGAGGTGGCAACCCTACTTCAGTGTCAGCTCCTTTCGGGACATTGGGAATTTTTTCTGCTTCAGGACTTCAGTGTCGGCTCCTTTCGTGACATTGGGAATTTTTTCTGCTTCAGGACTTCAGTGTCGGCTCCTTTCGTGACTTTGGGTCTTTCCACCGCTCCAGTACTTTGACTATTCGGCACTTCCACATTCTGCTGGGACGGAAGGCAGCACTCCTTCAGGCCCAGGACACTTGTCCCCCCCTGCCCCCCCCCTTTATGGTGGCCCTGCATGTGTGCAGGGAATTGTGAGGTTTGGAGGATGCAAACTGTGGACAGCTGGCTGCTGATACAAAGTAACCACAAAGCAAAGTAGTCAGCCAGCTCAGCAAAGTAACAGAAACTTTCAGAAACCATTAAATACCATTAATAGTCTGCATATGTTTTAAGTGATATATTGCAAAGTTGCTTAATTATGTTTACCTTTCAAAAAACATAAGTTAAGTTTTTGTGGAATTCTCCTTGAAGATGAAAGCTAAAAGTAGATACTGCTAGGTGTATATAGCGCTGGCTGGTGTGGGATATATCAATGTGTGCAAGCACTAAATAAATTTCCCAGGTGCCCCCATGTGACTTGTGTCAGCACTTTAGGATGGAACTGCTTTCTGGCTGGCTGTTATTTATCCTCAGTGGGACTTGACTTTTACTATTGAGTGCTGTTCTTAAATCTACCAGGGAATTGTTATCTTTGAAATTTGACTTGGGGAGGCTGGGAAACTGACATTATGTTTAGTCCCATGTCAGATTTCAAAATTAAATATAAAAAAATCTGTTTGCTCTTTTGAGAAATGAATTTCATTGCAGAATCCTGCTGGAGCAGCGCTATTAACTGATGCATTTTGAAAAAAAACTTTTTTCCCATGACAGTATCCCTTTAAATAGAGATGATAATTATACTTTCATGATACAGGTTCAGTAGACTTTATTATTATTAACATGTATTTGTATAGCGCCAACATATTTTGTAGCGTAGTCTAGATAGAAAGAATAATAGCCAATGGCTCAACTACAGAACATGTGGTGGCGATTATTGTAGGTCACTGACCTTAGCTGCCATTGATCATTGAGCTGCCTACTGTAGCTATGACTTGTTTGTTTGCTTGTTTATTTATTGGTATACAAAAGAGAATCATAATAATTTTTCTTGTGCTAACATTTTTTCATTTGACAGTTTGAAAATATATTAAATGCATTTAAAGCCAGTCTGAAGCATAATTTTTTATATCAATATATATCACTATATATTTTCTTTTTTAACAGTTAAGTAGATCTGTTACATATCAGTAGCTTTCAGTCTTTTCACACATCTGCTAATTTAAGGTGCGTGTAAAGGTGCTGGCTTCTTCATTGACTCTGTTCCATAGAGCACAGTGTTTAGCTGTGTAAGCTGCTGAAATCTTGTAACACACTAATAATGAGCTGTTTGTTTTAAAGTATGACATGAAGCTATCTGTGGATTCATTTTCCTTCTGATATTATTTTTCATGGCAGAAATTCAGCCCTGTGTTTAATCCTGAGTGTCTGCCCAAATGAACCTGTCTTTCTCATTTATGGTTTTGTTATCCCAGAGAGCCTGGTAACAATTACCCTCTAGAGAAGCTGGTGGGATTTGCACAGGTGAAAAGTGGGTCAATTTACACATAACACATACAGTAACATTCTGGTAACAGTTTCCAAACAAAGGGCTAATTGTTTCACTGTGTATTTAATTTAGGGCTTTGAAAATAATAATTTACAATGGTAACATTTATATTTCTCTGTTTAAAACCCATGAAATTGAGTAATTATATATTAGGTTACTAAAGAGGACTAAATGTCACAGAGATGGTGGGATAAAGTTATATCCAAATCTGGATCTGTCATTATTTTTATAAATTCCAAGGGAGTCTACTTTGGATTGTGAGCTTTAGTAGCTCTTTTTAACTTGAGAAATGTGTGTGATTAACCATAGAACAGATGTTAGTATACTAATCCTAAAATGATGAAAACTAACCAAATAGCTACTTTAGGTTGTTTACAAAATTCTATCTGTCACCTTTGTTCTTCCATGTTGTGCTTCTGTAGGGACCCATAAGTGTAATGGTGCTTATGGCTTCATTCCCTACCAGTGCCTCCTTTTCACTGTTGCTAAGTTAAATCCCATGTAACCTGTCATACCTCATTTGCACACCTAGTACATTGGTTCTAGGTTGTGACCACTTTCTGCAGCTTTGCAGGGAGGGGTTCTTTGGCCTGCAGCAGTCTACCTGGGCAGTAGTTCCACTGAGCCTGGAGTCAACAAGGACCCAGAAGTGTCAGGGGACAGGGATAACGTGAATGAGGTGAGCTAGTGTGTAGTGTAGCTCCTGTTCTAGTACTCTATAGAGAGAGTCAGACTAGTGAAAAAGAGCAGCTCAAGCTCCAACTAGGAGGATAGAAGGGAGTAGCCCTCCCCAGGCTTTGCTTTGCCTGTAGTGAAGTGACCACAGTAGTGACGAGGGAATAAGGCTATGGTGTAACCCTGTTCCAAGTCTGCTGTGGGGATCCAAGTCACATAAGGTATGGAAACCCTGGAAGTGATCTCTCAACCCCTTTGGCCTATGCCTAGTGTGGTGTACCACGTGTTTTTCCACTTAGCGAAAGCCCTACCTGGAAAAAGAGGGTCGCATGTAGCCCATGCTCTACCCATCTAGTTGGTGTTCTGCCTAATTTGACCAAGATAGGGTTACACTTAATTTCTGTGAAATAGGCAGACAGTCAGACAGCCTGATTCTAAAATGTTTTAATTTAGGTCTCGTTAGTGCAAGATATGGGTCAATAACATGTCAGTACTGGCACGCTAAGATATTTCCCATTCAAGTGAATTGGCGGCAACAAGGACAGGTGCTTCAGCTGGCAGAGAAAACACCCCATGTGCCTACATTGAAAATGATTTGGGATGAAAGGAACCAAAATGCACTTCATTTTAATTAGTGTAGGGAAATATTCACATGCCAGTTACTAAACACAAAGCTTTGGGTTACAAGACCAGACAGCTTACTGCAGCTGACTGCAGCATTCTGGTGTAACTACAGTAGCCAAGTGTATATGTGCCTGGCACAGTTGCAGCAGATGCATACAATTGCATTCTCACTTCAACGTAAATTGGGTAAAACTGTATTGAAAATTGTCAGTCCATTTTGCATCAGGTCCAGAATGAGAGTGATGTGTGTGGCCAAATCTTTTGGCACATCCATGCAGTGCCAGGCCATGCAAGCCTGCAACCTTACCCCCAACAAACACGCATGTGCGAGTGTGTCTTGACAGCAGGAGTGGGGAGAGGTTATCTACAAAGGGAACCTTCCCCCCCCCAGCAAACATGCATGCTCAAGCACGTCTTGATGGCGGGAGCAGGGAGAGGTCAACTACAAGGGGAGCAAAGGCCCGTACTTAGAAGAATTACAGAAAAGATATGCACCTAGCACCCCCCCTCATAATTTTACACTAAGAACCTCCCACTTTAGATAAAGTATAATTTATTCCCTAGATCCTACTGGGTTGTTTATCTCTGGACCCTTGCAAATAATCGGTCTATGAAATTATTTTAACACAGTATGCCTTTAAAGAAGACATTTCAAATCAATGTATCAATTTTCTTTGCAGAACTGTTGCTTTACTCAGAAATAGTCTTTCATTATATTCCATTAACTAATGGAGAGTTACTAAAAATATAGGAGCTATATCTTGGAGGACTGTGGGACACAGTAGATTTGGGCTACTTTTGTCAGTATAAGAGAACAATGCAAGATTGTCTGACCGTTCTAGACAGAATAAATTGGAAACAGGGAGCATTTAGAAAAGAAAACAATGTTTTCTGAGTTGTGAATGAATAAAATATTTCCCATTTAAAATTACACGCTGACCTGTTTGATCATTTTCTTTTAGAGAAATCATAATTATTTTGTGGAATTTGCTACAGGCTTGCAATCCAACAACTCTTTCTGAAACATATTACAGAGACATTTCAAAGCCAATGTAAACAGCCCCAGCATGTAAATGAAAGTACTGAATCACTGCTAAGCCAATGGGTTTGCTGTGTAATGTCTGCTAATGCACACAGCAGGGGACTCAAGGTCAGTGTATCACCCTTTAGCCAGGTTCTTGTTCTATTCTCTTTCTCTTTTTGAATATCTAAGCATGTGTTTTCTATAAAAGTTCGGGTGATATTACTCTACAGTGAATATATATTCAAACACTTATGAGCTGGTTTGTGTCAGCTCCATTTCCCAAGCAGACTCTGGTCCTCATCTCTTGTTCCTGAGAATATCACTCACATGGTTTGGTGAGACATCTAAAGCCAGCAAACTGTAGATGAACTGGCATAAGTAGAGATAAGGTGGGCATGATGGCCACTTATCTAGTTGACTTCACTCTGCACTAAGCAGTTCATTTCAGCAACTGCTATTGGCATAAAATAATTTGATCACATCATTAAAAAAAATAGGGTTGGAAGTCTGAATTTTAATGTCATATAAATAGTATAGTTCAATAGTAGTGTACATGCCACCCTTAAATTGAGTTGTAGGAGAATAGGCCATCAGTTCTTCAACATTCATCATTTATTAAATCATGGCAGAAAGTATAGTTTTAGAAATATATACATATCACACCCCTATAAATCCTTATGGACTTCGCTACCAATCTTTTAGAATTATTGTTTGTGCTGCTACATAATTTGACCTAAGTAAATATAAATGCCCCCAAAGTGACCCAAATGGGTGGTAGGCATAAATAATACAACCTCCTTGTGAACTGCACCTCCTGACGCTCCATAAGTTGCCAGTCTGTATGCCTGACTCCACTGGGCCTGATTAAACCTGTCCATACATGGGCAGATTTGGTTGCAACCCTGCAAATTATATTATTGACTAAGAGATCCGTTTTAATGAAAGATTCATCTATCAATGGTTCGCAATATGTAAGGGTACTTTTGTCATATATTTGTGATGTTGGCTGCAAAATCTAACATATGTAAACTAAATGCTATCTGTTTTCTTTGCTTATGTTCATATTTTACCCAACTCATTAACACATTCACAGTGAAATCTCATTTAACAATACAATTACTGATTTCATCATTTGATAACAAAAGTTTTTAACCCTGTTTGTTGATTGCTGGGACAGGGTCTGCTCCCGTCAACCCTCATGGGTTGGGGGCTGGGGAACAGGAGGGCCCAGACCTCAGGGTCAGCTTCCTCTATAGTTCTAAAGAGTTAACCCCTCCCCAGCCACTATCCTACCTGTAAGAGGGGAGGGAGGATGCAGGCAGGTGTGAGATTGAGTTGGTGGGTAGGGATTTCTGTGTGTTGGGCTCCTCCCAAGATTTCTTTTGTAGGGTGGTGCAGCGCACACTACAATATGGGCAGTCACTTGCTGAAATGTGAATTATCAAATAAGATGCTTATGTATTAAATATATACCGGTACAATTTTTTGCATGCAATTCCTACAATGTACATTATTGTGGCATGTAAAAAATTGTTGACGCCCATTGACTTCAATGTGTTTTGCTCATCACTACATTGGAGTCACAACAAACCAGGCAGAGAGTGAGGGAATTAATTAGCAACTCCCTAAGTATAACTTCTTGTTGTTTAGGTAATAGGATAGTTTACAGTAATAAAATATATAAAGTTATTGGATTCTGACATTGGACGAATATTGAAAAAAATGCATAGTGTCTGAGGTATTCAACAATGTTATCACTTTATCCAGAGGAAGATAGGGAAACTGCAATGGTAGAGCAGGCCAGAAAAGTGTCAACTTGATATATAGATCCCAAATGCAGATGGAAAAGGGTAAAAGCAAGAACTGGCAATGGCTAGAGAACATTTTTGTCTTGCGGTCAATCATAAACTTTTGGTTAATGAGGTAATAATTGGAGTTGAACAAGAATCAACTTTCAGATTTTGTGAAAAACTGTTTGGTCATTCCCATGTGTAGCCTTGATGAAATATGAATCTATCTATCTATTTATCTATCATCTATTTTCTATCATTTATCTACCCAAAGATATTTGCTCACAAGACTACTCCAAAAATTGTTCTTATTGGCAGGGCGGCAATCTCTGATTACGTCACTGGCCACACCTAATTAAAAACTGGTCATATTGCTCAACTTAGTTTACCTGACTCTTTATAAAACATTCCTTTTACCCATCTAGTCAGCAATTTTGGCATCTTAGAAAGCCATACATTACACATGGCTAAATGTTTTGAATTCCATGAACATGAATTGCAAAATAATGGCTATAACTTTTGTTAATGCTAATATGCAAACTTCTGCTTGCACAAGCATATCTTTTAGTCTATCTAAGAAACAAAATGTAATGAAAAATATTGTTTGAGGTTTCCTTATTCAATGAAGCTTTATGAATGCAAGAAAATTATTCTGTTCACATAATGTTAATCAAACCTAATTTTGATTGTCAAATTATTTATTCCTGTAAAGATTTTAAGTCATAAACAAATAGGGTGTCGTAAAACGACATGACACAGTTTACATTCACATGCAATTTTACTGTAAGGACTCACCCTGGTGGTCTAGTGGGGGGACAGCAGGGACGCCTGCTGCCCCGTCGGCGGGGACGCCCGCCACGCCAACATCCATCGTGCGCTGCTACCTCCTGTTCTGCCGGCTCCTATGCGCGCGCACTTCCGGGTTTAATTTAAAGGCGCAGGTGCGCTGACGTATGACGTCAGCGCGCATTGGCTCGAAATTTGAATTCTTTAAAAGGCCGGGTCAGCTTTATGCTGATTGCCCGTGATAGGATCTGTTCCTGGTGCATTGTATCTGTGCTGAAAAGCTTCTATTTGTTCCTGACTACCTGTTTTGACCCTGCCTGGCTTTCACTACTCTGATAATTCTGTATCCTGACCTGTGCCTGTATTTGACCACCAATTCTGCCTCATCCTTGTCTGATTGATTACCTGGTTTGACCCTTTGCCTGCCTGACTACTCCTAGCAATCTGCCTGCCTCGACCCGGCCTGTTTGACCACGAACCTGTCTATACCTGTCTGTACCGTGACCATCGGCCTTAAAGACTTTATATACTGTTGTGCCCCATTGCTGGCCAGAACTCCTGCCCTGCACCTCTCGTTTAAGTCCAGGTGGCACCTGAGTAGCTGAGGGCTCCTCCCGAAGCCAAAGGCGGCCACACTACTGGTGAAGCACGAGCCTAGACCAGGGTGCTTAGCGTTTGTTCTGTCATTGGGTGC
The DNA here is from genome assembly GCA_024363595.1 of Xenopus borealis. NCBI lineage: Eukaryota > Metazoa > Chordata > Amphibia > Anura > Pipidae > Xenopus > Xenopus borealis. Next base: position 60,303,703 of record CM044446.1, read on the forward strand.
CGACCGTGACGTTTACATGCAGAAGCCATTTTTAGATGAATTATTATTCAGGGTATCTCATACATCCAATTTTGGAGTTGCGTATACTGAAATTCACTAAATCTTTATTGCCCAGTGATGGTATTGCATGTGTTTTCCTTTCTATAAACAATGTTTTAAATACTTCATAGTGTGGTGCCTCTAATGATACAGGCTTAGACTTTTTTGGTTCATGTCCCCATTAAGAAGCAACATTGATGTATGATTACTGGTGTATGAAACCAATGTTTAATACACCAATGATTTAGGCAGAGAATATCTGAGTTAATAAAAGTTGCTGGACTGCACATACAGTACGAGATTTCCCAGACCAAAAATGTTGGAACCATTGCTCTAAGGAATAGATAATGAGGCTGGAAGCAGTAAAAACTTTAAAGTAACATCATATAGTCCATTTATTAACTGTAAACACAAATTACTTGTCCAACATGCTTGGCATTCGTGATGAGTGAAATGTGTTGGAACTTTCACAGTGAAAATGACATCTATAGACTCCAATGGGTGAAAAAAATATTTCTCATGTTTTGTCACCTCATGCATCAAAACAAATTTGCCGTCCTTAGACTTCAATGCATTTATTTTGGTGAAGTAAAGTGGGTCAGATTTGCCCATTACTACTTGGCATTACACTTGGTAAGGGTACCGGGTTATCCTGCTACGTACGTCTGTACCACAATGAAAATACCACTTTGCACCTCTGTTCTGTACCATAGTACAGGTATGGGACCTGTTACCCAGAATGCTTGGGACCTGTGATTTTCCATATAATGGATCTTCATATCTTAAGGCTGTGTTTTAATCAAATAAGGATTACTTATATCTTAGTATGGATCAAGTATAATGTGCTGTATTATTATTATTATAGAGAAAAATAAAATCTTTTTTACAATTTGGATTATTTGGATAAAATGGAGTCTATGGGAGAGGGCTTTTCTGTAATTTGTAATATCCTGGATAGTGCGTTTCTGGATAACAGATCCCATACCTGTAATAATATGCAAGAACATTTTAGAGCTTTTAACTGAGCTACCTGTGACATACAAAAGTTGGTGAGGCCATAAGGAATCAAAAGGCAGGTGGTCGTTATATAACCCAGAGCAGAACAACATAAAGGGGGAATGTAATTAAAGTTGCTAAGAGCAAAACATTGAACACCAATGACAGTAAAAATCCTCATCTTGCAATGTAATATTGTTCCTTAAACAGTTATTGCATTGCGAATCGTTATTGCACAGTGCGAATTGTAATTGCACACTCTTAAGAAGTACTTGAAGGTGTCGTACATTGACAGCGCATTAGTGCAATGTATAAAATTTGCAACTTGCATAAAAACTTCCGCTGGCGGAAGTGGTCGCTAAACAGTTTCCGGGTTCGCAAAAGGTATATTGCATTCGCGCAAAGCAGAATTTGTTTGCGCAAATGCTTAACTTTTCGCATTGCGAATAGTTTTTTGCGTTACCGACTTATATTATATTCCCCTAATAGAGTGTTAGATCATCAGTAAGTCAATAAATGATCCCAATGTGGGGTTTAGATTTAAAGCTAAGTAACAGTACAGCAGTGGTGTTGCATGTGTATTACTAATAATGGACAACCATTTTTTTTTTAAAGAATGTGGAGTCCTTTCATAATTTCTTCATTATCTTGTATAAAGATTAGTATTGTGTTGTTTATCTGTTTTTACATAGAAAACCATGGGATAATAACTTATTGTAAAGAGGTTCTTGCTTTTTTTTTAGGTTAAGGCAAACATGTTCCCATTTATCCACAGCATCACAGGGGCGCAAAAGGCTGTAGGACCTCTTTTACTAAACTTTTCAAAATGCTTGATGTGTTAATGGGTTAATAGTTGAGTAACATACTCAGGAGAATAGAATTTCAACCATCCTTTGCAGCACAAAATAAACAATGATGCCCCACTTTTTTTAATCACCTTTAAGAATGCAGATTTGCATATACTCTAGATTACAATGGAGATGTAAAGCTTTGGATATACTTGCAAGCCAAGCAATTCAGCAAAACATTCCTCGTTCTGACGGTTCAGAAAGGAAGAGATGATTAATGTTGCTGAAGATATTTGCATAAGTAATTATTGCCAAACATTGACAGCTCTGACAGGTATTGAGCTGGCAGCCTGAATGGAAAGGACAAGAGAGAGGGACATTTGTTAATGGACTTGATTCCAAGCAGCTGGTCAGAGTTCTGCACAAATTAAGACATATCAGAAGCAAATTTGTATCTGGGCATTGTAAAGTACAGCATAGGCTGACCTCAATGACAGTATCCTTCTTTGCCCCATAGTAGTACATTGTAAAATTATGATTTCGAATGCATTAACAACCATGTTTACAAATTTAAATGAAATATATAAATATATAAAGGCAAACATATTTTAATACTATGCAAGTAGAGGTTTAATCTGGAAAGGAGCAAGTATTGATGAACTACAAACAAAGTTGCACATAGTCCCTTCCATGTGTTTCTGATTAAATGTGACAGAAAATAATAAATGCAATAGTGAAAGGTGGTAGGTAAGCAGGCATAAAGAGTCAGGTTATTGTATGGGAAAGTTGCTGAGAGGTGACTTTTGCTGCCTTGGCATTACATCACACATAGCTATTAGCTACCTTCTTTAACTGTCCTCTATAGCCTTAAATAGAGCATTGGATGTTGTTGCTGGTATAAGGTTATAGTGAATGGAGTGGCACAGTTACTCAAGACTATCATTTTTACCCTCTGTTTGCAGCTGATGAGACTTGTTATCTCAGGTGTTGGCCCTCACAACAGTGAAAAAGTAAGGTATTGCGGAACTGCAATCTTTAGTATTTCACAAGAATGAGCACCAGTGGTTTCTATAACTTAACTTGCTTATTGACAACAATCACACAAAGGAGATCACTGGGATTATACAGGGTGCAACCAATGAAGTATCACTGAAATCCATTTCTCAAAAGAACAAACAGATTTTTTTTTTTATATTCAGTTTTGAAATCTGACATGGGGCTAGCCATTTTGTCAATTTCCCAGCTGCCCCAGTCATGTGACTTGTGCCAGCACTTTAGGAGGGAACTGCTTTCTGGCAGGCTGTTTTTCCTTCTCAATGTAAATGAATAGTACACAGTGGGACATGGGTTTTTACTATTCAGTGCTGTTCTTAGATCTACCAGGCAGCTGTTATCTGGTTACCTTCCCATTGTTCTGTTGTTAGGCTGCTGGGTGGGGGAAAGGGAGTACAGCAGTAAAGAGTGATTGAAGTTTATCAGAGCATAAGTCACATGACTTAGGGCACCTGGAAAATTGACAATATGTCTAGCCCCGTGTCAGATTTCAAAACTGAATATAAAAAAATCTGTTTGCTCTTTTGAGAAATGAATTTCTCATAATGCATAATTCTTCTGGAACAGCACTATTAACTGATGCATTTTGAAAAAAAAAAATTTCCCATGACAGTATCCCTTTAAAAGGAATATCATCCAGTTAACCCAGAATTTTCCTTCTTTCTCAAGGTGACTTCTCTTTGAGTGTAACCTCTCTAAACAAGAATGTCAATGGCAACAATGTCAATGGGGATCTGGCCCTTTCTAACACTCCTTGGTGGAGCCCAAAAGATGCTAATATAAATAGCCCTATGCTTGACTATCTCTTCTAGAGAGACCTATGACAGGTGGTAACTGCCACTTGCTAAATCCTGCTCCTAAATTCCTTCTCACTCACGCCTCTGGCAAAAAACCATTAGAATTACATGGCTTTCAAATATATATATATATATATTTATTTAATTTCACAATGCCACCTAGTGGCTAACTAGGGAAACTAGGGGTCATGGTTTGACCCAGGTAGAGGAACATAAATCCCTGTACAAGATAAGAGGCACTTTTGTGGCTAAAATTTAGGGGATTGCATAATAAATGGGGAAAATATTTATCAGTCCACTGAATAGAAAGTCCCATCCAGATAAAGACATGCCTGGTGGGAGGATTAGGCAGACGCATTGTTCCAGGAATATTATGGTTATTCTTAGTGATGGGCGAATTTATTCGCCTAGGTCGAATTCGCTGCGAATTCCCGCGATTCGCCGCTGGCGAATAAATTTGCGAATCATCAGCGAAACTTCGCTTGGCGAAAATTCGCCGAAAACAAGTCGCGCGTCAGTCGCGCGTCGTTTTTGACGCGACGCGACGAAAAAGACGCGGCGCGCCAACGTTGACGCGACGCGCGACAAAGTTGACGCGACGCGCGACAAAGTTGACGCGACGCGCGACAAAGTTGACGCGACGCGCGACAAATCGTCCCGCGACTCGTTTCGCGAATTTTTCGCCGATTCACGATTCGCCCATCACTAGTTATTCTCCAATGGTATAGAGCAGGGGTCCCCAACCTTTTTGACCCGTGAGCCACATTCAAATGTAAAAAGAGTTGGGGAGCAACACAAGCATGAAAAAGTCCCTGGGGTTGCCAAATAAGGGCTGTGATTGGCTATTTGGTAGTCCCTTTTGGACTGGCAGCCTACAGGAGGCTCTGATTGGTACAATACTTAGTTTTTATGCAATTTAAACTTGCTTCCTAGCCTGAAATTCAAAAATACGCACCTGCTATGAGGACAATGAGAGCAACATCCAATGGGTTGGAGAGCAACATGTTGCTCGTGAGCTACTGGTTGGGGATCACTGGTATAGAGGGTAAAGAGTAGCCTTTCTGGCTCTACCTTATGAAGGAAAAGGGTGGGGAGCCAAGTACTCGGGACAGTTAAGGCTTCAGTGAATGAAAAACCATGGGGTAATTTCTGTTTAAGGAGTATTAGTATTCTGATTTAAAGTAAGCACTTTTGCAATTTTCATTAATTTGTTTAATGTCCTTTCTGCGATATCAACAGTTTTAAACATTTCTATTGAATTTTTTTGTTACCATTCTTATGCCAAATGTATTAATGATCAAAAACTCAAACTTAGATACAAAACAAACTATCATCTAATATCTGACCAGTTCATATGGAAGTCAAAGATTGTTGTCAAATTTCAAGCTATTTAAATTTTACATTTTACATAAATTTTGTTTGCCTAGATGGAATTATTTAAGGACAACTGTTATTTATTTTTACTAATTACTTATCTTTATAGTTATTTTTGTTAATATGGATATTTTACTCCAATCTGTAAATCCATAAAAATATTTCTACAAGTATGGGATGCATTATCCAGAAACCCATTATCTGGAATGGAAAGGCTCTCTTCCATACACCCCATGTAATCTAAATAATCACTATTTTTTTAAATAATTTCCTTTTTCTCTGTATTAAAGGGGTGGTTCACCTTTAAGGTAACTTTTATTATGTTATACAACGGTCAATTCTAAGCAACTTTTCAATTGGTTTTCATTATTTATTATTTATAGTTTTATAGTTATTTGTCTTTTTCTTTTTTTCTTTGCAGCTTTCAAATGGGTGTCGCCGTCCCCTTCTAAAAAAACAAATGCTCTGTAAGGCTACAAATGTATTGTTATTGGTACTTTTTATTGCTGATCCTTCTATTCAGGCCTCTCCTATTCATATTCCAGTCTCTTATTCAAATTAATGCATGGTTGCTAGGGTAATTTGGGCCCTAGTTACTAGATTGCTTAAAATTCAAATTGAAGAGCTGCTGAATAAAAAGCTAAATAACTCAAAAACCAAGAATAATAAAAAATGAAAACCAATTGCAAATTGTCTCAGAATATCCCTCTCTACATCATACTAAAAGTTATCTCAAAGGTGAACAACCCCTTTAAGAAAAAAATACCTTGTACTACATTATCCAAACTTGTTATAATTAACCCTTATTGGAAGCAGAACCAGCTATTTGGGTTTATGTATTTTGTACTTGATTCTCTAGTAGACTTCAGGTATGAAAATCAAAATTATGGAAAGATTTGTTATCCAGTAAGCCACAAGTCCTGAGCATTCCGGATAACAAATCCCATACCTGTTTTTGGTTTTATCTGTGTGCCTTTAGGTGGCCTATGCAGTTTAATCTTGGCAAACTACAGTACATTTAAGCAGATACATATTTTTTTAAGTAAGAAATGTCCTTAAATATATAAGAAGGGGTACTATGAGGGTTAGGTTAACTGCCACAGAATAGATGCAAAAGTGAGCCTTTTTACTGGTTTCCACATAATGCATATCTCTAAAAGGCTGAAAACAGCTCTCTTAAATTAAATCTTTTCCTCCTTATCTATCCGTCTTCTTCATATCAATACATTGATTGGTCATAACTGCAGAACACAGAACTCATTTCTATTGATTTAGTAGATTTTCATTGGTCTCACACTATGTCAAGCTCCATGGATTTTCTCTCTTTGTATCATGCATAATGCTGTCAGTCAGCAGCAGGAAAACTATTACTGCAGGAGAAACAACTTCCCTGTTTTTTTTTTAAGTTTTAACAATTTCTAAGAAAGCACAATTACTGGGTGAGGTGTAAATATATTTGGTTTTAACTTTAACCAAATTAATCCATGTGGTACAGGGGGCTTAGGGAAATGCTAAGGGACTTTTACCATGCACAGTGTGCAAGAGAACAAGGAATGTGCTTTTGCACTTGCAAACCGGGGGTTTTGAAAATTACCTCTACTGAGGTCTAAGCAGAATAATATTTTTTTTTTTGAAAAATGTCAGCCAAAAGGTTTTGAGAAGGCTTAAAAAGATTTTGCTGTGGGGGCCCAGTAACTTCTAGTTATGCCATCAGCATCAGATGACCATTTGTGCTATAGCAGTGATCCCCAACCAGTAGCTCGTGAGCAACATGTTGCTCTCCTACCCCTTGGATGTTGCTCCCAGTGGCCTCAAAGCAGGATCTTATTTTTGAATTACAGGCTTGGAGGAAGGTTTTGGTTGTATAAGAACCAGGTGTACTGTTAAACAGAGCCTCAATACAGGTTGCCAATCCACATAGGGGCTACCAAATGTCCAATCACAGCACTTATTTGGCACCCCAAGAACAATTTTCATGCCAGTGTTGCTCCCCAACTCCTTTTTCTTCTGAATGTTGCTCACGGCCTCAAAAGGTTGGAGATCCCTGTGCTATAGTATTATGGGTAAACAAATGCTGATTAACACACAAACACAAGTTCAATCCTGTAAATAGATTTTTTTGATAGATATTTTTTTATAACAAAGCCTGGGCCCCAAAAGCAAATATGCTAAAGGCTATCGGTGTGTTAAAGGATATTATATCACAGTACAAAAGAACGTTTGTATCTTTGTTATCCACAATGTATATATTTGTTGTCATTAATATGCCACCCAACATGTATGTTAAAAAAGTGGTAAATAGAAAATGTCTAATAGGTGGATATTTATGCATAAAAGTAATGTTTATAATATTTTTAGAAGATTATTTCCTTTCTCACTGCAACCACCAAGCATTTGTAACATTAGGGATTATTTGTCTTTTATCTACTTATATAGATTATTTTACAAAGTCTGATTTCCATTTTGGCCCTTTAACCATAAACCATGATTGTAAAAGCAATAGTCTCTTGCTGTTCTTTTTCAGGCTATCCAAGAACCAGAGACACAAACTCTTTATTTAACCAGATTTCCATTTACTGGTGATCAAATCAGATATTACTCATTCTGAATGGTTTATAGAACAACAAGATAAGATAACTATATCATACATTGTGTGTGCAATTTACTGGCCCTGAGAGGGTTCTGTAGCATAGTGAATGGAAAACCCATAGAACAAAGGTATTTTTTCCCTGAATACTTTATGGAACACGACAGAGGACAATAAAGGACTATGTTTAGTTGGGCTGTTTGCCCAAGCCTAATTTTACTTATACAGTATATACTTTATACATCTCAACCAAAGTCTACATATGCATTGTAGGTAAAATATACATTTGAATATAATGCTAAAATACACGTCATTTTATTATTACATTGTAATAAGTTGTAATACGTACAGCCCATTATTCTTGATAAAAGAATGCTTGCAAAACCATATCAAACTATTTACTGTTAAAAAATATTTGTGGTCTTTTAGTGAAGTCATGTGTTTGCCTTGTGGATTGTTTTCTGAAGAACTGCACTTATTATACCAGAATATTTATGTCCACATGATTTCTTGTTAACTGGGTATGGAATCTCTTATCTCCTGAGTTATTCCCCGTAGATCCAGGTTAAGAGTCTGTCTTATACAAGGCCATCCTCATCCTCAACTCCACAATCATATCCACAGTGACAGATTTGACTCTGTGCTGCTATAGAATACTGTTAAGAATAATCATTCCAGGAATGAAATATAATAAATCTATTCATTCTTTATTGCTCTAGCACACTTTCAAACTTAATATTCACTGATAAATTTTATTCACCATTGCCTGAAAGCAATCAATAATTTCAATGAAATTGATGTGCTCAAATATTAAATACACACACAAATATACACACAAAGACTAGTGCACTTTTAGAAAGAACAGAAAATAAATCAGTTGGTTTTAATGTTATCACACACAGTCATACACATATACATTAGTTCTTTTTTTAATTTTAAGCTTTCTATGCCCATGTGACATAGAAGACATATTTAAGGGTGTGGGACTAAGATCAACATGTGGCTAGTGGCTGCATCTGCAACTTGTGGCTGCAAGTGCGGCGACTGCAGTAGAAACAACACTGTAAGAAATGTGTGTGTAAATGCATACACCCAGCTGGTAATGAATTAATAATAGGCATGTATTTAAAAGGCACAAATGGAGACATAGGAACTGGAGCATAAAACATAGAACTGCAGGAGTAGCAACATCAGAAGTATCAGAAGAATACCGCAAATTTAAGCAGCACGTTAAGGAAGAATAGAAAGGAATAGAAGGATGTTGCAATTTCTGGTGGGAAATGTGATTACAGATAAAAGGTTTAATGGTGGGCACCTGGTCAAATGTCACTTTTCCTTATTTTTAAAATCCGTTCTTCATTGCAGCAAAGAGCTAAGTTTTGTTGACAAGTAGTATAAGAGGGTTGAAGCTGAACTGCTGTCAGGGCAACTGGAAAATAAATAGAAAAGAGAATAGGGTTGCAGGTCAGAGCATAATGCAAAATTAGGGTTGCCACCTTTTGTCATCTGTTTGTTCAGACAGTGATGTTGAATGAGGGACAAATGATGTTAGAAGGTGCAAATAATGATATATGGGGACAGAAGGGACATGTCAGGTGGTGAGTAGTGATGAGGGATTTTTTTTCTCAGGCATGGATTTCACATCAGTGATTTCTTTTTTTTTTTAAAACTGCTGCTAAAATCCCAGCACCAAAAAAGTTGCCAAGACAAAATCATTTTATTGTAGAAGTGGAACTGTACACAAATTCAGGCATAAGACAGCATGTGTTTGTAATTAAAGCCAAACTATATATTCCTGCACTCAGTTTTTTAAAACAAAAAAAATTTTGTGCCCACAACATAGTTAGTTAAATTAATTTTAATTTTCCCCATTTTATTTTTGCTAAAATACTGTTACTGGGTACAGTATCCTATTTGCTCACATCCTGCATTAATATGTCCTACCATAGATACCCTTTATAGTCACTGAATGGCTTCTTGGCTCTGTATTGAACTACTGATCTTTTAAGAACCAGAGGAAAAATGGTCATTGTTTTATGTGTCCTGTAGTCATTCTCTTGTGACCCAAGTACACTGCACATTCAAATTGAATGATAATAATAATGAATGGTCAGTGCCAACCCAATTCAAATCAAATGCAATAAAGAGATGCTAAAGCATGTGAACTTGGTCTTTAAGGTATTGTATTCTGCACTTCCCAGGATATTATGTGAATACTGAAACCTAAAGTATACCATTGTTTGTATAAGTGTAGAAAATCTACAGCAAAGCCAATAATAAATAAATAATATTTTATTTTAAATAGCACATGTAGTAATCCTCATTTATAGAGATGAATTCAGCAAACAGATTATTTCAGCAGTTGAAGAAAAGGTTCCCACTCACCTTGATGTACTATAACTTCAGGTAAAGCATCTTCATACTGATGACTTTTGCTTCACTATAAGAAAAAGTCTGCTAGATCCATTGTGCAGAGTTATGGTTCCTCAGAGTACAATTGATTTTTTTTTCTCTTTAATTTGAATTTCTGCTGCTCAAAGCCTTGTTTGATGCAGAAAAATCAATCTTTTAGCTTATTTTCAACAATGATCAGATTAGCTGGCACTTAAATAAAACTGGTCACATCTGACTTCCTATTTCAGCCTTAAAATTGGCCACTAAATGTAACAATATGACATTAAACGGGTTTTGTTGTTGGCCATGCAACACATTGCAGCAATCTATAGCAACCAATGAGATATCTTCTTTCACATTTCTAACCTGACTTGAAAGATAAAAGGTGGATGCTGATTGGTCAGGTAATATATTAGTAGTACAAACTTCATCCATGATATTACAACCACAATTAACTGAATGTTGCTGAGTGTTTCTGTATCAGTATATTTAAGCTTCTCGACTGAGAAAACTCTGAAGGGAGTTAATGAATGATTACAGTATTCATTAAAAAGAGAACAGGACTCATCCATGTAGCACAGGATATAAATATAACAGCAGATGCCAACAACCAAGCCTTTCCACCCTGACCCAAAGCACCCATGGTTGCAGGTCTTTGCAGTTCAAAATCAGTACAAAGAACTTTGTCTCCCCAATAAAATGCAGCCTGCAATCAGCAACACTGTATGTGCAAGAAGCATCATCTCCTTGAATACCCCAAGCTTGTGCATCATTCAGATGCACACATTTTGAAGTGCCAGTGGGTGCAATTGCAACAGCACTGCAGTTTATACTGAATTCAGCACAAGATGCAAGCAGCACTGAAGTGCTTAATGAAAGTGCAGATGATTATGGCCATATGGTTCTTCACAACCTTTTCTTCCCCTGGTTGCTTACTCTGCTTTCATTAATTCTCTGTCCCCTATTTTTGGCTCAAATCCCAGCTCCAAGCCAGCACAACACCCCCCCCCCTTCACCCAGCCACAAGTGTTCTGTAAATGGGTACTAAAGATAAAAATTTGTAGTCTGACAGAAAATACCAAGGGAGTATAAATAATAACTAACATGATTTTATAACTGCTGCAAGATAGTTCCTCTCTGTTTTTCCAATGTTGTTCATGTTCACTGGATGGCAGCATTGGTCAAATATGGTATAGGTCTCACTTGTCACTCACTGGCATTACATGGCAAATGGCATACAAAAGGAGGTGTGTTAATTGTAACCACATCATACCAATTAGGTTTTGGCAAATTTCTCTGAGCATTTATTGAAATACCAACAAAGCAATCTGTTTGATACCATTAGAATAGTGCTATTGCTGACTATAAAGGAGTTATGAATAGATATTTTCAGGAGACTGTAAGCAATACATCGAACAATAGGCACATTTCAAATCAGCATGAATAAGGCTTTCTCTTTGAATATTTTTCCAACATAGACTCCCTGCTTTTTAGTTTGATTCAATGAGTATCTGGCAAGACAAAAGTAAGGCTGCAAATCAATTCTTCTCCATTAACTCTTTTGAAAAAAAAAAAAATTCTATACAAGGCCTCCAAGGTTTTTAACTGATAAAAGCCTAATAAACCACAGACTGGTAAATTGAGTAAGGAAGCAAGTGTTCACACTAGGCAAGTATAGCATTGTAAACAGCAATACATGTTAAAAAA
>CM044446.1:60317997-60334976 GCA_024363595.1 Xenopus borealis
CCGGAAGTTCGCGAACATGTTCGCGAACTTTTTTTCCGCGGTTCGCGCCATCCCTATGTGCCAGCAAGCCACAGTCTAAAGGCTCCTTTTATCTACAAAAAGAGTATGCCCTACTTCCATTTACTCAGGTAACTACTGTATAGCAGAGAAAACTTTGGCTCCCATGATTACATTGTATAACAAAATTCTACATTCGTTATGATAAATCTTTTTTACCTTACTGACTTAAATTTGCAATTTGCTGGAAGACAAAACATGTGTTGGGTGTATACATGTGTGGAGAATTATTGTGTATGTCGGTGGCATGGTGGAAGGTGTCCCAAAAATATCTTTTTGTGGGTGGCCTGCGGATGTCAAATTATTCAACCATTTTTTACACAACATAATAAATCTGCCCGGAAATGTTTTTGGGTTAGAAATTTCTGCTATAGTCCTTGTTTTGTAGGTTGAGAGGAGGTTATAACAATTAAGTTCAGACTGAATTTTAGTTTTTTCCTTAATTTAAACTGTCCAACAAATGTACAAGCTACAACTCCAGTGAATTAATCATTGCCACAATAAAGTTAAATTATAAGAAAATCATAGAATGCTTTCTGCCAAATCCTTGGTGAATGTCGAGCTTGCAAATGCTCCAGCTAGTATTAAAACGAGCCCTCTTATTTCTTAACATTCACTTATACGGTAGGTTAACTACAATATGTTGGATGAGATTTCAAACATACTGTAGACATCTTAACTTTAGAAACTGACTAGAAGTTATGTACAAAATATGAATGATTTTTATTTATATCAAAGGAAACATATAGAATAAAATAAAACCCCATATGTTGTGGGTAATTATGAATAATATATGGGACTGACTTCCCAATGGGTTAAAAATATCCCCATTATTGGAGCTTCCCATAGATGTTCACTGGTCCCTGTTTGATATGAGGGTTGGGTGTGTCTTAATGGTCCCTGCCAGAAGTAGGAGGGGGACAGTCAATCACAGCAATGCAGTCACACAAGCAAACACAGGCTTCAGTTCCCTGTCAGGTCAGCCTAGCTGCTGATTGATTCCTACCATAGTTACATAGTTACATAGGGTTGAAAAAAGACAAAGTCCATCAAGTTCAATCCGTCCAAATGAAAACCCAGCATCCATACACCCACCCCACAATACTTTCCCATAAATGATATATGCCTATATCTATACTAACTGTAGAGTTTAGTATTACAATAGCCTTTGGTATTATGGCTGTCCAATAAATAATCCAAGCCCCTCTTAAAAGCTTTAACAGAATCAGCCATTACAGCATCACCTGGCAGTGCATTTTACAACCTCACTGTGAATAACCACCTATGCTGCTTCAAATGAAAGTCCTTTTCTTCTAGTCTGAAGGGGTGGCCTCTGGTGCAGTGATCCTGTTTATGGGTAAAAAGATCCCCTGATATTTGTCTATAATGTCCTCTAATGTACTTGTAAAGTGTAACCATTTCCCCTTACATGCACCTTTTTTCCAGAGAAAACCCCAACCTGAACAGTCTACCCTCATAATTTAAGTCTTCCATTCCTCTAACCAGCCTAGTTGCACATCTCTGTACTCTACTCAGGTAGGGTTAATAGGGTTTACAGGAAAAAAAGACAAATATAGGAAGACCAGTATTTTTTTTCAAGAAAACACATCAGTTAATAGTGCTGCTCCAGCAGAATTCTGCACTGAAATCCATTTCTCAAAAGAGCTAACAGATTTTTTTACATTTCATTTTGAAATCTGACATGGGGCTAGACATATTGTTAATTTCCCAGCTGTCCCAAGTCATGTGACTTCTGCTCTGATAAGCTTCAATCACTCTTTACTGCTGTACTGCAAGTTGGAGTAATATCACCACCTTCCTCCCCCCCCAGCAGCCTAACAACAGAACAATGGGAAGGTAACCAGATAACAGCTTTCTAACACAAGATAACAGCTCCCTGGTAGATCTTAGAATAGCACTGAATAGTAAAAACCCATGTCCCACTGCATTCCCTTCAGTTACAAGGAAGGAAAAACAAAATCCGGCAAGAAAGCAGTTCCCTCCTAAAGTGCTGGCACAAGTCACATGACCTGGGCAGCACTATTAACTGATGTGCTTTGAAAAAAAAACGTTTTCCCATGACAGTATCCCTTTAAGGACTGGAGTCCAAAACTGCACTGCATAATCCAGATGAGGCCTTACTAGGGATCTATAAAGAGGCATAATTATGTTTTCATCCCTTGAGTTTATGCCCTTTTTTAGGCAAAAACAGAACTGTATTTGCTTTAGTAGCCACAGAATGACACTGCCCAGAATTAGAAACTTGTTATCTATGTAAACTCCAAGGTCCTTCTCATTTAAGGACACTCCTTACACACTGTCATTTAGTGTATAACTTGCATTTATATTATTGTTGCCAAAGTGCATAACCTTGCATTTATCAACATTGAACCTCATTTTCCAGTTTGCTGCCCAGTTTCCCAACTTAGACAAATCACTCTGCAAAGTGGCAGCATCCTACATGGAACCTATAATTCTGCACAATTTAGTATCATCTGCAAAAATAGAAACAGTGCTTTCAATGCCCATCTCCTGGTCATTAATGAACAAGTTGAAAAGCAAGGGACCCAGTACAGAGCCCTGTGGTACCTCACTAACAACACTGGTCCAATTAGAAAATGTTCCATTTACAATGTTCTCTATCCAGGTACAAATACTATGTTCCAGGCCAACATTCCTTAATTTAACCAATAACCTTCTGTGTTAGCAAAGTCTAAGTAAATCCACTGCCATCCCAGAATTGAGGCCCCTGCTTACCTTCTCAGAAAAATAAATTAAGCTAGTCTGGCAAGATCTATTTACTTATGGGGGGAAATTCACTAAAGTGTGAATCGGCTAACGATAGCGCAAATTCACTTGTGTGGCGTCATTTTGCCGATTTACTAACGGTCCCTGCCGTAACTTTGCTAGCAAAGTAGACAGACTCTAGAGCAACTTCACACCCTTACTCCAGGTAAAGTTGCGCACACAGACTGCAATGACTCACCCTGGTGGTCTAGTGGTGCACGCTGCGCCATCAGCTGGGACGTCCCCAAGCAGCTCCTCTTCCTCCTGTGCACTGGTAACATTTTTTTAATTTATAGTTGCATTCACGTTGGCGTGATTAGGTCAGCACGCAATAGCACAAAATTTAAAGGTACTGTACTTAGAGACATTTTGTATTTTTTCATTGCCAGTTATAGATTTCCTCCTTGTGACTTCCTAGTGCCTCTGTGCTATTTAAAGCTTCTGTTATTTGATATCAGATTGTTTTGACCCCTGCCTGTTAGTTACCAGGCAGGGTCAGGATTTCAGATGTCAGGATGGTCACAGACTCTTCTGTATTTGCATCCCTTCTGATTGATCCCCTGGTTTGACCCTTGCCTGTCTGACTCCGCTTGACCCGGCCTGATTTGACTACGCTATCTGTCTTTGCTTTGTACTATGACACTGATGAAGGGACGTAACTACACTAATGCTCTAAGATGTGGATTTTACTGAACAATACCTCTTGCTCAAGACTTGACTTCGCCACCACAGACCAGGTGAAGTCCAACTGAGTAGATAGAAAAAATGTCAACTTTTTTTAAGAAACTTCTAAGTCTCAAAAAACTCTGGTGTCTTTTACTTTTTTTAAGGGTGATAGGCTGAAAAAGATTGTAAATTTTTTTAGGGTACAGTCCTTCCTCCCTACATTTCCTAACATACTGTATGGCAACTCAACTATACAGTGGGCATATGTGTAGGGCAATAGAACAACTTTATTTCATTTATTATTTAGGTTTCCTGGGCTTGTGTAGTGTAATGTAGTGGCTACAGCATGAGTCCATTATAATTTAACTTGGTACTGTATTCAAATTAGGCATCACTAATGTAACTTCGCTTTGCCTGACAAAGTAACGGTAGCGCTACTTCGCTATTGTGCGCATCCCTGAGAGCAACTTTGCATTTTTGTGAATTTGCATAGCGCTGGCAAAACTATGCCTGGTGAAGAGCTGGTGCAACTTCAGATCTTAGTGAATTTGCCCCATGGTATCCTACAGTGCCTTGTGCTTAGAGCCCCTGGCTCCCCTGCACAGCCAGATAATTCAGCAGACAGGAAGCAGAACAGATGGGCAGTACATAAATTTTCAATAAAATAACCAGAAACACAACTTTTTCAAGTACATTTCTTCTGTATCAAAAAGAGCAACATGCACTAGTACTTTCTAGTTTTAACACAGGGGTGTCCAACCTGTGGCCTGAGGGCCTCATGCTGCCCAGGATGGATATGAATGTGGCCCAGCTCGAAACCCTTGGTTCCCAAGGAAACGTCATAATATAATAATGTCTTTTTAGTATAATCATCTTTTTAGTATCCCTATTCCAGTGTATAGCTCTGTCTGATTATCCAACTGATTTTTTAGTTTTTTTCTGTGTATTTTCTTTACTTTTACAAATCAAAGTGTTTCATGTGTGGCCCCAGACAATTGTTCTTTTTCTAATGTGGCACAGGGAAACCACAAACTATAGTGGATACTTAACTTTTTAACAATTTTTTTTTTTTTGTTGATATGTTAGTCTAAGATTTTTTTTTCTATTGCTAACAACTCAACTAGGTCAGAATTGTATTGCAAATTATTGATGGAATCCTACAATTATTGAATGTTATATCTGTCAGTGACTCACCTTATTAGTGTGTTGTCTGCAGGTTGAAAAATGTTTGGTTAAGGAACTTTGGGGGACAGGATCCTTTTGCCTAGAATATGAATTAGAGCTCATCTTTATAAATCGCCTGAAATCCTGTCTCTCTAGATGCAGAAGTTGGTTATTCTGTTGTATTTCGTTTGTGCTAAAATCAGTTATTTGAGTGAGTTCTAATACCTCTGCAGAATAGGGAGGATATATTAGGTTATTTTAGAGTGAACAATTAAAATCAAAATCTGACATACAGTATATCTTCTGCATGAAGTGAGAATGAAGAGAGACATTCTCTCGGAAACAGAACATAGTTTTAATTAATTCTATTTAGAAAGTTTCTTTTTTCAGTATAAAGAAGTTTTAAAGGGCACATGTTGCCCTAAAATATTTTACCCCACCCAAGGTGGAGGTACTGGTAGTTCTTCTTTTTAACTAGCCCTGCCAACGCTAGGACACTTGCAGGGGGAGGGGGCTCCTAGTTCAAGCGTCTGTGTTGTGCAGGGTGCATGCACATAAATTGCATGGTTTTGGTTTTTTTTTTGTTTTTTTTAATCAACCCTGGGCCTCAGCAATATCTGCTTCCTTTCCCAGCATTGAAAGATGTAAGATGCAGGTAGGAATGCGCAGACACCAAGTATTTCTGCACATTTGCATTTCATTGATCTAAGACAGATAACTGGCATGCAAACAAAAGGAATAAGTAGCTAGAGTTGATGTCCTGATGACTTTCTGAGTGTTTTATCACTCAGAACTTGGCAGGAACCAAAGACACTGTCAGAACTTGGACATTGGGCATTCTGAAAACATCATTTTAACTGTTGAATATTTTGAAAGTAAATGATTAAAAAAAAAAACGGAACTGTTGCTTTTCACTCATTAGTCCAAAAGTAAACTTCCTCTTTAATGAACCACTGATGTCTGCAAACAATACAGCTCTTATACAGTCACTTTTTATAAAGTATTTTAATAACCTCCTGTATTACCTCTTTACCTCCTCTTTACCTTAAATTTATGTTTTTTATGCAATCTAGCTTGTATCATGACAAATCACAGCTTTGCTCACATAGGTGATTTGCTACCTTGAATGGGAGATTTTATTAGTAAGTTACTTCTTACTATATTGCAGCTCCCATTTCCCATTGCTATTCAACTTGAGGTAGGGGGAGAGGTGCTGTAATACAGTAATTTTTATTTTCAATAGTTCCCAGCCTCTTCCTGTAGTTATTGGTCTGACTGTAAGGTAAGTGGAAGATTTAATTGTATTTCATTTTGTGAATGCTGGTGGCCAAGGGTCAGGACACCATGCTTATTTCCTGTTTTTAGGGTTGTTCTTTGGATCATTGAATTTTCAACTATCGGGCTAACCCAATATCTATTGAGAATATATTGTCAGGGGGCCTATCAGCTCCCAGTGGGAGAAGTCCAGACCAAGGAGGAAGCTTAGGGTTAAAAGTTCAAGTTCACAGTACCAATAGGGATCAGGAGTAAATGTAGTTAAAATCCAGGCAACAGTTCAAAAGGCAGGAAGCAAGGTCAAGATTCAGGCAAGGAATCAATTCAAGAAGAAATGTAGGACACCCAGGAATGCAGAAACAAAATCCTATAACTGGGCATCAAACCCGTGACCTTTTATTTTGAAGTTTGTGCCAGGCGTGTGACATCATCACCCCAGCGTCGCGACGCCAGCATCGACCCATATTGGTCATGGGTGCCATCGGGGGCACTCCTGACATTCGGTATATAAAGCACCACTAAACAGTTTTGCCGTATTGTTACAGCACTGAAATATGTTGGCGCTATAGTAATACATGTTAAAAATAATATTGTACAATAAATGTGCAAATACAATATATATGCAAATTACACTATCCCATCTATTATTTTGTTTCTCACAGGCCATATAATAGCCAAGATAATACTGAAAGACACAGAAAGGCCTAAATTAATTTTTTTCTTGGTTAAAATTCAGTATGCAGAAATACCTGGTTGTTTTGTTTGCTGGTGCATTAATAGACTGCACAACAACAGTTTTCTACATACAAACCTACTGATTGTTGAGCTGATGATTAAGCGGAGTTTGCAATACTGAAATTATGGTAAATACAGTAGTAAAGGAAATTTCACGCTACTTGTTCAGATATTGGTATTTCATAATGTTTTGCATGATTATTTTGTTTTAGCCAATATTCACTGTGTTGAGAGGTCACCTAAGAGGGTAAATATCACATTTTGAATTACATCTGGTGTAATCCCTTATTTTCTATTCCATGCCTGCCGAAGAACATTTGTCAGAAACAAAATCCTTATTACTATGGTACAGACACAACTTATAGTGGCCTAAAGGCTTATCTGTTATCCAATCCAGCACATTTGTATTTACTTATATTGAACAGTCAATTCCTCTGTAAGACATTAAATGTAAATATTTAATTGAGGTTTCTTATTTTTTTCTAGTCTTGGCAATTGTGGACAGTGCAAATGTAATATATTGTAAACCTTTCAAACTGTTAAAGTCTAGCAGTACTGTGTTGACTATTAAGTAAGCTGTTAGATGCTGAGATTTTTTTTTTATATGTTGGCGGCATAGTGGTTAACCTGTAGGTAAATTCTTAGTTCAGTAAAATTATGTGGGCTGCTACAATGACTGATTTGAAAAAAAATGATTTATTCTTCAATTTCAGATTTTGCTATATACAGCTCCTTCTGCTCTGGTGACTTTTTCCTTACCTTATACACATTAATCCAGTACATATACCAACACACATTTTAGAGTAAAAAAAAAGAAAATGTAGAATATTTTAAGAGAATATAGTCAATAATATAAAACAAAAATTTATAGTAAACTAAG
Source organism: Xenopus borealis (assembly GCA_024363595.1). Taxonomy (NCBI): domain Eukaryota; kingdom Metazoa; phylum Chordata; class Amphibia; order Anura; family Pipidae; genus Xenopus; species Xenopus borealis. The sequence goes on from CM044446.1 coordinate 60,325,562, forward strand.
TCATTTCTATGAAAGCTGCCTTTAGTAACGTGGATTTCAAAGGCGTATCTTTATCTCTACAATGTTTGTATGGTTTCAATCAGTCATAAAAAACACCCATGGGGAACTTAATGTAATTTTTGTGGGAAATCAATATTTCTGGGAAGATGACAGTATTAATTTGCTCAGTCTAGTTTTGTGCAGATATTATGTTAGTTTTACACAATACAAATATTTCAGAACATGCTCATATTGTGCATACATAAAGGAATATTGCAGATAAAGTTTATTTTACTCTTTGTATATAAAAAGGACTTTGGAATCATCATTTCATAGTTTCTCTGCATAGTTCCAAGACCTGAAATTTACTTTAGCAGTTAAAGAGACTTCAGTTTTCCAAACCTACAGAAAACCACTAACTGATTGAAATTTTATATATGTTCCTGCATTTTTTTTGGAGATGCTACATTTTAATGACTCATTTTCATTTACTTAAAGTAAATGAGGTATAAATATGCAAAAAAGGCACAATTTCATGCTGGGTTAAGGCATTATAGGCACATATAGGACTTCGTTGCACTGGTGCTCCACCTAAAGCCTTGTTTCTAAAGGTGGCCATAGACGCACAGATAATATCGTACAAAAAAATTTTCGTACATTATTCAGTGCGTGTATGGTAAAAAACAAGCTGCCGGATATCAGCAGAAGACTTGGATATCGGTCAGATGGTCGATCGGCTGGATGGAAAATTTTGATCGTCTGCCTTCGAAGGCACCCTTCGCATCAGCCATTGTTAGTGCTGAATTTTATTGTTTCTACTACTTGTATATCTGATGATTCAGCTCTACACATGTGCATAGAAATTAACGATCTCTTTCCCAGTGCAATTAGGTTTTATACAGTGGCCCACAGAATGGTGTTCTATGGACTTTGCTTTGGACTTGCTCATTGGGATCTGGATGGACTTTGGATCAAAAATTGGACTTGATTGGACTAGTGTACCAACAACAATACCCCAATTGTTACATGATTGTACTGTTTGCAACATTATCTTAATTATGGTATATTGGCTTTAATGACGTACTATCACAATGATGTCCCACAGTGTTTTGCATGTGAAGGGTTAAATGTCACATTGGCTTCAAATGGAAGCACACATTCGCTGGTCTCTGCACAGTTGATAAAGGGAATTGACCAGAAACATGCTGTGTAACCACTGCCCTGATTAAATAATTCCCTTATCCGGGAAACCCCAGGTCTCATGCATGCTGGATAATAGATCCTATACCAGTTTCACATTTGTATGTAATTGAGTGCACATTTTAGGACTTAGTATTGCACATGACCCCTGAATTGTTCCACACAGACACTACACTACAAATGGGTGGACATTTGGTAGGACATATGCAGAATGTGTACAAGTTTGCTTATCTCTTTGCTATGGGATATTACTATACAGAATGAGCCAATCATGTGACCAGAGCATTCAGCTATTTTGCAAAATTAGCTACTTTACCAGTGCAAATCAAAAACCTTAATGTATAAAAAACTGCCATTCTTGTACCACATTTATTTGCCATCTAGCCTGATGTAAGATGGCTTTTCACTTACTTGATGCATTTAAATTTGTGTTGATTTTCTAAGCAATGACAAGCCTATTACAGAGAGGCAATTTGCTGCATTAAGTCCTTTCATTTAGAAAAAAACAGGAACGTAAATCTAAATGTAGTGTAATTCTTAGTTAGTGCCATATGTCGCAAACTATTTTTCAATGCAGACCAATTAAAGCTAAACTGGAATGTTTGCTTCACATCACCGATACATTGTAATATGCTGAAAAAAAATTATTTTATTTATTTTTTTGCCTACTCCAGATTGTATTCATCATCATCATCTCTATTTATTCATTTTTATGTAGCCTTTCCTTGCTAATTAATTAATCATTTCCAGCACTGTACATGAACAGCTAATTTTATATAAACACAGACCACTAACAGGGCAAAAATCAAAGATATCCTCATGTGAACTCAGGTGTTAAACAGTGAGGATTTATTATGCTGCAGGAAATCCAATTTGCTAATTAAATCATTTTTTGGGCATGTGATTTCATTGTATAAATGTTTGCTGTGGTACAATGTTATGGGTTTTAATAGGGGAAATACCACACCAATGTACAAACTAATCATTGCAGACTCCATTTTTATTTAAAGGAGAACCAAACCTTAAAACACAGATATGGAAAGAAATGCAGTATTGTACTGGATTTATTTCATCAAGTGCTCAGTGTACTCCGGTCAGCTGTTGACTAGCTAAGCTTAGGGGACATTGCAAATCACCAAGTAGAAAATAAGGTTTGCCTGTTATAGACACTTATGCTAAAGGACTGATAATTAAATTGTGATGCTAATTGTGCTGGTTTCTGAGCTCCCGTACAATGAGAATCTGAATTAATTACAAATCATTAGCGATGAGCAATTATTTTTCATCAGACATGGCTTCGCAGTGAAACTGCTGCAAAAATGCACAGCAATTATAGCCGCCAAGACAAATATAGCAAAGATTAAAAAAAAGTCACCATAAAAGCCCATTGACTTTAATGCATTTGGACAAAAAAGGCACTGCAAGAAAAACCCCTATTGATTTAAATGTATTTGGAGTTAGAAAAAATTATTGCATGCCTAAAAATTTGTTGAGTGTAAAAAAATTGACGATTATTGAATTGCATTTAACTTTTTCTGCAGTTTCGGCAAAGCGAAATTGGACAAATTCACTTATTGCTACGAATCATCCTTGTATTGTGACCTATATTTTCTCTATATATATGTATATTCTGAGTCTCCCCCTAAGCTCAGGCAACTGAGAGCAAAACAGAGCATGTGCTCTTGTGCACCTTGTTCTCATTGCTGAAAAACTGCATCATAGCCCAACTCTATATGAAATAGTTGAAAACTCGAAGTGGCTCATAGCCCACCTCTATAGGACATAGCAAATAAAAAAAGCATTTTATTCATACAGTAAAAAGAAATTTACATGGTTATTTTGCAGAGGAATGTATCATTTCCATGGGCTCTTTCAAATCAAATGTTTTCTTATATGCACTGTCTAAAGGTGTATACACAGGGGAGACAATTCACATAATAAATATATAAAGAATCATAGGACAAAGAGCTTAAGTGCTATGTGGTAAGAGACATAGGGCAAATTCACTAAAGAGTGCAAATTCACAAGCAACGGCTTTGCAGCCATCACAGCACTTCGGCAGATGAAAATCCTTCAGACAAGTGCAAAGTTGCCCCCAGGGCACTGAATGCTGGTGAATTTTCTCTACTGTTACTTCGGCAGAGCGAGCAAATAAACGCTACGCTGTGCTAGTGTTCAATTCTGTCTAGTGTATCTTCACTAGAGATCATGGGCTCAGGCTAATTTGCATATGGTGGGCAATTTAAAGTGGAATGGAGCTATTTAAGTTACATGGTGCATCTAATACATTACATTTACACTGATAACTAGACATGCCAAGGGAACCTTAATAAAATCAATAGAGTTGTTTTTAATGCCCTACACATAAGCCCACTGTAAAATAATGTGCCATATGGTAAAATGTACGGGGAAAATGGGTGGCAAAAAAAATTGTTTATGCCTTTTGCAGCCTAACACCCTGAAAAATTGAAAAGACACCAGCATTTTTTTGTACTTAGAAGATACAGTATTCCACTCAAAAATGATGATGTAAGTAATTGAAGACTGTTCTATGCACTCCAATGCACTTCACCAGGTCAGAGCTGGCAAAGGCAAGTCTGGCGAAAAAGATAACGTTCAGTAAAATCTGCATCTTAGTGAATTTGTGGAGTGGCGTCCATTCGCCATAGCAAAAATTCACCTGGCGTTAGAGTGTGAAGCAAAGCTAGCGTACATGGTGAAGGGAAGCCTGCATTCGTTAGTAAATTGGTGAAGTAACAAAATTACATCACGGTGGGGAATTTTTGCTAGCTTTAGTCACTTCACCCTTTAGTGTATCTTCCCCATAGTGGGAAGGAGGTCCCTGCCCTGTTGAGCTTACAGTGTAAGTTTAAACAACCCAGGTCCACTGGATTTCAATCAGGACTAGACACATTTCATTAGTGACAAGGGCTCTAAGGGCAATCACTTTGTTGTAGTTTTTCAGATAATTTGTAATTTGGGCATGCTTTATGACATAGGGAAAATATTTACAATACACTGTTGTAACCCAAACAATAAAAAAAACATTAATTTGATTTGATCATTAGTGATGGGCGAATTTATTCGCCAGAGCCGAATTTGCAGCAAAACTGTCATGAAAATTTGCAGTTGAAAATTCACTGGCATCCAAAAATGGACAAATGCGTCCAAAATGAGGCGGAAAAGTAGCAAAAAATTTGGAGAAACTAAACGAAACAGTCACCCATCACTATTAATCATGTTACCAGCAGAATAATGAAAGCAAATCTTGGTTGCATGGATATCTGCACTGGAGCAGATTTATCTGCTAGTTAATAGAGCCCTAATCTATGAAGTTTAAAGTTGAGCACTCCTAGGCCTTCAAAATTACAGTAAATGTCCAACATTCAAAGGAAAATGAACAAATCACCCAGCAAATTATACCAAATCTGAGAGGAGCTCTTTCCTAAACCTTGGCACTATAATGTTAGCACCCTTATTGCTATTTGTTTCATACTTTTGAAATATGTGTTTTCTGGTATGGAAAACAAAGGTCTCAAAAATATTAGGAATTATACATTTATATGCTTAGAAATAACATTGTCAAAAACTTAAAAATCTCTGACTGGTCTTTTATTATTCCAAATAAATTGCCCTTTTTAAATATTGTTAATGTTTATGTTGGCTATTTCACACATCAAGCAACAGAATGTAGATTTGCTTAGCAGCGGGACCTAACAGGAAAAGTGGTCTCACACTGCCCTGTTACCAGAATGTAATTATAAACTTGTTAATGAGGGGTGAATGTATCAGGTAATTCATCACTGCAGCTGGAAAAACTGTGAATATAATAGACATTACGCAATTATTTTACCCAGTGTTCCATCAGAGGAGTGGGTGATCAGAGGCCTAGATGCACATGCATCTATGAAAAAAGGTAAAATTATCATAAACAATCTTTTTTTTATACAATGGAGAAGGAGAGTTTGTGTCTGAACTTAAATCTTCTATTATGTCCTGCCTTGTTTTGTAGATTTGAAATTTTAAATTTCTAAGGTTTATTTACTGAAGGTATAAATATGCAAAAACTTGGCACAATTCTCTGTGATTTTTACACACAATGAAACAGTCCTTCTCAGAATTCCAGCATTCCAGGTGAAATAAAGAACAAAATTGTGTGCCAGATACAGGAGATCATCATATAATAAATTTTTTGCAAACAGACACAACTTGCACCTTCAAGAGAAAGGCGGGTACATGGACTGGACATAAGCACACATGCCATTCAGTTACATGAAAAGGACACTTGTACTAACAGCATGGTCAAGACAGGTTTGCACATTGTGCATGATTCCCCAAATAGCCTTAACTTCAAGATAATTTCCGTTTGATAGAATGTATCAATGGAGTGGAGTTGTATACACGGCAAATAATGCTTTTCATGTATATTTTACATGTGTTTCTGCAGATGTGATGGTTTCAGGTGTGGCAACACCTGTCCCTGCAATAAGAGTTATACATGAAGGTCTCTTAGCAGGATTTATGGAACCATATTTAACATGATTTATGGGACCATATTTTTCTTTCAGGCCACTCCTATTGTATTATTCTTGATGTATTAGACCAGGATTTGGAATGACCCTAAGGATCAGGATGATTTTTCTACTCTGTGAATAGATATATTCGAGAACGGCAAATCATGATTTGTCTGTTGGATATACATTTATCTAAAATAATAGCAAACCATTTTGTATTGTGTTTCCATGCAAAACATAACCATGTTTCCATTAACCACAGTGCATGAAATGCATATATACATATACAATTTCACATTTTAAATGAATAGTACATATATAGTACATACTATTTGGAAATGCCCCAATCATACATATTCCTGCCATGAATTATGCAGAATCCCTTAAATTTTCTTTAAATAATTTAAATTAAAATATTTTGACAAAATGGCATACATTCATATACTTAACAACTTTACTCCCAATAAGGAAGTTGAAGGAGTGGAGATGTGTGTGTGTATGTATGCTGGGTTTTTAATTTGGAGGGGTTGAACTTGATGGACTCGGTCTTTTTTCAACCCAATTTAACTATGTAACTATGTAACCTATATTATTGGAACTGTAGCACAGCTTGGGGTTTTTATAAGCTCTTAGGAGAAGGACCCTAAACAACAAGGAAAGAATGGTGCATCAGCTGGATGATAGGTCACTTCCTCAGAAGATTGTAGTCACGAAATGCATAGAGCCATGCACTCCTCTGCTCTGTTCATCCTCCTTTAAACATATATGGATTTTTCTTTACCCTGATGTTTTTAAGTGATCTGAACTGAAGGTGTTTTTATCCTCATGAACTACGCTCTATCGACCCTGCCTATCCTTCAGCTGATGCGCCTTTCTTTCCTTCTTGTTTGTTGGATCCACGTGACCAGAGTGGTGCGCTGGATGGAGAGTTAGCGTTCTCACCCTGCCTCGTGGTCAAGTCGGATTGCACTTGCATATGTTTAGGAGCAGGGCCCTCTTTACCTCTTCTACTGATCAATATTTTTAATCGGTATGTTCAATGAATACACCCAATTAGATACATCTATTGTGCAGTGCTGTTGAATATGTTGCATTTTTTAGCCTTTGATGTCCATAAGAATGGTAACAACCCAAGAGAAATGTGTTGTAGGTGTGTGAAGAGCAGCCACAGGCCTCCACTTTCCTTTGACTTTCAAATAGGCACAAAGAGGTGGTGGAATTGAGAAGCAGTTTCATTTTCTTGTCTGTTTAGCACTGAGACCCACTATCCTTTGCTTGCCAAAGTGTTTTCAGTATTTAATGTTAAAAGACATGGTTTAATGAGATCTTTACTTACAGAACGTTGACATGGGGGTAGCTTTGCTAGTTCTATTTAGTCAATAGCTCTCATACTCTATAGTACAATACCTCTCAACCAATCTATATTAGACACATTTATTAAATGCTTAATAATTTAGACTGCTGGACTCACAGCTTAAATAGTTGGCATTGCCACTTCAGCATCTGCTCAGAAATATCTGAAAATTGCTTTAGGCAAAGTAAAAATGTAACAATGGTTTACAGAGGGGTAGTGAGAAATGACAGTAGTAAAACTAATCTTTTATCATTTTTATCTAATGTACAATGTATAATTGTTAATAAATTGTTTGCATTCATTGTGTATGAGTCTAAAATGTGTAGGTCTGATTTTGGTACAGGACATTAACAATAGCATTGGATCTGATCTTTACGGTATTACAATTGACCTCCATTATTTCTTTCAAGTGACAGAATTGTACCCAATATGTTAAAAGCACTCTCAAGCCATGTACAAAGCCGCAGTCTGGTTTGTGATGTACAGTAATTGAATATCTGACAGATATCAAATTGGATGTGAGTGTGCAAAGTGGGAAACAATTTAGAATTGTCACAGTGTGCTGAGGTTAAATGTGCAACATTATTTAACATGGAAGATAAAGAGAAAGTCAGAATCTGTCTCACTGTTCCTACAGATATCTTATTTGTCTGAAGTTGCCGACCTACTAGCTCTTCTTTTTTTACCTTTTTATCTCTTCTCCTCCCTAATGTATTTATACCCTTTTCATCATTCTAGTCATACAAAATCAAAGTTTTTATATAAAACAATCTGCATTCCCAGGTCTCTCTAACGATTAATAACCTAAGACGAGGAACTTAGTACTGCTTGTACTAAAAACAATGAAAAAAGATTATCTAATTCCATTTGGCTCTTTTCTAGAACTGCCACTGCGGTATCTGCTATTATTAGTTCAGTGGTTTGTAGTAGTACACCACATTGTATGTGTTTAATGGCAATAAGGTGCCAGGAACTGCCTGACCAGTCACATTAGTAGTAGTAAAGTTAATTTCCTAGTCAGCACTATAATTACGTGGGTAAAATGGCATAAAATACTAATATGGTAAGCAATTACACTGAATACATCATGAAGCTCATTTTAAAGGCTTCTTTATTCTTCTATTTAGATCAGGTCAGGTAACAGTAAATTAGAAAACAAAGAATAGTAAGTAGAACAAAAATTTGAGATTCTGGTTTCTTGTCAGAACATTCTGGGACACTTTCCTAAAAAATTGTCTAAATAATTTCACTGTTTTTACATATGAAGTTGGTATCTATAAAATAAGATGGACAGGTAGAAATCTGCCATTTAGTGACTGGTGCATACAATAAAATAGCATTCTAAATGTATTCTATATGAAAAAGAGCAAAGATGATGGGCATTAGTGATGTGCCAGGAAAAAGATGCCCATAAATCCAATGGGTGAAATAAATTCTTGTCCCCCATTGACTTCAATGCATTTGGCAAAGCAAAGCAAGTCAGATTCACCCATCACTAATGGGCATTTAAACCTGCATTTGTGGTTTGATTATATTAAAAAAGGGATTACAATCTCAGCCTGGCAATTATAGGACAGTAACTTTGACATCTGTGGTGGGCAAATTATTTGAATGTTTGTTAAGGGATCACATTCAAAATGTTGTCCTAGTGAATGATATTATGAGCAGTAATCAGCATGGCTTTATGAAGGATAGGTCAAGTCAGATTAATTTAATTGCTTTTTATGATGAGGTAAGTAAGATGCTGGACAGAGTGGGGCAGTAGATGTGATCTATTTGGATTTTGCCAAAGCATTTGATACCTCATAAACAACTGCTTTCTAAACTAAGGTCTGTTGGGCTTAATTAAGTCATTTGCTCATGAATAGGAAACTGGCTATAGGATCAGGTACAGAGGGTGGTTGTTAATGGTACATTCTCTACTTGTAGTTCTTAGTGGTGTCCCTCAGGGCTAGGTATTGGGTCCACTTTTATTTAACTTGTTCATTAATGAAGTAGGGAAGGGTACTGTAAGTAATGTATCAATGTTTGCAAGTGACACAAAACTATCCAGCTCAACTAATTCCATCCAGGATGTGGCATTCTTGCAACAAGATCTTGATAGACTGGCAATCTGGGCAGCTAAGTGGTAAATGAGATTCAGGGGCAGATTTATCAAGGGTCGTTTTCAATCAAATAGGTCAGTTTTTGATCGAATTCAAATAGTTTGAATTATTCAAACAATTTCCTTAAAGGACATGTCAACCCCAAGAATACATTTGTACCTAATAAAAGAAAACAGGACATGTTTTCTATGGTTTTTAATTATTTGTACATGTTTTACTATTGAAAGCAGTGTTTGTCTGTCCCTTTCTATTCTCTGTACTGG
>CM044446.1:60337748-60350650 GCA_024363595.1 Xenopus borealis
TACAGCCTGCCCCCTAGAGAAGATTGAGCTTGAATTCTAAGGCTGTGTTCAGAATGCCCTTCCCATACTATGTCTTAGTTCATTGCTCCAGAGAATGAAAGTTATGAGAAACAATCACAGGCCTTATTTTTCTTTAAACAAACAATTTTCATTAGCAAAAAAAATTGAAAATCTAGAAAGTAAAAATGTCTCTATGATACCATCTTTGTTACTGTGATTGTCAATTATTTTTCTCTGCTCTTGTGAAATAATAATTAAAATAAAGCATGAAAAGTGTTTTGTCAGTAAAATAAGGTTTCAACTTTAAACAATTCATTTACTTCAGTTAATCCTATTCCTTAATGAGGAAATCATAATTACTTCTGAGACAAAGGAACAAAGCTTAGTTTACTAATCCACATAAACAATTTATTTTACTGATGAAGCCATTTGACAAACACAGAGACTTGTTTTCCCGGTATATCCCAACTAAATACAGTGCTAAGAAATTGTGTGCAGTCTATCATCAAGGTATAAAATGTAAGTTGTCATTAGGGAATGTTTTATTGCTTGCTCAGTGTACAGCAAACACTAATCTGATGTTCTGCTTATATACTGCCTATGGTTATTAAAGAATAACAATTCTAGTTTAAGACATTTCTGAACACAAAAGAGCTGTGGTTAACTTTTAATTGTTAAATGTCATTGAGGTAAATAATTCCTGTGCCATGCTAGCTGGTCTTGTCCACCATAATGTTTGCTTTGTTATTAAAAAAAATTTAATATGACACATACGTTCATAAACTAGCACTTGGGCTATCTGTACTGCTGTTGTATGACTCAGGTTATTAACCTAGTGCGATAGCCCACAGTATAAAAGTACCATGTTTTGAGAGTATGTGCAACAGTTGGAACCTTAAATGTAGAATGATGCCGAACACCCTGGTCTAGGCCTGTGCTTATGTCTATAACAGCCGTCTTTCACCTCGGGAGGAGCCCTGGGGTAATTGGATGTTGCCAGTTCTTAATACAAGAGGTGCAAGGTGAGGGATTCTAAATAAGCAAAGGGGCACAACTGTAAATGCAAAGTCTTTGGGCAGAAAGTTGTGATACAAGGCATTAGGCAAAAGAGTAGTCAGATCAGGCTGGGTCAAGGCAGGCAGAGCCAATGCGCCTATAAATACAGAGGATGTGTGCCACGTGCATCCTCTGCTTCCAAGAAGGATTCATTATATCTTAGTTTGCATTGTGTACAAGGTACTGTTTTATTATTACAGAGAAAAATACATTTAATTTTAAATGATTTGGATTATTTGATTATAATGGAGTCTATGGGAGATAGCCTTTCCGTAATTCTGAGCTTTCTGGATAATAAGTTTCCTGATAACAGATCCCATACCTGTGTTTATTAAAATTGATAACATGATGAAATATATAAATGGAGGGGCTTTACTGAATTGCATGCATTCTGATGCAACCTTACGAAACAATGACGTTGCCCTGTATACTTCTATTTCCTTGATTCTGCTGTTTAACTGGTGGGTCTAATTGATCAGTTCTGATCACATGTCTAACTGAAGAGTTGGCAATTTAGTATCAAGCTTCTTTTTATTGACCATTTTAATGGTCAGTGCAAAAACAAATACTGGGTGAAAAGTATGTGCAGAATAAAAAATGTATAGTTGTAATATAGTTAAGTAGCCAAAAATGTTATCCGTAAAGATTAGAGTGATTGGATGTCTAACATACCATACCATAACTTCCTGCTTTACATATCTCTAACTCTGAGTTACTCAGTTACTTAAAGGGGGACCGCATGGGAAATAACCATTCAGTTAGTGTGTTTTAAATCTTTAACATGCAGGTCACATTCAAAAGATTTAGCCTATGACTACATATCAGGAGATATGAAATGAGTTGGGTCATTTGTGATTTTAATGAGGTGAATTAAATAAAAGACATGTTTTATCCCTAATCATGGTGCACTAGACTGTTTGCCATTCCTACATTTTAAGTGCTTTAAATGTTTATCATGCAGGTCATATTAAAAAGAAAATGGTTATAACCCATATGCCTCCCCTCAAGTCACTGATTCGTTAATGACTGGTAACCAATAAGATAGCTGCAAAGCAGGAGGTAGTGCTCTGACTATTATGTTAGACATACATGCACTCCAGCCTTTATAGATTTTATTTTTGGCTAAATACTGTATTGAAAACATTTTTTTGTGTAGGGTATTTACACAATTTTTAATTTTACATTGAACAATTCAATTCCTTTAATAACCTCTTTTTTTTAAAAAAAAAAGAAATAATTTACATTTATTTTCAATTTCACTGTTTAGCTCATGAAGTAACAAAAAACATGGTTGTATTCATTGCACTCAATGTTGAGCAAGAGGTTATGCTGCCTCTTTTAACTGCATTATAACAGTCGGATTTTTATAAACCGTAAATCACTAAAGCTTGTAATGTAGCCTGGCAGAATAGAGTTGTCTGTTCAGGCATGCTTTTAACATTTTTCAGATGTTAAAAAAAATGTGTCCCATATCCTCAATGACTACCTGTTGAACTACACCTTGTCTGTACACTGGTAGAAATTTTTTTTTTCAGTAAATGTTAAGAATATTCATATCAATTTTCCAGTGATCACCAGCTTCATGAAGCATACATTGTTCAGACATGAACGGTAATATACCTCATTTTCTTGACAACTGGTCCTGTTGATTTTTTTCCTCAGTGAAATGAGTTGGAATATCAGTAATCTCGGTATATGCACAGTCATTAATATGGCGTTTAACAAAGCCCACACTGCAATTATTAAAGAGTGTTTCTAAAGGTTTAGTGACACGAAAGCATTTTTCTGAAAGGATGGTAGTCAGCCTAAAGGTGGCCATACACGGGCAGATAAAAGCTGCCGACAGACTGTGTCGGCAGCTTATCTGCCCGTGTGGGGGGCCCTCCGACGGGCTTTCCCGATCGATATCTGGCCGAAAGTCGGCCAGACGTCGATCGGGCAGGTTTAAAAATCCCGTCGGATCGCGGCTGCATCTGTTCATTGATGCGGTCCCGCGATCCGACCGCCCATACTGATCCGAACGTTGGGCCCTAGGGCCCACGATCGGATCAGCCCGATATCGCCCACCTCAAGGTGGGCATATCGGGGAGAGATCCGCTCGTTTGTCAACATCGCCAAACGAGCGGATCTCTTCGTGTATGGCCACCTTTATACTGGGGAAATGTTTCCATCCAATAACTTGAGTTAATTCTCTACATCTCCTGCAGTCTCTGTTTTGTTTTCATCTCTCTACACAAAAAACCTAATTATAAGTGAAGTCCTGCTGAGGCATCAATTGCTTTCAAATTAATAGCTAATGAGTTTATCTTGACACATGCAGAAGATCATTTCAGGGGCATTTCCTTTGTGACAAGGAAGTCCAATACATAATCAATAATTATCAATTATATTATAGAAAGCATAGACAGTGTTCTGTATTTTGTATAACACCTTGTGCCTCATCTGTTTCTTCAAAGACCTTTGAGTACCCAATTTTCAATTACAAAATGGTACTGCCGTTGTTGAAAATCTGAGATAAGATCAGACAGATATTCTAGGAACAGGTTCTCATTTAATGGTTCAAAATATTCATGACTAGTGATGGGCGAATTTATTTGGCACAGGCGAATTTGCAGCGAATTCCCGCTGGCGAATAAATTCGCGAAACGCCAGCAAAAATTCGCCAGCGAAAATTCGGCAAAAAAAACAACGCCGAAAACGATGCGACGTGCACCGAAAATGACGCGACTTGACGCGACACGCGTCAAAAATGACACGTGACTCGTTTCGTGAATTTTTTCGCCAAGTCGCGAATTTCGCTGGAAATTCACAAATTTTTTGGCGAATCGAAATTGTTTCTACTACAGTTATTGTATCTGATGATGTCTGAAAACATGTTACCAAGAATTTGCAGAAAGCTAGCTGCATATAATAATTCTACATTATAATAATTCTACATTATTAACCAATTCAATTTTATTCTGTGGTAATAAGCAATGCCATGTTAGCTAACTCTGCATACTTTTTTTTAGTGGCAGAACTGTTGACATTTTAGATGGGTTTTGCTAGATTTTTGGCACTGTGTCCCAAAATTAACTGAAGCACTTATATCTGGAAAAACCTATTTTGCACCTTATCGCTTGCACTGCCAACTGTACTGTAATTAGTTTAACAAAATGTTTGATCTGGGTAAACTTGAAGCATCCAATGAACCCCTAACACTGGTCCCACAAAGGAATAATGTGATTCAAATCTAAAATGGCAACACTACATAAACATTTCTGTAATTTCTGTCAGGCAGTCAAATGTAGAAGATGCATTGCTTTGTGAAGGTGCTTCACGCTGGGCTAATGAGGTGGTTATCCATATCTGCAATATGAATCTCTGTTCTATGTATAGCACTGCAAAATATGTTGGTGACATATACATAAATGTTAATAACGTTTATGTTTTATCCTTTAATAGTAGATATTATTTTAACAGTTTTTTTACTGTTGTACAATTCTGATATAAATTCATAATATTTTTAAAGGAGAAGGAAACCCTAAAAATGAATAGGACTAAAAATGCCATGTTTTATATTCTGAACTAAGTGCACCAGCCTAAAGTTTCAGCTTGTCAAAAGCAGCAATGATCCAGGACTTCAAACTTGTCACAGGGGGTCACCATTTTGGAAAGTGTCTGCAACACTCACATGCTCAGTGGGCTATGGACAGCTGTTAAGAAGTAGTGATGGGCGAATCTACCCTGTTTCGATTCGCTGAAAAATTCGCCCCTGGTGAATAAATTCGCCCATCACTATTAAGAAGCTAAGCTTAGGGGTCGACACAAATTATCAAGCAGAATATGAGGTTATCCTGTCATACAAGCTGATGCTACAGGACTGATTATTACATTCTGATGCAAATTGCACTGGTTTCTGTGCTGCCATGAAGTAATTATCCTTATTAATTACTAATCAGCCTTATATTGTGACGTGTATATTCTATGTGTACTGTATGTTTCGAGTCGGTCCCTGATCTCACCTGACATCAGCACAGAGCATGTGCAGTGAATCAGCAAAAATAAGATGGGGAGCTACAGGGGCATCTTTGAAGACACAGATCTGTACTGCTAAAGGGCTGTGGTTGTCTGGGGTTGGTACAGAAGCCTAAAACATAATGTACAACATTTCTAGCCTACATCTTCAGTTTAACATTCCTTGTCCTTTAAAGTATCTTGTAAGACATATTGCTGAAACTATCCCATTGCAACTGGGGATGGTTTACAGGTACAGTCCTATATTTTCAGGTTTGTTTTTCTTCTACCTTGATCCAGTCTTGCCTTTAAGAACAAGTCTGTTTGTTTAAAGGTTACAACTATTCTTCTGAGCTGAAACATTTGGACCATGTGTAGCAACAGTTTATTAGGCATACGGTTATAGTAGACAAAAACAAATCTTAAAAAAAAAATTTGGGATCTCCAATGGCCACCAAAATGTGCATGTCTGATAACAGATGAAAAGTACAGTCAGTCATATGTAAATGCCAGTACACTGTCTCTTTAAGAAGCTTGTCAAAATCATGGACATTTCTATGCTTCCCAACCTGCCTTCACTCACAAGTTTAATTTACTTGTTCCTTCCTTTGCACAGTTCAATCAGCATAGTTTCTCTGTAGAGACTAGTCAACAGCATTAGCATTGAAAATGCACTGGTGCATTACTACATGACTTGAAACAAATAAACATATGTTGTAACATCATGCATAGCTAGTACAGAACCAATATTATAATCAAGATCTCAGAATCATGTTCATGCAATCATTTGATAAAGATGATAAATGCGTGTGGGTGGTGGCTGCTCACAATATATACATCTATAGAGAAAGAATACAGCATATGTGATTATTTAAAGAATAATTAACTAGTGATGGGCAAATTTATTCACCTGGAGTGAATTTGTCGGGAATTCCCACGATTCGCCACCGGCGAATAAATTTGCACGCACTAGGACCAGCCAAAATCATGTCTCTCCTCCAGACACACAAGGGATACCTGGCTCCTCCAGACATCAAAGATGAGCCCATAGGTGTAGAAGCACACATGCAGTATAAGCTCTGCTCACAGCAGCCACCTAATTATCTGGAAGGAATATTAACCTTTCAGCCCATACAGTATTAAACACATTAAATACACAATTCCCTCTATTTTTTTAGACAAGACAGATGTGTTTTCTAACAGCACTGCCACAGCATGTTTTATATATTATCAAAGTGACTTTTAAGTCATTCACACCCAGTGAGTCACAACCCAACTGATTTAAATGATCCAACTCAGTTTAACTCATTTAAATTTTTACTTTTTGTAAAATAGCCACATATCATTGCATTTCCAATAAGTATTTCTATAAGAAATGCTAATTTATCTATACTATATTTTTGTAAACACCATTTTGCCTTGATGTACTGTACTGTAGTTCACTGAGTTGGAAAGTTGAATGATTAAAAAGGAACACATTTTCCTCTATAACACAATCATTTCCTTTTGTCAACGTTCACCACTGTTACCAGCAGAAACTTAACTCTCCAATATTCTTAGGTTAAAGAACTTAAAATATGTTATTCACAAGATTTCATCTGAGGGACTTTTAACAATAATATCTTGGCATTGGCTGTTATTCCATTTGTGCTCCAGATGTGTTCTGTAATTCTGGGGCTGGAGCCAGTAAGACAGCAGAATCTGCCCTTTCCTAAGCATTGAGAAATAGTTTTATGGTGTAAGAGTTGGGTGGTAGCTTTATAATCTTGCATAAATATCTTGTATTCATTATCTTATTGATGAAGTTAATCAAACCTTTCCTAGCTCAAAAACTAATTAATAACATACCAGACAGTGTACATAACACTCTTTAGTAATACTTTTCACTGGGAAAAGAAGAACTGGAGAGATCTTTTGTCATTTTGCATGTTACCTAGACAGGCTTCTCTTTTATTCAGAATCTGTTTGATGTAAGTAAGTAATGCCTGCATATCCCTTATAGGACATACAGAATTTTACAGTACTTCCATTAACAAGCAGAAGGTGAATGCATGCCTGCTGTATGCTTGTTTCAACCACTTTGTGACATGTTAGTAGTAAGCTGAGTGTGTTAACCATGATTTTGGACAGGTTTTGTGGCAAAACACATCGTTTTTCTTTTTGTTTTTTTAAACTGGAATTTTTAGAGATTTATTAAAGCCTGATGCAGCAAAAAAAATCACAAATCCTAAACTCCACCAAGGTTTTGTATTTGTCAGTGGCAGAGGTCCATATCCTATTCTGAAGTTTCAGTGGTCTGCGCTAGAATTAGCCTGAAAATCTGATGTGCTTTATGGGCTAAAATATTAACAATTTAGGCTTTTCAGGAAAAAGACTCCAAAAATTTAGCAATTGGAGAAAAAACTTGTACAGTACGTCTCAGGTTTTCACTCGATTTGGAATTTTTACCCGAAACGATTAAATCAAGTTTTTTTTACAAAAAAAATGGTCAAATTTTGGTTGGACTTTTTTTATTTAAAAAAACAGAAACATTCAGATTTTGATAAATGCAACACAATATACTGTACACTATATTACCCTGAAACTGTTGCAATATTTTCACATTAATTTGTATCTGGTATGGTACCTATGGATTGGAGTAAAGCTGATGTCATTCCAGTATTTGAAAATGGATTATGATCTCAGCCTGGCAATTATTGGCCAGTAAGTTTGACATCTGTGGTTGGAAAATTATTTGAAGGCTTAATAAGAGATCACATTCAAAATTGTGTCCAAGAAATTGGCATTATGAGCTGCAATCAGCCTGACTATATGAACGGTAGGTCATGTCATACAAATTTGATTGCTTTTTATGATGAGGTAAGTAAGATTCTGGACAGTGGGGAGGGCAGTAGATGTGATCTACTTGGATTTTGCCAAAGCATTTGATACCTTGTCCCAAAAATGACTGCTTTATAAACTAGGCATCAGTCGTTCTAACTGATACATTAGATAGCTTTAAGAAGGGGTTTAATGGCTTTTTAGCATGTGAGGGAATACAGGGTTACTGAAGAAAGCTCATAGTACAAGTTGATCCAGGGACTGGTCTGATTACCATTTTGGAGTCAGGAAGGAGTTTTTCCCTCTCTTAGGAAATTTGGAAAGGCTTAAGATGGGTTTTTTTGCCTTCCTCTGGATCAACTAGCAGTTAGGCAGGTTAAAATAGTTAGTAGATTGAACTTGATGGACGTGTGTCTTTTTTTCAACCTAACTTACCATGTCACAAAATTACTATGTATCTTAAACAAATGATTATTAATATATAAATATAGATATATTTACTTGGTTTATTTTGCAGCATTTAGTTAGGGGCTAGACAACACTCAGGCCCCTTAAAGGAACAGAAACATAAAAAAATTAAGTTTTTAAAGTAATGAAAATATCATGTGCTGTTACCCTGCACTGGAAAAACTGGCCTATTTGCTTCAGAAACACTACTATAGTTCATACAAACAAGCTGCTGTGCAGCAATGGTGGAAATTAAAAACAGGTTATATGACACAGGTAAAATATTATTACAATGTCGGGCAACTCTGCATTATATTTTTATTACTTTCAAAACACTTAGATTTTTTGATGTTACTGTTTCTTTCAGTGGTCCACATAATACTTCTGCTAATGAAGATTGCATCCCTTGCTTTGTTCTACATGGAAATTGAGTATGGATTCCTATGGGCACCTCGATGAATATTGTTCATCATCATGTTATTGGCTTCCTACTTCCTACCTCTCCCTTACTGTGTACTGGATTTTCCTGTTCTGTTCCACCTGCAAAGTATCACCAATGCGGTAGTATGCACACTGTAGTTATATACTGTGAATACGTTATTTTTGGTGTACATGTTTTGTCATTATGTTATAACTCTTTTCATATGCCTTAAGCTATTTCAAAATTTCACTTTCTCATTTTGTTTTAATGTTTTGGGGGGGTTTCTTGTTTTCTGTCATTCATGGGGTGGGGTTTGGGTGACATTTTGAGGATTTAGAATTAGTCGATACACAATTGACCCACTTCCCTTACAAACAATTTAAAGTTATCATTTAGAAAAAGACAGATTGTAATTCAACAACCATACAAAATAAATAGCAAAGACCAATCTGAAAGTTTGCAAATTTTAATTGTGTTTGGAGAGCAGCCTTTGGACTGTGTTCATACAATGCACATATATATTTGATACATATGTAGGAGGGTAAAGGTTTTGACAACCTTTCGGTCCTTTGGTCCCCTGGGTAAAACTTTGTCAGTTAGATTGGGTCCTCAGTTATAGAAGAGAAGCTGTTTCATTTTCCTGTGTAGCCCAAAACAAAAACGCTGGCACCTTGTTAGCCAGCAGCAAAAATAGCAAATAAAAAAACAAACAAATACAATGTGTAATGTAATGTATTTGCTGCAATTTATACCTCCACTGAGCTTTAACTTCATGCCATATGCAAATTGCTAAATGCTAGGCAACTTCACTTTGCTTGATGAAGTAACACTAGCAACTTCACCTTCAATAGCAACTTCATCAGCATTTGGGCTCTGGAAGAAACTTTGCACTAACTAATTTTCACCTGACGAAGTATTGAGATGCGTGCAAAGCTGTCGCTAGTGATTTTCCACATGTTAGTGAATTTAGAGAGCAGCCAGAGGCTCTGACAAGGAGACCAGGAGGGTTAGTACCCTGCAGTAACAAGGCCTCCAGTTTAGGTACTCTAGTGGTTAGGCTCAGGGATACAGAGATCCTTGGAGCGTGGAGCCTTGAGTGGGGATTGTGCACCAAAAGCAGGCAATATTACTAGTGATGGGCGAATTCGCGGCGAATTCCCGCGATTCGCCGCTGGCAAATAAATTCTCGAATCACCAGCGAAATTTCGCTTGCCAAAAATTCGCCGAAAAAACGAGTTGCGCTGAATATGACGCTACGCGCGTCGAAAACGACGCACCAAAGTTGACGCGATGTGCGTCAAAAGCGTCCCGCGACTCGTTTCGCTAATTTTTCGCAGATTCGCAAATTTCTCTGGAAATTCGCGAATTTTTCGGCGAAGCGAATCTCGGGAGATTTGCCCATCACTAAATATTACCTCTGGGTGTTGGCCAGAAAGTTGTATGCACTAGATGTTTATTTGTTGGAAGCACTTTGTGATTATTTGTGTGACTACAAACAGCAGCAGAGAGACTGGGAAGAAATACAAATATCTGCATGCTATTAAAGGTACAATGTTCTACCAATAAACCTGTCAATCTAATCCCTGTGTGTGATTGTAGATGAGAGAAGTTCACAGAGAGGCGCATTATGCCCAGTAGGCCCTGACCATGGGTGGAGGCACACCATTTTATAGTGTACCTGCTCTCCCCTGTAGCACCACAAGTAAGTAAATCATTGCAAGATTGTTTGCAGTAGCAGAAGAGAGCTATACATAGATTGAACAAGCCCAGGGTAAACCCAACCCAGACTATGTTCAGCAGTACAAGGCAAATATTTACACTAGTGCTCGTTTAGAATATTTTTTTCTCTTGAAAGACATGCAGATATTCATATGCCCCCCCCCATACATTTTTGCTGTTTCTGTTGCTTAAGGTGTACAAGCATAAAAACAAATAAGTTTGTGTATTCAGAATGGAAATTTGCTTAATGAATCATACAGAAATCACTAGCACAAATCATGTGGAACAAATTTGAAGGGGAACATATGCAGAATCCAGAGACAGCTTTGAGATTTTTCCAGGTAGTTCAGTGAAATGAAAGAAGTCCACTGGGCTGAACTCATCTAACCTGTCTGAGACTATGGAGGCAGTGTGAGAGGAAGAAGAAACATGTGTTGTGCCAGCAGGATACAAAGCAAGCAGGTATTGTATGGCAAAGTAATTGGTGGCAGCTGATATCACATAGTGACAAGCTAAGCATGCCGACACTTCTCAGGAATTCCACACTGTGTGAACACTTAACTGATCATCACTCAGCAATGATAAGATCTGACTCAACACCTGTTCATGAATCCACACCTGGCTGCTTTATGTCTGACTAAAGGCCGTTTTAAGGGCTGCTACACTGAACCAAAAATCCATTAACAGGTCTGTGCTTCATGTTATTTTCTGGTTTAAAGTTTCAAGAGATGTTAAGATCTGTTTGCTGTCCATGACCAGAAAATGTATATGTTTTTTTCCTATTATAATAGAACATTTCCATCTGGAATCATGTCTTTTGATTTTACACTGCTATACATCTGCCTGCTTGAATTTTGTACCCTTCCTTAAGCTTCTGTAGAGCCCCTTGGACCTTTCTAAACATACAGTACTGCATTTAAAAACAAAGCTGCAAAGGGTTCACTCCCCATTATTTTAAGTTTAAAGCAACTTTAAATAATGGGTTGATATAAAGCTATGCTAATAGTTGTGGTTGCAAATAGGCCATCAAGTGCAAGACCATCAAATAACCCATAGTGTATGGTGTGATATATATTTACATTTTAAGAAAATAAACCTATAGTAAACTGTTGGTTTCAAGATCATTGTAGCCTTGGATATTATGCTTGTTCAAGAAATCATCCAAGCCACTCTTAAAGGCATTAATAGAATCTGCTTTCACAAAATCACCCAGCAGCGTTTTCTACAACCTCAATATCACAGAGTGTATGAGTCAGCGCTAAAAGCTGGGAGAAATAAGAATGCAGTGTAAAGAGAATCTAAGTGTAGTGGGTTGTTGATAGTTGCAGTTCCACACTCTCCCAAAGTTTCACTAGGGGGTGCTAAATTACTTCTTACATCCACCATGTGCTTTGCTTATAAGTTGGGTACTTACAAACGTTTAATCTAGTGAATCTTTTGAAGAAAGTGGAACTGCAACTATCAACAACCCACTAAACTTAGGGGCAGATTTATCAAGGGTCAAAGTGAAAATTCGAATTGAATAAAAATCGAATGTCAAAGTAATTTTTGGGTACTTTGACTACTGAATAGGCCAAAATTCGACTTGAATTGAAAAAATTTGATTCAAATTAAAAAATTCGACCATTTGAAAATCAAACAACCGTCTCTTTCAAAAATTCGAATTTAACCCTTTGCCACCTTAGACCTGCCAAATCGCTGTTTTAACCTATGGGTGACCTCCTAAAACCTTTAAGGAATGTTTAGGCAAATTTTGAGAAATAAAAGTTTTTGGGGGGAAATCGTTCCAACTGTTCAAATCGAACGATTAAATCAAACTATTTGAACGATTTGAATTCGATTGAAAACGGACCTATTCAATCGAAAATGGTTTGATTTCGATAGAAAAATCACTTTGAATAAAAATTCGATGGTCGAATTTCGAAGTAATTTCACTTAGAAATTCAACCCCTGATAAATCCCTTTAGATTCTATGCTGCATTCATATTTCTCCCAGCTTTCAGTGCTGACTCATACAGACTTTGATATTGTGATTTGCCAACTGAGGAGAAATTGGAAATACAGAGTCGGAACCAAAGGGGAACCCCAGGAACTGCAGTTATATTATTTTTTAGATTTATATTTTTTCTGCAGCCTCACTGCCCTCAGTGTAAAAATCTATTTTTGTTGCTTCAAATAAAAGTTTTGTTATTTAATATGTCCTTTCATATAGTTTAAAGAATAATCATATGCCCTCGCAAGCATCTTTTCTGACCAAAGGCTGACAATGCAATACTCCACTATCAACAATTGTCCAGTTAGTAAATGTTGCATTTACAACACTTTGTAATGTATCCTTAAGCTAGTTCTCTATCCAATGGAAATATTCTTTTGTAGGCCACTATCCCTTAAAGGGGTTGTTCACCTTCAATGTCCAAATTTTATGAAACCACTAAAAATGTGC
>CM044446.1:60365369-60406093 GCA_024363595.1 Xenopus borealis
CACTGGCACTGCACCCAGGCAAATTCAAGCAACTTTATCGAGAGTGCTGGCATCCCTTGGCACCCTTTTTGGCATCCCTTATCCAGAAAGCTTGGAGCAACAAGTACTGTCCATTTGTCTATGAATACAGGTGATTTTTCTTTTTACTTATTTTTAGAACTGTTGTTTTGTTAACAGTGAAAGTTGTCTAGGACTCACTGGCTATGCATGAACAACCGGTTTATTTGAGCTCCAACATGGCTAACTATGTACATGCAATTGAAGAAGGAAGTATAGCAAAACCATAGATTGTAAAACAGAATGAATCTAGAACAGCACATCCACTAACAGAGAGAGTACATAGAATGAAATACCATTTAGGCATGCAGCTCAATCTAGTGGAACACAACAACTGTGTTTTTCAACAACCAAACATATAGTTCTTCAAGTTGCAAATGTAGGGATCTATACTTAGCATTAGGTATGAGTGAACTTTTTCACCTGGCACATGATTTTTCCTATGAAGAACAGTTGTAGCACAGTGGAAAGGAGATTTGCTATTGCAAGCTATTGCAAGCTCTTGTAAGCTATTGCTTAACTGTAATGTAATTTAGCCTTTCCATATGGGTTTCAATTAAATTTCTCCATGAATCAAAACACTCATTACTTAAGGGCAAGTCTACATATGCTCTGCATTTTTCTCTCTCCCGCTATACGGAAATATTTAAATAAAAAATGCTACTGTTTTATCTCCAAGCTCATCTCTTTATTCTTAATGGTATTAAGAAGTATAGTATGTCCCCTATACAAATATGATCAAATAGTGTTTAAAGGCATAATGTCATGGGAAAACTTTTTTTTTAAAATGCATCAGTTAATAGTGCTGCTCCAGCAAAATTCTGCACTGAAATCCATTTCTCAAAAGAGCAAACAGATTTTTTATATTCAATTTTGAAATCTGACATGGGGCCAGACATTTTGTCAATTTCCCAGCTTCCCCTGGTCATGTGACTTGTGCCTGCACTTAAGAAGGGAACTGCTTTCTGGTAAGCTGTTGTTTTTCCTTCCCAATGAATGGAATGCAGTGGGACATGGGTTTTTACTACTGACTGTTATCTTGTGTTAGAGAGCTGCTGTGTGGCTACCTTCCCATTGTTCTGTTGTTAGGCTGCTGGAGGGGAAAAAGGGAGGGAGTGATGCTTGTTTGTAAAACCTTGCGGGGAATGTGTTAAAGAAACAGCATACTTTGATATTTTTATTTTAATTTGACAGCTTTATTCATATTCAATGTCCAGAATATATTATGCTAAAGAATGAGGTGGAACCGCAAATCGGTGATAAACTGCACAGCTAACACCAAATCACAGCAAATTAAACTTTATTAAAACATCACTGGTTTGTTATGAATATCATATTCAGAATGATGTATATTTATCTTTCAAGCTCTTATATACTTTCATTAATAGACTGATTTAATGTATTGTTTTAAGATTCAAAAGGACCCTTAAAATGAGACAGTGTCCCAATAACAATGATTATTATTGCAGTGATATATGCCAAATTACAGCCTAATGGCTGGGGATCTTTAGAGAAAGGTCAAGAAGCAATGTACGTCAGCTTAAATAAAATCATCATGACAGAGTGATGGTCAGCCCTGCAAGATTATAATGTTATGAATATTTATTGTTGGAATGCTTCTTCTCTATGACATGGGTGAGATGCTTCCTGGCAGTCAGCTCACTAATTTTTGTAAAACAATTAAGATCAGGAAGCAGAAAGGCACCCTAGTGGTGCACACTGTCTTCAGGGCAAAAGGTCTTTGATTATTCTTTTAAAAACTTACATTCAAACTTCCTTTGGTACACTCCTGACTCTGACACATGTAGACTGTTAAAGGTTCTCATTTCCTGACATGTACAGACATTCTTATTTTAGATAAGAATAGACTGCATGTTGTGGACCTTGAACTCTGCCAAGCTCTGACAATGACAGGATTAAGATGACATCAGTCTAAAGTGTGTTTTCTTGGCTCTGCTAGTACTCACATGTGCTATTTATTTTTATAGCTTTAAAAGTTATGCCATATATTACAGATTGAACATTGCAGTATAAAAGTCCTGTAGTCTAGTCCTGTGTTTCCTGGTGGGGCTACAAGCATTAAATAAGAGCTATGTTGACACAAAACAAAGAAAAAAATGATAGTAGGTGTAGGGGACTGGTAAATTAACTTCCCAGTATATTTAGCAGGAAGTCCCCAAGTGTTATGGACACCTAAGTGGGTCCTAAAATACAGTTAGGAGGGGGAACTGTTTCCTATTCCTGCTATAATCCATGCCCCTTGCTGTTGCTCACAGTGACCAGTAGATGGTACTGTGTTAAAGTATAAAAGCATTGTAAGCCATGCTTTCAGGGTCCATCTTGTGCTAGCTCTGGCCTGAGCAGGCAGGCAGAGTTTCGAGTGGAACCTAAGCAGGTCAGGCTTAGTAAGGATAGACTACTCACAGTTATAGGTCGCTCTAGGAGTGACAGATAGATAGGATTATTTAGCTGAGCAGTTTGAGGCTCCTACAAGGATTGTGAGTGGGATTAAGATCCCGGGTACTAATTGCCCAGAGTAGGGACTAAGTGTACAGACCTAGGATTGAAAGTGTATCCTCAGGTTCCACTTAGGGAAAGGGCTGAAAGCTGGGTGTACCTCCTCCATGCTGCATATACATTTTCTCCCATGTGTGAAGGGGACAGTCTCTGACCAAAGGTGCTGTGATTACTGCCTATCCACTGTTGATCCTGCATGTGCTATTGTGATTGCTGTACACTCCAATGTGTATTGTCCGTTCGATAAACATGTTCTTTAGTTAAGTTATAAGAACCACTGGCGCCCAATTATTTGCACCCTGAATACAGTTACAGTTGCACTACACCCTGCCTCCACCTCGCTGCGAGGGCTTACTCCCTAAGATTTAAGGTCTCATCCGGAGCAATATATTGGGAGTGGAGTCTATAGATAGAGAAAGGTGCACTCAAGTTTACTATAGCGCTACAATAGATAGATAGATAGATAGATAGATAGATAGATAGATAGATAGATAGATATGTGTTAAAAAGCCACAAGCAATATGTACTGTACATCTATACAAGAATAAAGCCTACAGTTGCATCTAACTATGAGGGTGGGGTGCTATCCCCATTGATAATGTTATGAGCTCAGGTCCTAAAGAAAATGCGCCAATGTAAAGATTACGTGTGTATATAAAATTATGTTTCAAACATAAAAGGTGCTGTGTTGAGCAAAAGACTGATTGCTTATGAAATGTACCGAAATGTCTGTTTTGCCACAGCTGCTATATGCAACACCTGACTATAGTCTGAAGCTAATACAGGGATCTGAGCCTTTATGGAAAACTATATTTTTATTTTACTACCATATCAAAGGGCATGAGTAAAAGAAAAAAAAAAGGTGTGAAGTGCTGCTTGCACAAAACACTTGTACAGTGAAAAAAGAAATGAATCCGGGATCAGCTTTGCTAATCCATATAAAAAGGAAAAAGATGACAACATTCGCCAAATGGGTTGACATGAAATAATTCATTTTGGTTTCCAACTAAAAGAAACACATGTTGACCATGAATAAAATACTCTTCAGTCTCAATTTTTCATTCTGCTTTATTTATCATGTGCTGATGCCACCTGCACAGCTGTACACCATGGCATGAAAAGTTTGACAGGTGCCGGACACAGTAGTTTGAAAAAATATTTGGCACTTACTTCTGCTAAATGCTTTTTTTTGCCAAGATGAATGCAAATAAACTGCATGTATCAGATTTTTTCCTACAGAGAAAGAAGGCTGACACACCATTCTAATCTGAAATTTCTATCAAAACTACAACAGAAAAGCCGTTACTCTCTCCAGTGAGAATATTTTATCTGGATGCTTTTTTGGATTTTTTCATGGATTTTAGCCATAACCATAATAAATTATGAAAAAATGAATGTTTAAAAAAGATATGTAAAATAGATTTCTTTTCTTCCAAGTGGAATTCAAAAAAGCAGTTTCTGCTTTCAAAGATTTAGGGGGGTTATTTATTAAACTCCAAATATCACAATTTTTTTTTAACCCCGAGGATAAAAAACTCTGAATATTAAAATCCAGAATCTCAGACCTGCCGAGGTTGCATATAAGTCAATGGGAGAAGTATCATTGATTTTTTCATGTGTGCTGGGTTTCATGCAATTCCACAATATTATCTGAGCTTTCGGGGGGAAAATAAAAAAAAAAATTGTGGTTTTCTGATTATCTCAAATAAATAAGCCAACCAAACTAGAATCCACAATAGGACCTTATTTGTTATTAAAAAAAAAGCATGATTTTCAGACCGGGTAAAAACTCAATAGAATCAAGCAAAAATATGAATCATAGGTTTTTGGATTTTTTTCCCCAAATTGCCCAATTTTTTCTGAATTGTTTGGGTTTTTGATTGAAAAATCAGAGATTTTCAGGGTTATTTCCAGGGCAGAACAAAGAAACTTTCAAAATAAGATAGGAACTGTGACTATTGACTTATATACAGTCACTATTAAGGAGCACTCACATCATAGATACACACTGTTGTAGTGTCAGGTGCTGAACTAGACCCACTCCTGTCTCTGGGTCGTTACAATATGCAGAAGAAAACCAGCAGCACACTGTATTCAGTTGCAAAAGTGCATAAAAAGGATTTATTTTGCCCACATCATACAAAGTGGCAACATTTCGGGCCAAACCCCGACTTATATACAACCTCGGCAGGTCTGAGATGGAGTATTTTAAAATTCAGCCCTTTTCCATCCTCAGGGTATCAGGGTATAATAAATCTAGAAAAATGTGAGGTTATTTTTCCACAAAAAATTTGGATTATTAGTTATGGGCAGATTTACTATTATTCACTAAAAAAATCCTCAAATTCATTCAAAATTATCGAATGCTTATCGAAGAGTTTTAGGCTATTTTTTCCTCGATATTCGATTCCTCGATGAAATTGTACGATCGAATACCGATCGTTCAATTTCATGAAAAAATCGTACTATTTCCTCCCATCGCTCAATAAATTTGTACGATTCGAACGATCGAATTGTTTAATCGTACGAATGGTATTCTAGCAGGTGTTTGGGAAAAAAAAGCCTATTGCAATAGGCCTCTATTGCAATTCAGTAGGTTTAATCAGGCGAAGTAGGCAGTCGAAGAAAATTTTAAAGTCAAAGTCCTTCGATCATCTAATGGTCGAATTATCGAATATCCGATCATTCGATCTATTCGATCATTCGAATTTTGCATATTCGATGATCGAAGTGGCCAAATTTGCATATTCGATCATCTGATTAAATCGTCGTTCGGAATTCGATCGAACTTCGATCTATTCACATGAATTTAGTAAATCTGCCCCTTAATGTTAGTTTATTATTTAATTTTTTTAGGTTTTTTTTATTTGGACTTTCATGTACAACCCCCTGTGTATCACATCACTTTGTAAAACTGTGTCCATTCGCTGAGTTAATGAGTAAAATCCATTAGGAAGATGTTTCCATTTGCTTATATTCCGGCTGGCTTTACTGTTACCCAACTAACTGACCCATGGACTAAATGAATAGTTACTGTTTGTTTGACCATCAACATAAAAGGCCCTATTAGGGGAACTGGTAAATGAGGTCTGCTACATGTTACAACTTTATACAGCAATTTAATGTAAAATATACAAGTAATTTAAAAGTAAAATAAAGATGAAAAATGTTTCATATCCCTAAAAATACCTTATGATTTCTGAATTCTTGATTGGAATAGGGTGTTGTGTTATGAATAATAATGTTTAAGAATATTCCCTGGAGAGAAAATATTCAGAACTCCTGGAGGAGAATTTAAAATGCAAGCATACATATATTCATACATACTTTACAAACACCATATATACCGTTTCCTCAATGTGACATAAGTGATATTTGACACAGCAGATAGACGGAGCAGAAATGACCTACTCGTACTGCCAAGTTAAATTTACCTATGATTTGCATTTTCCAATTTACATGATTATATAACATTTCATTGTCCAATATATGTCATGTATATTGTCTAGTTATAATATACTGCAGTTGCCAATTGTGTCAGCAAAAATAAAGGGAAAGGAAAAGTTATATTTATAATGTTTATGAGCTTCACCAAAGTTAACAACAGCAACAACTGTCCTTAAAAATTCTTCAGATATGTTAATTGATGTTATCACTAATTATTGTTGAACACACAAAAGTATTAACTATAGAATCAATTTCGAGCAAATTATGTTTTGAATTGATTTTATTTTACTCTGTAATAATAAAATAGTATTTTGTACTTCATGTACTTAATCTGCATGAATCCACATTGGTGGATTTATTTAAAGTTTAAATGCTTTAAGTTTAAAGTATTCTGGATATTGTGTCTGCATTAGAAATTTTCAGTATGAAAGGCTGGGTACTCATCAAGAAGCCATGGAGGCTTATTTAATAACATTCTCATTTTAGTGGTTTTAGAGGTTTTTTTAAACCACAACTAAACTCACATTCTCTAAAACCAGGAATGCCATGGAATTTAAAAACCCAAATATAAAAAGTACAAATTGAATATTCTAAAAAATATGAAAATCTCTAAAGCTGGCCATAGACGTAACAATTACGATCTTTCTCGGAAAAGATCTTTCCAAGAAAGATAGTTCGTTTCAACACACACATGTAGAGCTGAATCGTCAAATATACAGGTAGAAACAATAGAATTCTACTTGTATCTGGCGATTCAGCACTAACAATGGCCGATGTTAAGGGTGCTTTCAAAGGCATCCGATCAAAATTTTTCGTCCAGCCCGATCAACCAGCCGACCGATATCTTAATCTTCTGACGATATTGGTCGGCTCATTTCCCACCATACACGCACCGAATATCGTACGAAAATCCGTTTCGTACGATATTATCTGTGCGTCTATGGCCACCTTAAAACTGAAACCCTCTAAAAGTCTGAATTGATTAACAGCAGTCCAATAAGATTATTAGCTCCCACTGACTTCTATAGAATGATGACAACTTTTATTGGCAAATAAAAGCCCAGCCCCTTAGTTTACTGAGCTGTCCATTTGCTGCTGTTACACAATAGAGAGGAAGAGGGAGCCAGTGTGTGCATTAGTAAACTAGTTTCCCCCAGCATCACAAACATTTCTTGCATAAGGCTCTGAACATTCACTGTAATGAACAACTCCCAGAACAGCCATTCTGATTCTAAATAAAATCCCCACTTGCCATTCTAACTGATAATAAATCAGTTCCCCCAGGCTCATCAATAATCACTTGCACAACCACCATAGTTAATCTATGTCAGTATGCAGAAATGGAAAATAGCTTTGTACATAAATTGATCAGTAAAGGGACACATGAATGAGTTAATCAAACTCAGTAAAAAATCAGCTTTATTCTTTACATAACCAGACAGAAGATCAGGCATATCAATCAATAGCATTATAAAATGTGTTATAAATTGAGAAAGGGCTGTTACTTTACCTAGAGTACATCAGCAGTGTCAGAGAAATATTCCTCTCAGTGCTGCTGAAATATGGAATGAGCCAGAAGGAGCAGAGAATGCACATGTGGAGAAAAAAAAAAGGTGCTGCACACACTGGTCTCTGCTATGTCACAGTATGCAAATGATCTCCAGGACTAGTCACAGAGATACGGTCAGCTCAGTAAGCTATGGGGCGGGGCTTCACTCTGCACCAGGAAGAAGGGGAAACAACTGCTGATAACACAGAAACCAGAGCAGACTTGCAGCAGGGACTAAGGTACATTAATCTGGTGGGCTGTTTAGAGCAAATTTACAGATAGAAAAAAAAAACATTTACTTGTTCTTTAAGAAATATAGTAATACCATAGATTTTTAGAGATTTGTCTAAAAATAGAATTGTGATTGTTAGTAAATGGGTCCCAAAGTCCTTTCTTCACCACCATCAAAGTTAGAACTGTAGTTACACAATTAAAATCATCTAGCTAGAAGATGCCCCAACAAGGTTTAGATTATATAGAATGTGGTTTGCCATGCACATGCTTATATTTCTGTACAATGTTATATTGCTCTATCTATCTATTGCTCTGTATCCCCCATTTTGTGGATAACTAATAAATAGGCATGAGTCAATTTTTTTCACTGAGTTTTGCAATGGAAATGATGCCCATTGACTCCAAAGGGAGAAAAAAATGTTGTGCATCAAAAAAATATTGCAACCAGTCAAAAAACAGTTGTAACCCATAGATCTTCGGCCAATTTTTGCTGGCAGCAAATTTTTGCCGAAACCAATTGTTAAAATTGAAACCATAATCCTTGCTTCAGTAGATTACTCTCTTTAAAATATATTTGTACCTTCCCTCTTTCCCTCAACCTTCTCACCAGTGGTTTAACTAGATGTTATTGGGCCCCACAGAAAATTCATTTTAGGGGCCCCAAATATGCAGAGGTTGTCCTGTTTACCAATTAATAGTACATTTAATTAATTAGGGCTTCATGGGCCCATTATACCTCTGGGCCCCCTGCAGCCACAGGGTCTGCTTCCCTGATTTGTTATTTCCTTTTCCACTTTTTTCTAAATGTTGTCCCCTTAGCTTTCATTCTTCCTTCTTCCACTTCTCCATACTTTGGGAAGTATTCCCTTTTGTTCATGATCTCCGTGAACCGGGTTTTTGCTAATACTTAAGAGCTAGAAATGCTTAATGTTTATGTATATGGTATAAACATTTGGGGGGAAATTCTTTTTTTTAAATATAACCCAAACCTACTTATACATGTTTCATCCACAATCCATTTCCTGTGTATTAGGTTAACAGGGCAACAGAAAGCAACTGTTTCTATACCTAGATGAGCATTAAATAAAAATTTAGTTACTGTGTTAGCCAGTAGCAAAAATAACAAATAAAAGAATAAAAACAAAAAATATTGTAGAAGTTATAGAAGTTATACCTATATTGGCTAACAATTTAAATACATTGTGAGCTTTCAAAGCACCATAGTCCTTGCTTCAGGTAAAATACAAGTGAAAGCTGGGAAGGCACAGCATATATGCTGTTAGATCATTGAAAGGTAGTCATGGGCAATAAATTAGGAAGTTACAGATAGAGATAAACTGGACCAATACAATGCTATATGGACTTTTAAAACCAACAAGGACATAAAAATTAAACCAGCTGATAAAAGGGGGTGTTATGGTAATAATGAACACCACAGATTAGATAAAAGAAGCCAATTTGCAATTGTCTTACACCACATAATATTAAGCTGGAAGGGGACCCAACTCATAAATATACTGTACAAGGGAACTAAAACAAGTTATCAGCAGTCTCTCCCCCTGCAGACACACTTATTAGACTTGATACCCCAGAACCCCAGAGATGGTACTTTTTACTTGTTACCAAAAATTATTATACATTTTGAGCTTTGGAACAAAGAAAAATATATTTATGATTTCAAGCCTTTTGTGTAATGTGGTATACATTAATGACTTCTCTGTTCACAAAAAAATAAAAACATTATAATAGCCTGTTGCTCATCAGTACCTTCTTGCAATGACAAATTCACAAGTAAAGTTCAAAACAAACATTAACCAACATACATTTTGCAAAACTGTACAGATTAGTCAGTTATATAAAGTACTAGTTGTTTCTGAATATTTGTTCTATGCAAATCACAGAGATGCCATAATTACATTACATTTTCAATAGTGATGGGCGAAACGGGCGCGTTTCGCTTCGCCGAAAAATTTGGTTTTGACGCATCGCGTCGTTTCCGACGCGTCGCGTCATTTTCGGCGCGCGTCGCGTCAAAAACGACGCGCGACTCGTTTTTGCGCGGCGAATTTTTTTGGGCGAATTTTTTTGGTAGTTTCGTGAATTTATTCGCCACCGGCGAATCGCGGGAATTCGCCGCGAATTCGCCCCTGGCGAATAAATTCGCCCATCACTAATTTTCAAGCCATATCCATAGCTATCTATATAGAGATTCTCAGTTTGCTTGTCTGTGAGTCGAAACAGCCAATAGTTCTCTCTTGTACTATGTACAAGCTGCATTCTGTTTGATAATGCTGTATTGAGCTGGCAAAAAAGTTGAACAATCTCCAGCTTGTTGTTTGCAAATGTAGATAAAAAGTGAATAAATCAAGAAAAATGATCATTATTTATAACCTCTCGAGACACATGGAATGTGAACAGCTTATTAAAAACAGAGTTAGACTTTAGTACTATGTTCTGCCACAATACTTACAATTATATTTGTGAGAAAAAAACATTTCTACTAACACAAATCTACAATAATGTACATTTCTATGTAAGTATGAATCAGCCCAACAATAAAGCAATATGGTGTTACTTGAAATGTATATATTTTGGAAAGTTTAACCTTCGGCCCAAGATCATCTAATACCTCAGATGAAAGTTAATTTTATTCTGCAATCTGTCCCCTAGGCGTCTTTACCTCAATGTAATCTCCTAACTAAGCCTGTGGGTATATTGTTACACTGTTTAATTTAATTTTCCCAAGTACAAAATCATATGTTATATAAAATTCACTCTAAGAATGCATTAAATACATAACATTGCTCTCTGTACTGAAGTATGCCTTGGTATTCTGAAAGTACACAGGCACAGAGTGATGTATAAATGTAGGTTGCAACAAAAAGAGCACACAAGTAGAATACTGATTCTATTGCTATTTTGTGAGAAGTAAGTTTTTAATTTTAATTTGCCAAAATATTGCATGTCCATGCCCTAGAGCAGTAAAATTGTCATTCAAAATAAAATCATTTATTGAACATTAAATAAATATTCTTAAGTGTTTACTTTTCTTCTGTTTAAAGATGAACCATAGCTAAAATAAGAACATGCTGTAAACTTGACAACACTAAGGAGGTCATTTATTAAAGTCCGACTGGTCTGACTTTTATAGGGAAAAAGTACACATTTTTCATAGAAACCCCCCAAATTTTTGAGAGTTAATAAACCATGATGGTGTTAAAAGTCTGAATAAAAAAGCACTCCAACTCAAACCTACCAAATTCAAGTAGATGGCAGTTGACATTTTGAAGATATCCTTATCTGTGCTGGTGTCATTAAATAATATAAATGTTTCTTGGTTTTGGACGTTAAATCTCAAAAAGTTTGTTTTCGGCAACAAATCTGAAACTGTCATGGGATTCAGATTTTTTTCGGTTCCTTGACAAAGGTCCTTGTGCGGGACCAAAAGTTAGATGAATAAACCTTTTTGCTTAAATTATATATTTTGGCTTCTGTGAAAATCCTGTGAGTGTCATCACCATGGACATATTATTTATCTTTCTTGCATGAGCACCCAGTTCCAGCATTGTTTTTCAAGGTGTGCAGCCTATACAGCAAGATTTGAGATGAACACATATTAATGTCCTAGGTATTACTGGACCTATAGCATGATAACAAAAATGCCATATATTTTGAACACATGATGTACTGTAAGTTAAAGTGGATTCTAATACTGGATTGAATCCTTTTTATCCCCTATATTGCTATATATTATATATTAAGTACAGCTTTCATGATTATGGACTTTTAAGAAAAAATATGAAAGTTTCATTAATTTGTTAATATTAATTTAAGGCATCAATAATCATACAATTACTGTTATCCCTCTCAATATGTCCTTGTAAGGGTATAATAAAAAGAAAGATTTGCAGCTGAGAAGGAAGATAAACTGGAGTAAACATCAGGTAACCAGTAAGGAAAAATAACATATTTTTATCTTTTGTTAAAATATTCCTAACAGAATGTGGCTTTCAGACATTAGCATAGGTAGAAAAAAATATTTCCTGCTGTAAAAGCCATTTTTTCCTTTTTAGAGACACATTAGCTGCTTTAGAGATGGTGTATATCCAAAACTCTACCATCAATATTTAATTGCATTGTAAATAATAAGAACCAGTATCTAGAAACAGATTTTTTGCAACCACTTATTCCACTCATTCACAGTACAAACACAAGTGTAAACCTCTACACATGTAGTGTAAACCTATACATGTGTAACATACAGAAGACTGCACATTGAGGTGTTATTTCTATAGTTAGTGGGTTGCACCAACACACATAAATTAAAGTGATTCTGACACTAAAAAAGTAATTTTAACATATGAATGTACATGTTACCTACCATGGTGATCATTTTTTGCTGAGAGGTTTGTTTTTGTATATAACTGTTAGTTGAAGTTCCTAAGCCTGACACTCTGACTTTGCCAACCTAGCTGTCCATTCTCAGCCAGTTAGTTACAGTTTCTGATGCTAATGGACTCCTGCTGCACAAATATGGCAGCCCCCTCATACAGGAACATGGGGTAACAGACAGATAATGTAAAAGCATCATGCAAATACTTTATGGCAAAGTTAGAAGTAGCTTTCAAAGCCAATTATTATAATAGATGTAAAAAAGAGTTTGATTTCAGGTGTCAGTATCTCTTTAATTGCATCAAGGGAAGTGCACACTAATGTAATTATTGATGATGCATGTTGAGAAACCATACAGTAAGGAAAATATATGCTGCAACTTGCACATGATATAGCAAAGTAGACTATATGCAATTTTACTATAAACTGGAAGATTCTGCATTATGAGTAAAACATATGGCAATTTTCTTTCACAAATAGTAGTAACAATCATCGACCAGATCTACTGCAGATCTTCCTATAGATAGCCAAAACATTTTTCAGTACCCAGGAATCATATAGTTTAAAGCTTTATCGTACCTGTTTGTAGATAACATAAATGGTAATGCTATACATTACAAGGATGATAATTTTATTTGAACGTTTCAAACGATTTTTTTATTCGATAAAATTAACCTATTCGATTGAAATAGGTCAATTTTCGATTGAAAAAGCCCTTTAAAAAAATTTTGAGGGTCGAATTTAGAAGTTTTTTTACTTCTAAAATTCTGCCGTTAGTAAATCTGCCCCTATGTGTCATAATAATAATAATCCGTATATGTCATAATATGTAAAACAATGGTACAATACCTCATACTTTGATGTAAAAGGGTATTTATCCACATGGCATCCTTAAATTTTCTTTAGTTTATAATCCACAAGTTCAAGTATTGATATGATAATTGTGTGTAAGGGAAAAACAGAATTGATGCAGCCTTTTGTTCCCTTGTAAAAGTCATTGTTTAGAGAAGCAATGTATCAAGCCTCATTTGCAAGGTTTCCTACTTTTTATTCCCTGACACAAATATTTGCATATTCCTTACTCTAAGCAGAAATAAATTGGTGTATGTATGTGTCTATTGGATTGTCAAACTGTTTTTATACCTTGATCCTTGCTGTCAGGAAGATAAATTTGCTTCTATTTTTTGTCTCACTCTTATATGCTAAGACATATTATCCATCACAAAGTGCACAAAAAAGTTTAAATACATGAGTTCTGCAACAATGCAATAAAATATCCTGTTAAATATTTGTGTAATTTTTCAGTTCAACATTATTTTAGACATTTTTTACATGACAGAGATAAACTGTTTTCATTCTCATCCCACATGATTTAACTACCTAACCCATAATCCACCTATCCATGATCAATGAAAGTCTTAGATTATTTTTATTATATTAGGTTATATTTGACATGTCATACATCTCAGTATTTATGCATCACTCAAACACACACACATTTAAAAATTAAGCTGAATCCTCAAAACTCAAAGGCACTTTAGCTGTTATTATGAAATAGGGCTCCAAAGAATCATCACTGTCACTGCAGAGTTAAGCTGGCCGTAGACACAAAGATCCGACCATGCAAATCATTTTGGATCATGTGTGGGGTGTCCCGACATTTATCTTTCCATGCCGATCAGACATTCAGTCGATTGGACAGGTTAAAAGATTTCTGTTGGCTGCCAATCATGCCTCTGCATGTATTGCTGATCTGCCGATCTTCTGAGGGAGACTGTCACTGCCAGCTTTGTCAGACAAAATTTTCCTACGATTGCTGTGGGGCAGAATATCAGCTGATCTGTTAGTTCTTTTACTACTTTGTTTGATATGAATGGTTAGTGGTAAATTGGGAGATGGGGACGTACAATTGTTTGTCTGATATTGCAGGTAGGTATTATCGTCTATGGCTAGCTTTAGTCCGTTTGTAATTTATCTGTGTATTTGTGTATTTAGGTCAAACATTACAGAGTGTGTTAGAGGATGAAGAGTTTATTGTACACATACAGATACATACAGCAGTGGTTTCCAGTTACAATGTCCTTTTTGTATTGTGAAACAGATAAATGGCTGGTTTTAGTGGACTGAATAAGAATATAAACTAAATTTTTTAAACACACATAGAGAAGTAAATATACTGTGACATCAGATTCCTTATTTACAACAAATGGCAGAAATTAAAGTGGAGGGCATGGATAGTTGCACAACTAAGTCTACTGGACATGGCAATTACAGTTTTGGATGACAATTACTTCTGAGGATGGTTCATAGCGTATGCAATTAAGATAATTCACCAGCTAATAGACAATAGACAAATATAGTAACATTTCTGGTTATAAGCTCTTCCCTTGAATATTTCAAATGCAGCAAGTGGAAGGTGAACTCTCTAACCTATTTAGACACTTAAATCTCTGCTGTCCATGGACAATTATATAATCTCAATTTACCCTCATGCAACGAATGAAAGTCTCTCTCCTGAAATGGTCTAAATATACAATCTCCAGTTAGGCAGTGCGGCACTCAAATACCCAAATACCTCTACTTATTTGTGACTGTTCCAGTTGCAATCTCCTCTAAAACTTTCAAGGAAATACAATCTCAATTTCTCAAATGTATCTGGTCTCATCATAGACACAGAATTATTAATGATGACCGCAACCAGATGGGGAGGTCTGGGAGTCACCAGTTTGCAAAAATATTATAAGGCTGCAGAATTAAAGGAATTATTAAGATGGTCTCACTAGTAATAGGCAAATTTATTCGCCTGGGATGAATTTGCGGCGAAATTCCCTCGATTCGCTGCAGGCGATTAAATTCACAAAATGCCCATGCCAATGTCCAAAAGCATTTCACCAATTCTTTCACCATTTGGGCGAAGCAAAATGCCACAGATTCGCCCATCACTAGGTCTCACTGGTACTACCTTACAGTCTGGGGCAACAATGAAAATATTTTAGGCAAATATTGCCATCCGAACGCTCTTATATGGGACTCTACTTCAACCATTTGCAACCAAACTCACTCACTCATTATGGCTCAAGGCCAAACTAAAAATAACCTGATCTTTAATTTTGGCCCAGGAACCAAACCCTCATTTAATACCAAGTGGACCAAACCCCGGCTCTTCATGGTGTGAGACATGCATAACCAACAGATTCATGCAATCCTGCCATTTCAGACAATTCAAGAGAAGCAACCACTTGTAAAACCAAATTGAAATAAGAGGTCATTATCTAAGTGTCAGCTTTACATTTTCCATATTATTATAATGTATATATTTCCATCGATTAAAGAAATCATGAAAGCATGGCAGTTAGTGATGAGTGAAGCTATCCCGTTTTGCTTTGCTGAAAAATTTGCGAATTTTCCAGCGAAATACACTAATTAGAGAAAAATTTGTGAAACGAGTCTCGTCTGCTTTTTTGACGCATTGCATAATTTTGACGCATGTCACGTCGTTTTCGGCACATGTCGCGTTGTTTTCGGTGCATGTCGCATCATTTTTGGCATGCGCCACGCCATTTTCGATGCACATCACTTTTTTTTGACACGCATCTTGTTGAATTTTCGCTGACATTTCGCAAATTTATTCACCGGTGGCGAATCGCGGGAATTCTCTGCAAATTCAGGCCTGGCGAATAAATTCGCCCATTACTAATGTCAGTAACTAAGTTCTGCCTTAATGAAAGAGATCTGACATATTCACACTGAGAGCAAGTACAATGGTTACTTGAATGGGGGACAAATTGTTTCTGATTGATTTATAAAACAATATACAGTGCAAGTTTTACACTAACTGGCAATTCATATTAAATGAAAAACATTTATTTAGTGAAACTAATTTATGAATGAGTGTACAGTATTGGGCAGCACAGTACATTGGGTAGTTCCTTACAAAGCAACAGTGGGGTTCTAAGTTTGATTCTGGTTTGGGCACTATCTATGAGGAATTTATAAAATTACACTGTGGGGCAAAATTGCCCATGGGCAGTGACCCATAGCAACAAACTTTTTTTCAGCAAGCTGCACTTTGAACAATGAATGCAACAATTTGATTGTTTGGTTCTCCCACACTCCAAAACCTATAGGCAGGTTAATTGTTTTATGATAAAATTCACCATAAAGTATGTACTGTACTTACTGTAGATTGTAAGATTCCCTGTGGCAGGGACTAAAGTGAATAATGTAAAATATTTGTAAAGCACAGTGCAAACGTGTTGGTGCATATATAGGTATCGTAGATAAATACCTGAAAATAAATAAATCTGTGTCAATATATGTGTCAGATTTATCTGTATTATTTTGGGTTGTAAATTAGAATTTATGCAAATAAAAAAATAAAATGAACAACAGTTAATTCTATGCCCCAAACATTTTGGATTGCAGTGAAATATTCCACTGATGCACTATCTTGAAATATATGCACAAGTCCCCTGTGCTTTTCTCCTGTCTATACTGGTATTTGACCTCTACCTGGACTTTACTACATTGTTACTAGTTGCCTTTATTAAATAGTATTCCTGTCTTGGGAAATGGTTCATGTGCTTTGCCTCACTGCTTTAATCATTATGGCACTGATCTGGTATTGAGAATCAGGAGACCAAACAGGGACCTGTCCCAAATTATTGAGCATAATACTTCTCTTGGATGCTCTCCAAATCATGTAGACTTCTTTTACTCTGGAGTATGAAATAATTATATCTCTCTGTGTAAAGCCTGCTAAACACCAATTCATAGAAAGCCACATAATTCCTCAACCAATATTTCATGCTACCATGTAACTCACTAGTAACCAGCACGAAGGGACTACAATTTATCGAATATTGGCATTTTGGATGTCCCGGCATAGTCAACAGACATTTTGGGTGGAAAGACTCCAAAGGTTCGTGGAAATCATCCATATTTCCTTATTTCAATAGGCAAACAAGTCTGTTCATCTGAAACCTTCTTAACTGAACAAAGGTTGAGAAGGGGATTCAAAAAACTTTATTAAAGTTGATTGTAGAAAGTCTATCCTCTGCTAATATGTTTCTGTATATACATAAGTGTGAAAAAGAGTATAACTATGTCACAATCATGAACACAGACCACTTAAGACCCCTGAGCCAGAAGCAAAAAACTATAGGAAAAAAATGTATTTTTGCTTTGCTGCTAGCACATGAGAAAAGTTTCCAAATCTCAGAAGCAACAGTGATTTACCCCTATCATAGGAGATACATAAGTTTAAGAAAAAAATGCAGGGAAAGCAGATCTTGGTAAATATTTAAATGCAATAATTTGTTTTAAAATTAGGAAAGATGAGTGAGACTACAGTTCATTTAAAGTGTATGCTGCACAAGGCAAAACTAAAATTTGACGTAGAAAAAGCAATACTTCACTTTCGATTAAGACTAGCACATCTGGCTCAACATTACTAAAATTCATTCTTATCTAAAAAAAAAAAAGATGTTTTGTAACTGCAACAGCTGCAATGTAAAATGCATTAAAAGAGTGTTGTTACGAGTAATTAATCCAAAGTGCAAATATATTCAAAGTTACTATGGACTTGAAATGATTGGGCTAGTAAGTAACATTGCATTTCCAATCACCTCTACTTTTACACTTTAATAAATAATATACTTAAGACTTAGCTATGTTGCACCATGAGGAATGTATTTTTGGCTTTCCATTATTTCTGTGATTGTCACACACTGTTGGGTTTTTTGCCTATAGTATGCTAATACAAGCTCAGTAGTTAAAAAAATAATTAAACCTCTAGGGTTCAGAGAAAGTTGACAATTGTGAATCAACAAGTGAAATCATTATATATATTATATCTGCATTTATATGTCTTCATAATGAAAACAGAATTGTGATCATAAAACTCCCATGACATATATCAATTATGGTTTCAGTAAGACACTATTGTTAAAACAAGAAGGTTCATTGTACTGTTGTCAAGAGCACATGGAACGGTTTGCTGATAAAACCCCACATCTATCAACAGCAATGCTATCTGAGTAAGGAATCACAATTATAATTGCAGAGCAGCATGCACTGAAACAGAGCCAGCAGATGATACAGATACAAATGAACAGAGTATCCATCAACAATTGTATCATCATTTCCAATCACTGGGAACATTGTTTGGTAGCACCACTGGTCTTTTTCCCACTGCTGCAACATTGCCTGTCGGGGCATAATGTCAGTAAAAATAAAACTGATTGACATTCTTCATGAGAAAAAAGGTGAAAACTGCATAAAAGATCAACCTACAGACTTCCTGGAGTTTCCTTCTATTGTTTGTCTCAAGAAATCCTAAATTGTTCATTTGTATTTATACAGCTATGCTGTTGCACATCCAGCCCTTATGTCAGAAGCATGTGTCTCTCCAGCTATTGCTGATGCAGACATTTGATTAACCTTAATCAAACCTATACATGGAGCAAACACCTACTCAGTCCACTCCATATAAGTGATTCTTGGTGCAGCATGCCATATGTCTAAAGTGTTCCTATGGCTTTTATATCTTTATCATTTTATATCATTATTACCAATTAAAAAGTTACAACTTTATATGCAATCATCCATAGTTCTTCTTCAGTTCAAAGGCTCAGTGATAACTCTATTTATGT
Source organism: Xenopus borealis (assembly GCA_024363595.1). Classification (NCBI taxonomy): domain Eukaryota; kingdom Metazoa; phylum Chordata; class Amphibia; order Anura; family Pipidae; genus Xenopus; species Xenopus borealis. The sequence continues at coordinate 60,384,219 of CM044446.1, forward strand.
GAAGCTCTGCAGAGATCTGTAGTACTGGTAGGGTAGACTACACCCTTCCTGGAATAAAGAAGAAATGTTGCTGGACTTATAGTAGCAAATCTTGCAAACTAAACTAATTGTATTTCAGAAGTGAATGTTAGATTCACAGTTCAGATACATGTCATGGCCAGGTATTACATATTTTACATTGAAAATAAGGATTGTGAAAAGCAGGGATGATTAAGGGGCAGATTTATCAAGGGTCGAATTTTGAGGCTTAAAAACCATCAAATTTGACCCTCGCATTTTTCACGAAGTAAAATCCGACTAAATCGAATATTGAATTCGTAGTATTTTACCGCTATTTGATCCATCGAATAGCAATCTGATTTCTCAAAAAAATTGTACTTAACATCCGATTTCACGGAACAAATCGCAAAATCGAGAAATCGGATGATTTCTATTCGATCAAAGTAGGCAATCAAATAAATTTTTAAAGGGCAAGTACTTTGACCATTGAATGGTCAAACGATTTTCTTATTCGAATCGTTCAATCTATGCGAATCATTCGATTCGATTGAATTAAGCAAATTTAATGGTTGAAGTAGCCCAAAAAAAATTCAAAAATTCACATTTTTTGCATTCAAATCCTTCACCCAAGCTTAGTAAATGTGCCCCTAAGTGTCCTTGGGGGACACGAAATGCATCATGCTTTTGTACATGCTGTAAAATAAAGATGTTTTTGTACTTTTTTCCAGAGTGGTGCCTGCCTGTCTTTTAAAGTTTCTTGTGTATTACATATTTTATACCCAGGCAATGTACTGTGTATATTGTATGTACATATTTTACTTTACTGATGAAATCTCAAAAGTGGGGCTGAAATGCTGGTTCTTACACACTCAACTTTCACCAACTTGCCTATAGGCAGGCGAGAAAAAGCAGTGGGGGCCATTTATAAAGTATGCACAATGCATATTTACTCGCATATGGTTGTATTGCCCATATTTTTGAACAATAAAATATTGCACTGATGTGCCTTGTCTTTCCATTTTTCATGAATTAGCATTGTGCACACTGTGCAGTGTGTGGTCACTGTGTGAATTTGTTGTGCTCCAAAATACCATTGACAATAATTTAAATTCATAATTTGCAAATGTTTTCTCTGTCGTGGTTTTATTGAAATGTGCATAAATATTTACAATTTGGGATTTTTGCCATCTATCTTATGAAAAAAAATTGCAATTCTGTTTGCATATTAAATATACCACTGATATTCAGTTTTATAAAGATAATCATGTGCAGGGAAATGTTTCACTGTGCAAAACATTCTGCCCTGCACAAAGTTTATAAATGAGCTCCAGTGGGAATCATTTATAAAGTTCGCGCAGCGCATCAATGTTTGAAAATGGATATTTTGCCCATGCTTTTACCTGAACCCTAAAATATTGCATGCTGTGCCCATCTTTCAAGTTTTTGTGAATTCGTATTGTGAATAAATTTTTGCAAATGAGCCACAAATGAGATGGGTCTTCGCATGAGTACAGGCAATTTGCAATTTGCAAAAATGTTTTCTGAATTTTTCTCCACCACCACAGTTGTGCACAACAACCTGTATTCATGCAAAGTGTGCAATTAATTTCCAAAAAATGTATTCAGAATGCTAATTCGCAAAAACCATAAAGACGACCACAGCAATGCAATATTTATACCATTCAGGAAAATGCTTGGCCAAAACAATTTGCATAATTGCAAACAATTATGCACTGTGTGAACTTTATAAATGACCCCGATTGTTTTATTATTGTAGAAAAACGAAATATCTTTTGAAAATCAGAATTGTTTGCCAAACAGAGGCAGGCCTTACTAACAGATGAGGGATGTATCTGGTGCAAATTGATGTGGATTGACAACCTGGAAAAAAAATCTTTTTTAAAAAATTATAATGTTTACCTTAATGATCTGTATAACACTGGAAAATGAATTTATTTATTTTAAATAAACAAGTTTCCATGAAGAATTAAGAATAAAAAAGTTATCCCTCCCATATTAGCAAATTAATAAAATGTGTTAAATATTTTTTCTTGTTTATATCGTCTTTCATTGAACAATGTAGGCATTAGATTAGATAATCTTTCTGCTTTGCCGGCAAAGTTTTTTTTTTTTTTTTACAGTAAATTAGTTGTGACCAAACCTCAATTCCCAGACAGGCAGTGGGTGGCCAAGGGAAATCTCTTAGCTGCTGCACTGCATTTCCCAGTGGAAAATCATTAAAATCCTCTCCCTAAAGCACGGTACCCATTAATGGATTTCAGAAACAGTTTGCAAAATAGCCTATGGCTACACATGGAAAGCTCCTTTTTAGCTAAAGGCACAAAGAAAAGGATTGGTGGAGCTTCCAGGTCATTAAAATTAATTGTCCTTAACCTTTTGATGTGATGTATCAGTTTTAATTAATAACAGAGAATATATGCATTTCTGATTTGATATTCTGCATCTTTGATTTGCTCTCATTATCTATAAATAAGTGTATTAATAATAGGATTGTGTTGCCACCATACATTTTTGCTGGTTTAGTTCATGTCAGATGTAAGGTTTCATTTTTATAGAAAAAACTTTAAGCAGAAGACTAGGCAAATTGCATGCAATATTTTGGAGATGTCTGAATAATAGGTTACTGGATGACAGCTGTATTAAATCTATTGTATATTCTAGTAAATTCCATCTCACATGTGTTCTTGTATCCCTTACAATTGTAAAATCCTGAAGGTCATCTAATGCAAATGTGTAATGTTTACAATAAAGGGATAACTGTTAATTAATGTTTGCTTTTCAGCTCTCTAACTCTGAGTTACTCAGGGTCTTCAAGGGGGGGCACATGGGACATAACTGTTAAGTAAGTTTGCAATTGATCTTGCAATTACTTTCACTTTCCATTCAGCACTTCCTAGATGCCACTGCTCCCCACACATTCCCCCAGTTCTCTTAACCATTTAATTGTGTAGCCAGGACATGGGGATAGACATTGGGTCCCCCATTCTGGTGCACAAACAAGATTCTGAGAGGATGCAAGACTTGTCTTAATAGCAGTGTCCACAAAATGGCTCCTGCCTGCTTGCTATAGTTATGAATTCCCAGACTGAAGAAAACAAGATAAAAATAATTTATATAGTGTAATTAATGTTCATTTTGCTTGACTAATATGATAAAATAGGATTTTGAATATTTTTTTGGGGTGAAAGGTCCACTTTAAGCATGCAGATCAGATTCAAAAGCAACAGTTATGACTCATGTTAATTAGTGGAAACCAACAGAGCTGCAAAGCAGGAAGTAGTCTTATGTTCTGTGACATCCAGTCACTCCAGCCTTTATAGATTAGATTTTGTGCAAAGCCTATCTATTTACCTAGTTTTTCTTTTTACACTGAGCAATGCCTTTAAGGTTGGCAGACAATTAGTAAGTTGTGATGACGATTAAAGTGATGAGCACAATTTTTCATAGATTTTGCCACAAAAAAGATCCCCTAGATTCCAATGGGTGTAAACACTGTCATGCATAAAAAAAACAATTCTGCCCATAGACTTCAATGCATGTGGCAAAACTTTCACTGTTTCACCAAAGCAAAAAAGGTTAGATTCACCCATTACTACTTGTGCCATTTTGCTTGGTTTGTGAAACTATAGAGACATTTTCGATGGGGGGGGCAGCGCCAATCCCATTGGTTTATGTGTGACATACAGTAGTAATGTCTGTTTTCAGTGAAGCAGACCACATGGTGAAATTCTAACACTGATATACAAAAAGTTTCAGTATATAATGAACCGTTTAGTATATTATTGTTGAACTGCATTTTAAATTCTCTACTATTTTGTCTGCAGAACATTTAACATAATACTCTTTGCAGTCAGTGTAGATAGTTGACGTCTGTGCTTTGCATTTTGATAAGCAACAATAGATATGTGGGCCCAACATGTTCCAGAGTGTACCAGGAACAAATTGATTTACTACAAGGTTGCAAATTCTTGTTGTCATGATGCATTTAACACACAAATCCAAGTGGGTTCATCTGTAGGTCTGATCTCCAGGCCCTGCCCTGATTCCCAACATGCATAGCTTGATGATGTGTTAAAATATCTAAGATGTAAATTTCAGCAGGACAATAAAGCAGTAAATCACACTGTAAAACTTGAATTCAGGCCAAGGTGTGTCATGCAGGTAAGAATGTTTTTAGAAATGTGGCCAATGTTCTCTAGCATGGAAACTCCCATGAATCAAGAGCAAAGTGTCTGAAACAGAAAGATTAAAATAAAATGCAGCACAAATGATAAAAGCCAGGGATTTTCCCAAATCTGGAAGCTCTGATAAGCGGGCAGTTCTCCATTTTTTCTTTCCTGAAGGGAAAAGGAAAAAAAATAGATATCATGCACATGGACTCTGGTTAAGTTTCTATTTGTACAAGAAATGGAAGATTGCAGGGCTTTACACAATGGAGCAACACTTGAAGCTGCTGTATGGGGGTTTAACCTATCTCTTCCATCCAAGTTTACAGGACTTATTAAAAGGATACTGTCATGGGAAAACATGGTACTCCAGCAGACTTCTGCACTGAAATCCATTTCTCAAAAGAGCAAATAGATATTTTTATATTAATTTTTTAAATCTGACATGGGTATTGATGGGCGAATTTATTCGCCAGGGGCGAATTCGCTGCGAATTCCCGTGATTCGCCGCTGGCCAACAAATTCGCGAAACACCAGCAAAAATTCGCCACCGAAAAATTCGCCCAAAAAACGAGTGGCGCGATGCGGCGAAAACGACGCGGTGCGCGCAGAAAATGACGCGCGGCGGAAATGACGCTACGCACAGCGATTGACGCTACACACGACTTGTTTCGCGAATTTTTTCGCCAATTCGCGGATTTCTCTGGAACTTCGAGGAATTTTTCGGCGAAACGGGTGAGATTCACTAGACATGGGGCTTAACATTTTGTCAATTTCCCAGCTGCCCCATGTCATGTGACTTGTGCCAGCCCTTTAGGAGGGAACTGCTTTTTGGCAGGCTTTTGTTTTGCCTTCTCAATGTAACTGAATGCAACACAGTGGGACATGTGTTTTTACTATTGAGTACTCTTAGATCTACCAGGCAGCTGTTTTCTTGTGTTAGGGAGCTGTTATCTGGTTACATTCCCATTGTTCTATTGTTAGGCTCCTGGGTGGGAGGGAGGGGTTGATATCACTCCAACTTGCAGTACAGTACTAAAGAGTGATTGAAGTTTATCAGAGAACGTCACATGACTTAGGGAAGCTGGGAAATTGACAATATGTCTAACCTCATGTCAGATTTCAAAATGAAATATAAAAAAATCTGTTTGCTCTTTTGATAAATGGATTTCAATGCAGAATTCTGCTGGAGCAGCACTATTAACTGATGCATTTTGAAAAAAAACATTTTTCCCATGACATTATCCCTTTAATCGGTTTGACCAAACCAGGTGTTTGTTATTTATAACCTCTGTTATAGTAAGAGAGCAGAACATTCCTATTTACCATGTTAGGCATATCTACAGATGAAGCCACTTTGGATTGTGTGTTTGACACATAATAACTGATATCCCATTTTTCCTACTTAACACAGAATATTGTGTTGCAGCATCCCATCTAATTAAAGAGTTCACCATTGAAAACAATGGTGCTTTGGTATGCTAATGAAAAGGTTAAATGCATTAAATAAGTTGAGATAACTTTAGATAACACAGTTTCTTCAATTAACCCTGAGTCACGACACATTTAACACACAAAGCCAAGTGGCTGCATCTGTACTACATTCTCCATTTTACCATATTTTTACTTTTGCTGTCAGCCTTAACCTGAAATCTGTCTCAGTATCTTGCTTTCTTCAGTCATTAAAGCTGCTAACTTCACCTGGAGGCATATTTCTCAACAATCTCATTTTAGTTGTTTCAGAAGTTTTTGAAACCACGACTAAACTCACTCTCTCTAAAACCAATGCCATGGAATGTATCAAAAGATCCAAATTTAAAAATTAATTAAAAAAAGCATTGAATGGTCAAAAAAATTAGAAAACCTCTAAAAGACTAATTTGATGAAAAAAAGTCCAATATGATCAAAGCAACTCCCACTGACTTCTATAGGACCATGATAACTTTTGAATTTGTGTATTAGTGTTTTTTATGATTTGTACATTTAATAAATCTTACATTTTTGGAGTTTTTAAGAAAGTTAGAACCACATTTTTTTTGGGATTTGTTAAGAAAATAAATTAAAAGTTAATAAACAGGCTCCAGCGTCTAATGCCTAGAAGGAACCTGCTTCTCCCATGCATTAAATATATCATAACCCAAATGTTTTGTTAAAGGGGTAGTTCATCTTAAGATAACTCAAGATAACGTTTAGTATGTTATGGAATGGCCTATTCTAAACAACTTTAGAAGTGCAATTGCAAACTAAAGCTAAATAACTTAAAAACCACAAATAATAAATAATTAACACCGATTGTAACTTGTCTCAGAATATCACTCTCTACTTCATACTAAGGGGCACATTTACTAAGGGTTGAAGTTAAAATTCGAATTAAAAAAATTAAAATTTCAAAGTTATTTTTGGAAACTTTATTTAAACTTGATTATCGAATAGGCCAAAATTTGATTTGAATTGAAAAAATTAAGTACTGTCTCTTAAAAAAAAATTCTAATTCGACACCTCAACCTTAAATACATTACTAGAAGGGAAAAAAACATTAGCTGTAACAGCTTTGAATAACTAAAACAGAATCTAATAAATGCAAAGATTTGAATTCAATAATTTCTATCTTCTCTTTCTAAGGGACCAATTTATGAACCCTTGTTAGCTTGAAGAATTCAAATTTACATAATTTTTTCTTTTTACTACTGAATCTTGGTGACACATGAAATTATTTCTACCAATTTGAATAGTTTTCCCAGAAAGGAACTTTTATAAAAAATGTACACAATACTTGTTTTTCAGGCATTTTCAGAATTGTTTGGTTATACATGCCGAGTTTAAGATTAATATCCATATGAAAGAATTTAATCTGAATTCTCGAAGTAGTCAATTAAATTCTACAGGACTGACATTAATGTTATTATGCTTTATTTATATAGCACCAACATGTAAAATCAAAAATACATATGGAATGCTTAAAGTCTCAACCAACATTTTTCTCTTTATTTTAGACAATTTCACATCTACCAACACTTGCAGTTTCTCTCCTAACTGTCTCTCACACCTTTTCTCCTATGTCGAATATTCTGAGCTCTCATCTCACTTGTCCTTTTCTTTTTCCTCTTTGTAACCCTCAAAAACCTTATTAACACAAAACACTAGTAACAATAACATCAATAATCACCAACAGTCTCCATACAAACATATACACAGCACTTTATAGAGCTAATGTGACAGGTGTGAAGTTAGAGCAAACAACAAAAAACTCGCCCACTTTCTATTTACTCCTATGGAATTTTTAGAAGCTTACTTATCTAAGGGTTGGCCATTTGATAAATAAAACTCTAACGTTCCATATGGATGAATAGAAAGTGGGGGAATTTTAAAGGGGCAGATTTACTAATGGTCGAATTTCGAATGTTAAAAAAATTAGACCATGGGAATAGTGGGGAAGTAAAATCTTTCGAATTCGACTATCGAATTTTAAGGATTTTACCGCAATTCAATCGAATATAAAATCGAATATTCGAACGGTTTTAATTCATCAAATTTTTTTTTATTCAATCTCAGTGAATGATTCCCAATTCGGTAGCTTGATCCTAGCGAAGTAGGTGGTCAAATAAAAATTTAAAGGGGAAGTTAATCGACCATTGAATATTCGAATAAAATTTTATTCGAATCATTCGAATTCGAATATTCGATGGTCAAATTTGCCTAATTTGCATATTCGAAGATTCAAATTCGAACTTATATTAAATTCGATCGAACTTCAAATTATTCACATGAATTTTGTAAATCTGCCCTTTAGTGTTGTGAACTCTAACTTCACACTTTAATAAATCAGCCCCTTAATGTTGTGGTTTGATAATTCCATTGATTTAGCAAATTTATCTCTACATTTTTTTAGATAAAACCTCAAATTCATTAGAAAAAAACTTAAATTAATGAATAAACTTTTTATTATTGGTGGAGTAACGTGACTTGTTTAGCATTTTGGCATTTTCAGGATAAATATCTTTTTTTAATGACAGTTTATAAAATCATGTTTTCATGCCCCCAGATTTGGCTGTTTTTACCAGTGAAAGTACAGTGCTTGAATTTTCTGGTTCTCATGAATAGCTGAACTTTCTTGCTGCCAGATGAGATCACCTTCTGACATTCCTTTTGTTTTCTCTTATTGCAATTTTAAAGCAGTGTGAATTGTGTTTCAGAACAAAAGTTGTAAAAAAATGCCAGAGTTAATACAAAACCATAAATAAAAAATACATGGACTGGTATGTGATCTCTGACACCTCATTATCAACCAACTTTTATGTATAAATTGGGGAACCATCAGTAAAAAATAAAATGTTTCTAATTCCATCTTTAGGGTCAGCCAAGTCGAACAGGTTCACATGCTCAATTTGGGTATGGTTACAAATATAGGCAATGGCGCACTAAATGCTCCAGTACTGGGCCATTAAAACAGCAATATTCATAATGTTAGCCTGGCAGTCTTTCACAAGATGGCAAATATATTTGAATGATTTAAGAATACAGTACATTGTAAGGTATTTGAGATTGTGTGTGGCACATGGAGTTTTTTTCAAAACAATTGCATACTATTATTTAGAGCACAGTCCAGAACAAAGAACAATCCTCCCAATCCCCACTTCACATTTCCCACATAATGTTCTGCATAATACAAAGTTAATAATGCAGCAGGATAACTGAAAGAGAATACGGGTACAGTATATTTACTTTTACTAATATAGAGCAATTCATTATTATTATTAACATGTATTTCTATAAAGTCAACTTATTTCGTAGCGCTGTGCAATTCACCGAGGGAGAGACCGATAAGGGGGCCCTGGGTGCCAATCCTGCACCAGGGCCCACCAGCGAGTAGTTACGTCACTGCTGGTTAATGGTATTCTACATAAACTGCATGCCATTATTTGACTGCAAGCTCTACAGTTTGGCATTTTATTATTAACATGTATAATTTATAGCTGGTTTAATTTTTCTTTTATTTTATAGTTTTGAATAATATTTTTTTTCTGTCTGGACAAGTCAGCTGTAGTTACACAGTGACATAGTTAAATCAGGTGGAAAAAAGGACAAAGTCCATCAAGTTCAACCCCTCCAAAAGAAAACCCAGCATCCATACACACACCCCTCCAAACTTTCACATAAACTAGATATATACCCATATCTATACTAACTATAGAGTTTAGTATCACAATAGCCTTTGATATTATGTCTGTCCAATAAATCATCCAAGCCATTATTAAAGGCATTAACAAAATCAGTCATCACTTTGCAGTACATTCCACAATCTCACTGTCCTCACTGTGAAGAACCTCCTATGTTGCTTCAAATGAAAGTGGTGTTGACTAAAAAATGATGGTACAAGTGCTTTTATTTGATAGAGAGCACTTTTTGGCTATTTCATGCAGCTTACCTGCTACAAAATATTGCAGTCGGCAGAATATCCAAAATTGCCCCATAACCAATTGCCCTAAGATTTCATATGGATATTATTGAGGTTTTATTTCTGCCAGATATTCGTCAAATAAATCATACAGTAAGATATACAAAACACACATATTTATTTCATTGCCCCACATTGTCCCACATTCTGTGGCTTTTGCATTTAATGTATTGCTTGCAAATTAGATGATTTATTGCCACACAGAATAAAAATATAAGTGCAGTGTCCTCATAAGAGGCCTCAATTAGAATAATCCCTTGCAGGGTTGAAATATTGCACTTGAAATGAAATGATTATCATAATAGTAAATGCTATAAACAATTAGGTGTATTCATATTGGCACTATGCATAGTTAAAACTAACCCATAAAAACAGAGCAGCAGTTGAGGGACCCTCAACTAATATGCAAGGTAGTCATATAAAGGTTATTACTTGCTTTGGTGTTTTGACCACCACAGTTGTCCTTGAGAGTATTGTATCTAGTGATGGGCGAATCTCCCGAGTTTCGCTTCGCCGAAAAATTGGCGAAAAATTCACGAAACGAGTCGCGGCACGCTTTTGACGTGCGTCATGTCAACTTCGATGCGCTGACTCGTTTTTTTGGCAAAATTTCGCTGGCGTTTTAGCGAATTTATTCGCCAGTGGCGAATCACGGGAATTCGCCGCGAATTCGCCCCTGGCGAATAAATTCGCCCATCACTAATTGTATCCATTGTCTAGTATAAAAATAACTTTTGGAATAAATGTACAGATGCAGTCACTTGAATTTGTAAGTTAAATGCGTCGTGACTTAACTCATCTATCTCATTTATCCCACTTAGCACAGAATATTGTGTCACAGCATCCCATCCAATTAAAGAGTTCACCATTGAAAACAATGGTGCTTTGGTATATTAATGAAAAGGTTAAATGCATTAAATGAGTTAAGATAACTTGGGATAACACAGTTTCTTCAATTAGCCCTGAGTCACGACACATTTAGCTTACAAATCCCAGTGACTGCATCTGTATAACCATTTTTTGTTCCCAATTCTGTTTGTTGCTGTCACCTAGAGATACTGTTAACTTATCCTCAACTGTAATTGTCAGTTATCTGCAGTCTCCTGTGTCAACCTGTGTTCCCTTCAGTTAAGGAGAATAACTAGAACTCAAAGTCCATTCTAGATCTGCATTACATGTTATACAAAAAGATTTAAAGCTGGAGAAATAAATTCACATAAAAAAGCAAAGTTGACCAGGGAAAAATTTTATATATATAGCTTCAGCTGTGCACCAGCAGGTTCACCTGTAATGCCTACAGTAGGAAATGTCTGCTGAAAATGTTTATACAGGAATTTTATGGCACACAGATGCTAACATGGAAGCATATAAACATATTTCCTAAATCCATTGCGATTATTGAATAATTTTAAATTCCTTCCTTACTCCAATATGAAAGAGTTTCTGGTAGCATTCAGAAAAACATTTTAATGATTATTCACCTAAAAAAAGGAGTTGTTAGTGAGACATTGTCCATTATTCTAGTGTAGAGACAATGGTTTCTTTACAAATCAATATTTAGCCCAAAGTTTTCTCTGAACTAATAGTACAGATTCTACCTTGAAAAAAGGTAGATTATAAGAATATATAATTAGAAGCAGATTGGTGGCACAAGGAGGATAGGATTAGGGTGGAATAGACCTGAGTAATAGGATCAGGGAAAGGTGAATGCAATGGAAGTGGAGATTAAGGTGATCTGGGGCATACCTGACTGAAAAAGGGAAGCATAAGTGCCGATGAATGAGTATCGGATGGTATGAAACACATAAAGTGGGATACCATTACCATTTTAACATGATTTTTGAATAAAAATAATTTTTTAATATGGGATAATATTTGTGGTTTTGAGTGGCCTGGGAGAAAATAACATATTTAGCACATCCGCACTTTACAATATGGAACATGTTTTTTTATTTTCAGGATTCTTGATAATTTCAGGCTGTTCTAACTGAGTTTTCTGAGTGACAGTTCTAAAATGTTGCAAGATTATTATTTTGATATTCAGTTTTGTCACAACTTTTTGTCGTATCAAATATTTCAAGAAGTTTTATTGGTATTTAAGGGGATTCTGGACTTTTTTTAAAAAATAAAATTAGAAAAAGTTTAGTTTTAGTAAACAGGCCTCTTAGGGGCAGATTTAATAGATTTGTGTGAATGATTTGAAATTTGATCGAATTTAAAAAAAAATTAGAATTTAAATTTTCGAATAGTTTTTTGGCCACTTTGACCATCGAATTTTAAAAATTAGATTGAATTGAATGATTCGAATAGATTGAATAAAAATCTATTCAATCATGCAACCATTCGATAGTTGAAGTACTTGCCCTTTAAATTTTAATTCGATTGCCTACTTCGCCAGATTAAACCTACCAAATATAAATCCCTATGGGAATTTGGCAAGTTTTTTGGATCAAATAAAAAAAAATTTGATCGAATGGTTAAAATCGTTAAAATCGTTCAATTCAAATATTTCAATTTGAATGATTTTATCGATCAATCAAATTTTTGTTTATTTGATCGTTCAATTAATCGAATATCGTTAAAACCCTTAGAATTTGAATATTGAATTTGAAGGGTTAAAATTTGATGGTTGAATTTGAGGGTTTTTTAACCCTCGAATTTGACCCTCAGTAAATCTACCCCTTAGTGATGGGCAAAACTGACCCGCCTCACTTTACAAAAACACTGCAAAAAGTTGGCAAACATTTTTATTATCCATTATAGTCTATGGGAACTTCTCGGTGAAACAAGGTCAAATATTTCTTTCATCCCTAGTCACACTCTCAACTCACTTTTTGTTTTACTATTAATATACTTTTTGGGGTTAGTCTTAGCCTCTGCTGTAATGTTTCTCATTTTAATAAAATTAAATATAATATTGTTTCTAAATATTCCTTAAAATACACACACACATTCATATATGTATATATGTATGAATACTATGGATTTTGGATCACGTTTTTGAACATTTTTGTGTTTAAATTATTTGTACGATAGGTGTATATTGTGAAATTTTGCATTACTATTTATTAAATGTTTAACAAATTATTGTACAAATTACAAACTCTCTGAGTTAATTTTTAGGATTTATTCTGAACTTTCAGTGTAATCAGTTTTAACAATGATTATTTCAATGATCATATCAAAGATGTTAATACAAATGAAAAAGCCAGCCATCAGCTAAATTCATAGCAAAATAATGTTGAAAAATCCTTCCATGTTGAAAAATCCTACCATTGTGGAAAAGGCCAATGAAGATAACATTTAACATAACTACCAAATCAGATAAAGTTTGTACATAATCACCTTTTATGTAACATGAGAATTTAGATAAAAATAGGATAACTGTAGCTTAATGTCAGCTATTGTATCTTCTCTAGTAGTGGTTCTCATATGGTAGGAATTATGGTTATGCAATCCACATGTGTTATGTATAAATGCAGCTTCACGTTTCACTTAAGGGAGGAAAAGAGCCAAAAATTAAAACAAATTATAATTCAGGTTCATATCTAAATTTTAACATACAGTATATGACTTACAAATGTAGCTTCTCTAGAACTTGTTTATGTCCTTAATGTTTACATTTAACCCTTACAAGTAAATATTATACTATCTGTATATCATCTTTATTATATGTTGTCTAAGTCTATTGCTTATATTTATTATTAGTGATTAGTGATTAGTGAATCTGTGTTGCATTGAAACACATTGAAGTCAATAGGCAACAGATTTTTTTTACAAGACACTCTTTTCTTTTCCTTACTCCAATACATTAAAATCAATGAGCATTTTTTCTTGTGATTACCTTTTTGTCTTGTTAACTTTTTTGTCTCCGGGACCAGATACATTAAAGTCAATTTTTCTGATCTGTTTCTTCCTAGCAAATCTGGTTGCTAGAACTCAAAATACTCTAGCAACCTTACATTGGTTGAGACATTGGAATATGAAAATGATCACCATCTGAACTCTGGAAAGGGTCATAAGAAAAAGGCAACTAGACCATGGCCAGTCCCCAATAGTAGGCAGATTGATTCATTATGTTACTCTATGGACCTTTTCTCGATTTTATTTTTTTTACTGTTCATCAATGTATCAGGGTTCATTGCTTTGCCAGTACTTACAGACATGATATACACTGTTTTAGCATTACATTTAAATATATATATATATATATATATATATATATATATATATTATGTATAACTGTGATTATACATCTTATATGCAAAAACCAATAAAATATTAATTAAAAAAAGAAAAAGTCATATAAAATTAAAAAATGAATGCCAACTGAAAAGTTGCTTAGAAGTATCCGTTCTATAACATACTGAAGTTAACTTGAAGGCAAATCACCCCTTTAATAAAATAAATCAAGTTACATGTTTTACAGTTGAAACATGAGAATAATATTTGAATAATATTTGTGCCCAAAATGGTCTATAAAACTATCCAGACATAAGAGCTGACCCACATGGAAATAATATGAATGACATTGAGGAATGGGCAAATTTTGCTTTTCTAAAAATTTGTGAAAAGACAAAGAATTCACCAAATGCTTTGAAGTCAATGAAAAATTTGTGAAAAGACAAAGAATTCACCAAATGCTTTGAAGTCAAATGAGGCGTTTGTTGCACAACATTTTTTTTAACCTGCATGAATGTTTTTGTATATAACTGTTAGTTGAAGTTCCTAAGCCTGACTCTCTGACACTCTGACTTTGCCAACCTAGCTGTCCATTCTCAGCCAGTTAGTTACAGTTTCTGAAATATGGCAGCCCCCTATTACCGGAACATGGGGGATCAAACAGGTAATGTAAAATCATCATGCAAATACTTTATGGCAAAGTTAGAAGTAGCTTTTAAAGCCAATATTATAATAGATGTAAAAGAGTTTAATTTCAGGTGTCAGTATCTCTTTAAAGGACTAGATATTTAAAATTAAACAAATTGTGTCATCCTGGTATGTAAGGCTCTATTATAAGCTTTTTTCAGTATTTGACTGGAATAGCTGTGATTATAAATGTACTTTGGCCCTTCCTTTAAATGTATGAATTTTCAAGCAATTTCTCCACACTTGTAGAAATTCACTGACAGGGACTGAAATTGAAAAACTGAAAAGGGAAGCTGCCATGATGCAGAATTGTAGTAGTGATGGTTTCCTTCCCAAAAAGATCTGTACCGATTATAAAATTTTTAATAATTTTTACTGTCAACTCAGGAAAATGAATTCTTTGTTTGGAATGTGATAAAGTAGATTTTATATCATGGTCATTATTTCCAACATTTCTACAAAATCAAGCCTTCCAAAAAAACGCCCAAAAAAAACAAAAATAAAACAGAAAAGCATCTATGTATCTTATCTCAATAGGATGTAACCTATTAAATCTTTAGAAAATACTGACTGTCCGGTTGGCTTAAAAATAGATATGTGGGAGCAAATGTTATACCCATATTGCATACAGCAATTGAAATGCACCTAACTTAATTTAAAGGATTAATAAAGGATAGGATACTGGACTTCATAGCAAATAACAATACTATGATTTTGTGCCAGCATGGTTTTATGCGTAATAGATCTTACCAGACTAACTTAATTTCTTTTTATGAGAAGGTAAGCAGGGACCTCGATTCTGGGATGGCTGTGGATTTGATTTACTTAGACTTCACTAAAGCATTTGATACAGTGCCACACAGAAGACTACTGGTTAAATTGAGTAATGTTGGCCTGGAGCATAGTATTTGTACCTGGATAGAGAAGTGGCTAAAAGATAGACTACAAAGAGTGGTGGTAAATGCAACATTTTCTAATTGGACCAATGTTGTTAGTGGTGTACCGCAGGGCTCTGTACTGGGTCCCTTGCTTTCAACTTGTTTATTTATGACCTGGATGTGGGCATTGAAAGTACGGTTTCAATTTCACGATTTGGGCCGTGGGTCTTCTCAATAGCGATTTTTTTTATCACGCCAACTTCTGATGATGTCACTTCCGGTTACAATGACAGCACTTCCTGATGGTTGTATTGAATGTTTTTTTTCCCTGAACTTTAAAATCTTGCATTTCGCATGTGATGGTGCATTCGCTCTGTATTGTTTGAATGAATAGTAGTTATTATTACTTTACACATGACAATTAGTAGATTTTCAAAAAAACTTTTTAAAATGTATCTTTTTCACTTTAGACTTTTAGATATAACATGGCCTCTGTTATGATCTTTTTCTCGTTTAGGCTGATTTTTATATCTTTCACTAACATTTGTAATATCACAGACAGAAGTCAAAATTCATTTGATGATAACAATATAAGCTCTCCTCTGAATAATGGTTGCAGGGCAAACAACTAGGATGAAACAGAGACACAGATGCTTTCTGAAAGAAGCAAAGACTTAAGTAATTGTTCAACCAAGGAACAGATAAGTGAGCTCTTCACCATCCTCTTGAAAGAGGAAACACCCAAAAGGTGGCAAATGTGGAAGAACTTGAAGAAACTATAGAATACTATTAGAAGGAAGAAAAGGAAAACAATCTCTCAACCAACAGTATAGAGGAAAAGGTATACAAGGCCTCAATAAACAGCATAATGGAGGATGAAAAATATGATGCATCTTGCAAAGAAGAGCAAGAAAGTAATGACCACCCTTTGCAAAAAGGAAGAACAAAAAGCTGAACCTGTCTTCACTCCCTGCAAAACAGGGCAGAAGAGCAAACCCACCTCTTTCAGGTTTAATGAGAAAAAATTAAAAAGATGTCAAGCAAAGGAAAGACAAATAAGAAACAGACCACCAAAGTATAGCTAGAAGAAAAACCCTCTATCTACCTAAAGGAGGAAAATTCCAAAAAGATGTATAGGGAGGTCCCTGTAATGGTGCAGGTGCAAAGCCTGTGTCTGTGTGTTGTGAGCTATTGCCTAGCAGCTACTACCAGCTGTGCAGTGTTCTCAGGGCTGCAAGAAATAACACGGTATCCTGGGAGTGGCCAGCTAAGAGGGATAGCAGGAAGGCCTGGCAGAGCAAGCCTGGCAGGGAGCTGCCAGTGTGCCAAAAGAGCTGGAAGGCTTCACCAAAAGCTGTAATTTGGATCAGACTGGCACAGTGAAGCCAGATACTGTGCCTGGAGAGACTAAGAACATAAGAGTAGTCCTGACTGGAGTAATCCCATCTGAGTATGCAAAGGGACTGGAGGGCTTTATTCACCTGAAGAGTGATTGTGACGCATTCTAAGATCCTTGTACATAGCAAAGGATGATCTTATGAGGAAGATCATAGCCCATGCCTTTCATTATAGATGTGCAAAGTTTTGCACCTGAAACAGTAGCAGTGGGCTCAGAAGAGTTGAGGCAATGTATATTGTGGGTCAAAGGCATAGAGCGTTGATCCTAGATATTGCATTTTGCTTCTTGTCTCCCATTTTTATTCTCTCAAAACTAGGTTTGCTAAAATATAGTCACAAATATATCACTGGCTGGTAGAGGCATCCATCGCATAATGTTTAGCCATTACATTTCTTGAGCTGAGAGCATTAAGGCTTTTCTACCTTATGGGGTTTCCGCTCACATTTTCATGTATTCATCACAGTGGAAAATAATTAGTTTAGGAGTCTGTGATGTGGTTGGGTAAATGCAGCAGCCCCATTTATTTCCACAGGAGAATGCAGCTACACTTACATAGATGACTGGGTAAGTCTGTGGAGATTGTTCTTACGCTCTGACTTTCATCCTATTCAGTGTAGATGCATAAACCCCCTTAAGTGCTACTGCTTACCCAATAATTACTATTTAAATAAAGGGTGAGGAGAGCACTCAGAGTGCAAAAAATTCTGTGTTCTGTAATTCAAGACTACATAATTACACAACATGTTTTGGGCCTTGCGTGCCCTTTCTCAAGTTTCACACTTCTGTTTTCACATACAGTATACTGTAACTTCTGAGCAAAGATCAGTACGTGCACCTCTAACTTCAGTCTAAATAGGTGAACACCCCAGTGTGTTCAACAACCTCCTGCCTATTCTAGCTGCATGCTGAAGGAAGTTTGTATTTGTACTTATTGTACTGCTAAATGCTTGAACATAACCAATAAATTGTATGGTATTCCTTTGCTACTTTTAGCCTAAAATGGTTCACCTGTATCCATTCATAGTATGTGAATCCCATTCCAATGCTAAACCAATCACATTGGAGAAGGTTTGAGATTGGACAAGTTCCTTGTTGCATCTTCAAATAATATGTTCTGCCTATCTGCCCTTTCTCTGAGACAATTATTCTCTTCTATTTACACATGTATGTCATGGTTAGCACCCTAAATCCAGAACCTTGGCTAAGCACCCTGTTCAAGGTTCTTGCTTCAGCCTATAACAGCCACCTTTCACCTTGGGAGGAGTCATTGGATGCAGCCAGGTCTTATTAAGAGAGATGCCAAGCTAAGGGTTCTGGATGAGCGAAGGGGCATGAATGAATAGCAAAGTCTTTTGGGTAGAAGGTCACATTGCAAGGCATAGACAAATAGCATAGTCAAATCAGGCCAGGACAATGCAGACAGAGTACAAGCTTAGCCAGAAAGGCAAGGGTCAAACCAGGAGATCAATCAGAAGTGATACGGATATAGAAGAGTTGGTTACCAGGCAGGGTCAGGATTTCAGAAGGATTGTCACAAACAGGCAGGGGCCAAAACAGATCAGATATCAGAATACAGAAGCTTAAACAGCACAGAGGCACCAGGAACTCACAAACCTTTAATGGGCAATGAGCAAATACAAAAAGTCCCTTTAAATATTGTTTGAATTTGGCACCATTGCATGCTAACATCATTACGCACGCCTATAATAGAGGAAGTGCGCACCGTGCATTCCCTAAGGAAACCGGCACTAAGAAGAGGAGGGTGGTGGTGGGGGTCCCTGCCAAGGGTGCGGCCAGCGGGGGTGCAATTCATTAATTCTTAATAAATCAGATGAAAATTGAGTGTAGGACTGGCCAGATATGGGATGACTTTGTTGTAGTTCGCCAGCTTAAATATATTGCAATATATGGACAAACAATACCATTGTTTAAAGGGTAAGGCATTTTTTAGTAGCTGTATGAACAAAATGTCTTAAATATATATATATATATATATCTTATAGTTTCAAGTGTGAAAGAACAAATATCAATTATTGTATGTAATGAAACAACAGTTGATCATTTGATCTCAGTTGATGGGATGTCACACTATGTGACCTGACTGAATCCAGACTCATGGACTTTTTACACCCTGATCCATTGTTTTATCTCTACAATTGATCTCTATCCATTTGAAACTTCCTAATAATTTGCCCATGAATACCTTTAAATGCTCTAATAGTATACATGCTTTGCCCCTCTAGCACTCATTTGTATTTTGCCTGACGAAGGGGCCTTGGTGCTCCGAAAGCTTGCAGTGTATATTTATTGTTAGCCAATATAGATATCGATTCTACAATACTTTTTGTATTTGTTTTTTTATTTGTTATTTTTGGGATTTATATGCAAACTGTGCTCATTCTGGGATTTATTTTATGCAAACTTTAACCACCTAATATTATTAAAGAACAGCAAACTTCTGTGAGTATTTTACTATGATTTTTTTTTTATAAATGGAATTCTTTTTTACTTCAACATAGAATCTATTTTGCTTCTGACCTAGATCATTTAGCCCTTTAACTCTCAAAATTGCTATATTTATTTTATTTGTACAAATAATAAACCATATGGTATTTAGTCTTTTGCAGTTTTGGCCATAGTCCTGCAGGTGCCTCTATTAAGTAGCAGGTCAACTGAAAAATATCAGCCAAATAGGCATCACATGTTGGTTAAATGCCCCTTACAGCTGGATCTGAATTGTTCAGTGCACACAACATTTTTTCATGGAAATTGTATTGAGTTTGGAGTGTTTTCTGATTTTAGCAAGTCCAATTGTTTTATTGTCACTTTTTGTGCGCAAAGAACATATAAAATTGAGCTTTTACCTTCAGCTTTTAAATTGTTTATACTGTTCTCAAGAACTTGAGTGGGAGTCTACACAATAATGCTAACAAACTAGACACAAAGGCAATGTTCTGAATGAACTGGTGTAGCATCATAATATCATTTTATCTCTGGCTCTAAGACATAGAGTTGGCCTTTCCACTAAACTAGGCATCATTCCTTTTAATGTTAAAGGAAAACTATACCCTGAAAATGAATACTTGAACAACAGATCTTTTATATCAGTTTATATCAAATTAAGTGACAAATTAAAGAATCTTACCAAACTGGAATATATATTTAAGTAAATATTGCCCTTTTACATCTTGCACCACCATTTAGTGATGGTCTGTATGCTGCCTCAGAGATCACCTGACCAGAAATATTTCAACTATACAGTAACTGTAACAGGAAGAAGTGAGGAAGAAAAAGACAGACACAAGTTGGCTTGTGTGACCTAACTTTATAGTTTGTTTGGTATGTTTGTGTGCACCCTTGAATCATACTATCCCAGGAGGCTGTCCTTATTTTTTTAAAATGGCAATTTTCTATTTATGATTACCCAAGGGCACGTGCTACTAAAAAAGTGTATAATTATGAAAATTATTTATTTACATGAAGCAAGGTTTTACATATCCGTTGTTTTATGTAATATCTTTTTATAGAGACCTACATTGTTCGGGGGTATAGTTTTCCTTTAAAGCTTCCATTAAACACATACAAGTAGCTTATTAGTGCTATTTGTCTCACTGTATCAAGTCAATATTTTATTTCAATTAGATATGCACACATATTAACCTATAGAAACGTATTTACTTACTACAATAAGAGACTCTGCAAACCTTTCCAGCAGCAGGTAAAATAGAAGAATGCTAAAACCCTCATTAGAGTTCTTTGTACTATAAGAACAATTTAAAGGGCTTATACAGAAATTCAAGAATTATTTCAAGATAGTATATTAATGATACCAGCTTTATCCAAGCAGCAGTGGGCTCCTCTCAAAGCGAAAGGTGGTTGTTAAAGGCAGAACAGTGAGCCATGACTGGGACCTTGGAGTTGTTCTGGGTTTGGGATACTGAGGGGAAGATGTACTAAATTCATGTGAATAGATCGAAGTTCGATCGAATTCGATCAAATTTCTATCGTAGGATCTATTCGATTGGTCGAATATGCAAATTTTGGCATATTCGATCATCAAATAGCGAATGGTCGAATGATGGAATACATTTGAATAGATTTGAATGATCGAATATTCAATCATTCGATCAGCTAAGGATTTAAATTTTAAAGTTTATTCGATTGCCTACTTCGCCAGATTGGACCTACCGAATTGCAATAGAAGCCTATGGGAGCACTCCCATAGGCTTCTGAGGCTAAGTCCTGATCGAATAGGATTCGTACGATCGATGACTTTGATCGTTCGAATCGTACAAATCATTTGAATGATCGAATATTCAATCATTTTTCGATCATCGAATGATCGATGATCGAATAAAAGGGTAGCCTAAAACTATTAATGCTAATCGAATATCAAGGAAAAACAAATTTATTTTGGGGAATAATAGTAAATTTGCCCCTGAATGTCATAGATATCAGAGATATGAAGCTCAAAAAGTTACTGGCTTTTCCTAAAATGATAGGCCTTGGATAGGAAATGCTTGTTTGATTGAATTACACACAAACAGATACATCATTCCACCAAGCCTGGTTTTCCATTTACTTGGTTCTGCAGAACATTAAGCTGCAGAAAATAAGTCCACAGGAAGAGAAACACAATTACATGTTCACATGTTTATTTTATATTGCATTTTGAGTGCATTCCAAAGTCCCATCCTTCAGACATCTGCTCTTTCTCTGGTTTGGAAATGGAAATATCTCAATGTACTTTACAGAATATTTTTACCACTATTTGTAAATGGCTAACATTTTTTGCTGGGCTACAAAATAATCCCACACAGAAAGCATCTCTTTTTTCAGTCAAGTCTCTATTTTCTAAGATGCTTTGCATGAATCTTTGCAGCTGACTTCTGCTTCATTGTTTCCAAAGTTAGAATCAACAGTGTAGACATTAGCAAGTGAAAAATGCTGATTTTGATAAAAATTGCATATACCAATAACTGAAAATCAACATAGCATTTTTAATTAGTATGTATTGGAAAGTTGCTTGTCATTTTTAATTAGCAAAGAAAATAAGACATGCAAATCAAGCCTTAAAGGAAAACTAT
>CM044446.1:60409739-60431871 GCA_024363595.1 Xenopus borealis
CACTATATGTCTTGTTCCTTCTATACTACTTATCTACAAGATTTAAATCTGTGTCCTTTCATTTTCCCTTTTTAGTTTTTCTGTTTTCCATTCTTCATTTTAAAGTGTCTTAAATTATCAGTCTCTTTTGGCCACCGCATTTCCCATCCACTTTCTTTTTCTTCACCCCCCTTTTCATGCAAACCCCACTTCACATTTCTCTTTTCTGATCATCCATTGTTTCTTCTATTACTCTTTCAATGATGACTTTCTATTCATGTACATTGAATACCTTATTCTATTGGCACAATGAATTACATATATATGTAGGGGACTAGAGAAATCCTTCCCCTGTTTTTCTGCCTGTGACATCATCCAGCGCAGTTACAGGCTGGAGAGCCATCCAATTGACTGGGAACTCCAGTGCATCCTTGGGAGAGAGGGTGTGCTTGACTTTGGAGCCAAATGTACGGGGTCTCCAACAGAGCTGAACAGGGCCAGCACCGGTTGGTGTGAGACTGTCAAGTGCAGAGAAGCTGCTGTATCTCTAGAAGTGCAGAGAGAACCCCTCCTGTTCCCTGCCAAGCTGCTACAGACTCAGGAGGTGAAAGGAGCCACTGGTGAGATTAATCCTGCTGCAGAGCTGCTTGTAATCTCCAGTGTAACTGCCTCTGAGAGCACCCCGGTGAGTGGGTCACCCAAGGAAGGATACTGACAAGGATACAAGTGTGGGGCCCCAATTTGGGGACAGGTCATGGGCAGTTACCTTTTCGGTGGGAGTGGCTGATAAAGTTCCAAAGGGAGAGGCACTTTTGGGAAAGGTAGAGCTACCTGTGGTATAAGAGCTCTGGTGAAGGGACATTCCATTGAACTGAACTGTGTCGTAATTAACCATTTCCAGAGGATTATGACTTTGATAATAAAAAGGACTGTGTGGAAGAAGCCGTAGGTACCTAATAGTGAGTTAGGTAGGTCCCACATGTCCCCAGTACAGGAGTGCATTGTGTACTGTGCATTGTATACTGTTTATATAAAGTTTATATTTGTTTAATATGCAAACTGTGTGTGTTTTATTTCTCCTAGTAGAGCTCCCCTGAGGTCTTCTCCTCAGTGTTTCCTAGGTGGAGGCACTGCACTGTAAATCCCAGTTCCTAGCACTTTTCATACGCAAAAGGGACTCAGTGTCCCTGTATTGTCAAGGGCTAAAATACAGTAACAAAATTAGGGTTAAATTTGGATGCACTGCTGAGGTGTAAACTGGGGAAACTAAGTATGTTTGATGAAAATATGTCTGCCTTGGAAACACCATAAAGTGTTCACCAGTGGTGTACTGCATTGGGACTTGAGCCCCGAAAGATCGCCAATGTGGGGCCCATGGTGCCCAAAGTGAAAGAACAATTTATTTACCAAGTTCTACCAAGATGGGTAACAGATTTTTTTACCACCCAAGAGTGGCTGCGTCATGGTGAAATTCTGCTGAGGTTCTGCTGAATGTTCTTATTGAGAGCCCCAGAGAGATAGATTGTGGCTGGGTTCCCCATGATATTGATGATGAAATTGAAGGGCCCTGGAAGATTGTTCTTCCTGACATGTCTGATGATGCAGATGAGTTAACTTCCCAGGGTGACGCCCTTACTACCAGGTATGCAGTGAATGCACTGGAGAGTGTGCCACTGAAGAAGACATTGTTTGATTTGCCAGCTGAAAAGAGTCAAGTAAAGGGATGTCCATCCTGTGAGAATGTGGTCTCCAAGTGGAGTTAGCATAATTCTGGTGACCTGAAGGATACCCCAGAGATTGTGAGTGCGCTGGGACAAGTGACTGACCAACTGATGCAGCTGGCCTGGAATGGTAATTTTAAGAGACTGAAAGTGTACCCCCAGGTGAAGAGTCTACAACTATGAGAAGGAAAGCCCTTGAGAGTCTCCACAGTCTTGCAGTGGATTCTATTTGATTATTCACCCCAACACTACTTCAGGTGATCTGATTGAAATCCTGGAGGTGATGTTTGACTCTGTAGAGAGTGTTACAGATATGCTCTATAGCTTCCCCTCTAAAGAGAAAGAGAAGATTTGTCTGCTTATCTTGTGCAGCTAGAACAAGGCCTGAAACTACTAGTGAGCCATGGTGCAATTGCAGACTAGAAATCCTCTGCTGATGCAAAACTGTTGGAAAAGAACAAGAAGCTTTGAAAAGAGTTGGAGGAGTTAAAGGTTCAACTGTCTGAGAGCCAATCCCCCATCTGAGGCTAAGAAAGTTCCTAAGTGTTACAGGTGTGGCAAGCTTGTTCACATCCAACCAAACTGTCCAGTTCTTGATGAAGGTGAAACCCAATACACACTGTGTAAAGTATGCCACAGGCTTACAAAAGTTCCACAGTATAGAAGTCTTATTATGAGCCTTCGGTCTGTGAGGGTGACTCCCCTGAAGAGGATAGGGTGTTGAGTTTATTGAAGACTACTTTGGAGAACCCTGTTGGTATGAAGGTGCCCCTGAAACCTCTGATACCCTCGATAGATCTAAAGGAATGGGTCTGGGTAAGTGAAGGTCTCCAGGTAAGGCCAGCGCTAGGGTGACAGGTAACATTAGTGCTGTTGTAAAGGCAATGATCATAATATATTGTAGAAAATCATACCACAACCAAAATAGGTGACTTTTGGAGTACACAGAACCTTTTCTCAAGCCAAGGGCACAAGTAGAATAATTAATATTAGTCCACATGGGTTTATACAGAGCAGCACAGGAAATTGCATCTAGGGTATGACATCACCAATGATAATCTTCTCCCATTAACCTCTTAGTTACTCAACTGTGTTCATAGAGCAGAATCCCTGGTCCCCATTTAACATTAATCCATTGTATTCCCAATTCAGCTAAAAGAGAAAAGATATAATGTGGGCTCACCAACATAAAGGAGACCACAGGGGGCAAATCAACACATAAACAGCAAATTTGGGCAAGCATGTATAGTATCCCCTTAACGAATATTTGCATCCATTGATTGGATGTTCAAATATTGCACCCTTATGTACACAAAAACATTGGTTACATGATAAGCAGGGAAACATCCCCTGTGACCTTGTACCAATATATGATTGTGTCAACATTGGATTTTCCTTAGTATCAGAAGTACCAGTGTGCATCCAGATTCGATTCCTTGATCAAATATCAAATGTCAAATATATATATAGTCATTCAAAACATAACTGTTCAGATAGTTTGCTTTTGATCCTATCCTTGGCATGCAGCACAGATTCAAATGCAAACATGTGCCCATGTGCCCCCCAAAAGTAATTAATTGGAAGGGACAGAACTAAGGGAGGCAAAAAAGGATAATAAACCACAGAAGAATTGTGCCTAGGCCGCAAATGTGGAGGGGCACCAAGCACTGTATCTCTTCTGCCACCTTCCCATAGTTCAGACCCTTATTCCCACTGTGGCAAAAATTCCCCCAACATTCCAATGTAATTGTGGATGTGAGGGGAGCAATTTCTAGTTCTACCACACTTGCAGTTGAGGTTCCATTGGGGAATATTTATCTAAAAGTGAAATTACAACTTGTACCTTTCCGCCAGAGTGAAATTCTGCCACACTCTTTTTATTGTTATTGGTTTTTCAGAGGCATGTTTATCAAATGTTAAATATTCACTTTTACTAATTGGTTAACATACCCCTAAAATCCCATTTAAATGAATAAAAAGCTTTGGTATTTATTTGTGGTGAACTTTACTTTCCCTCTATGATATATATCCCCCTTTATGCTCTTGTCCATTAGATTTAGTTATGATACATCTGATCAGCTATTTATCTTACTAGTTTTGGTTACAAAAAGATATTTATATATATTCTCTTTATGCTCCAAAAGAAAAAGAGAGATGTCACACAGTATAGTTTGATTTCTACTTTGCGCATAGAATCTTAAAGTAACCAAATTATTGCACAGCAGGTGCATGAATTGATCTAACTTCACAAAAATGTTTAAATGAAGTTAGTGGGGATTCTTACAGAGTGTGACAGATAATGCATTTAGCTCAGATTAATTAGGTTCAAGCAGTCACAAGAGACAAAGTCTTCATTGTACACATGTTTTCTTAAGTCTTCTTAGCTATCAACTTTAGCAGAAGTGACATGAAAGGCTCTTCTCAGGTACATTTGCTAAATAAGAGATCATTGTGAGAACATTTATATAAACGATTTCAATCCAAGCATTCCTTTTTAGAAGGAAGAAAAACAGACTCTTTTAAAAGAATGTGCTGAGGTAAATAGTGTTTTTCTTTATGGGGCAGAATTACTAAGGGCCGAATTTTCGAGGGCTTGAATTCGACCCTCCTACGATTTTAAATTTGATAAAATCTAAGAAAAATTTGAAGTTTTTTGGCCGCTTTTAGATTTTTTGATAAAATTGTACGAACGAACGATTTTACATAAAAATCGTAAAAAAGGTTTGATTGTTTGAAAAAATTGTATGAATCGAACGTTCGACCGTATGATTGCTATTCGAACATAAAACTTAGAAAAGAAGCCTATCGGGGGTTCCCATAGGCTTTTATTGCAATTCGGTAGGTTCCTTCTGCAAAGTAGGCAGTCATAAAATTTTAATGGGGAAGTACTTCGATCATCAAATGGTTGAATGATCGAATATATGATACGATACGATCAAATTTTGCTCGATGTTCGAAGTGACCAAATCTGCATATTCGAAAATTCTATCAAATCGTACGATCGGTATTCGATTGAATTTGATCGAATTTCGAATCCTTCACACGAATTTAGTAAATCTGCCCCATATATGTGTGTGTGTGATATGGAAGCATATCAGCAGTTCTGGAAGTGTAAAACTGACAGCAAACAGGGGTAAGAGCAAATCATCAGATTAGTATCACATTCATGTGCACCAAAAAATTCTGTAGCGAAAGTACGTAAAAACTGTGTAACATTAAATTTGCAAAAAAAACCTGTAAAAAGCTATGTAAAATAAATTGCGAGTTTATCAAGTTTTGTGTAATGTTAAGCTATGCGAATGCCAGATTTTATGCAGCTATTTTACTTCGCTTCCAGTGGAATTCACTCCAAGAAAAAACAAGTTTTTATAAGTTTTTAGCTCTGTTTTTTGCACAGCAAAGCCTGGCGATGTGTGGTGTATTATCCTGCTATTTTTTACACATCATAATAATATGCCTTTCTTAAGGAAACACACATACATACCTATATATACTGTATGTTGGACATAGAAAATTTTTAGAGATTTGTAAAATGAATCATAGGAGACCTGGTGAATTCAATTTCCCATTGCAAGCAATAAGTCTTGCGCATAAGCAGTGAACTATTATGTCAATACATTGGTTTGTTTTGAGGTAAATTAAATTATTTTACTCAGGGACAAGAACTATTTTCATTCTATTTAAACTTCTCTCGAGGATTCAAGAAAAATGTTTATTTTATGCAATGTACAATATTAGTTGTGCAATCCCTTTGGAATCTATGTACTCATATCTTTATAACTATGATAAATAGATCTCTCGACAGCTTAGGGATTCTGCACATATTTTTCTGAGAAAGAAAATCAGATGAGATATCAGAGACAAATAAAAATGAGGTGTGTGACAAATTATCAGTTAATGCAGCCAGAAGGATAATTTAACGTCATAGAATATTTTAGCATGAGATAGGCATCAGAGAGTTATTCACAACACTCATTCAATATAAAAACATTATCTGCTTATGCATTTTTATAGCAAGAGGGTTATAAAATATGAACATTCTAGGTGTAAAAAAATCTATTGGGGTAATTTAATAAATGGTCTAAAAGTTAACCACTTTTCTTGCAACCCATACAGTAATCAACAGGTCCCATTTACTGATCAGCTGTATCAAAACATGCCTATGGTTGGCTTATTTGGGTTACAAGATGTAGATAAGCTTAAAATATTTTACTAGTTTAATACTTAGGGGCATTTTTACTATTATTCCCCAAAATTTTGAAATTCGATAAGCATTTGACCATCAAATGCTGATCGAATTGTTTTAGGCTATCATTTTGCTCGATATTCGATTCGGAAAAAGTTTAATTTTTTCGTGAAATCGAACGATCGGTATTCGATCGTACGATTTCATCGAGAAATCGAATATCGAGCAAAATGATAGCCTAAAACTATTCGATAAGCATTCGATAGTCGAATGCTTATCGAATATCGAGGAAATTCGTAGGATTTTTGGGGAATAATAGTAAATTTGCCCCTACTGTATGTGTACTGTTGATACTAGCAGGTCTGGATTTTAATTCCTTTACTACTGGGGTGAGTTGCCTGCTTACTCCCCAACTATATGCAAGTCCTAGAGCACTCCAAAAAGTACTCCCACTCTTACTTATAATTATGCTTTTATTCATTGCCTTAACCTATTCCAAAGCACTTGAAAAAGATCATAGATGATTATTTTCCTCAGTCTAAGATAGAGGCGTAACTATTTGCCGGTGGGCCCTGGTACAGGCTAGGCACCCAGGCCCCCCTGTGAGGCCCTCCCCTATGAACTACACGCCTAAGTGCTGCTGGTGTGCACAAATATCCCCCTGCCCAGCCGCCAGTGATAACCATTATCACGGGTCCGGCAGGCCCCAAACGGGTGCAGGTGTGATCGCACCCCCTGCATCCTTGGTAGTTATGCCCTTAGACTAAAGTCTCCATCACATATTCACACATATTGGTCAGTTTTATTAGAAATATATATGTATGTTTTTGGAGTGTGGGAGGAAACGGGAATAGCCAGAGGATATCTACACAAGCATATGGATCTTCTTGTAGATGCTGTTGTTGGAATTGAACTAAAGACCACAGACAGCTACCCACTGAGCCACTCAGCTGCTTGGCAGAGGGATCTTCTGGTACTGAATGGGGTAACCACATTCTAATTGTTATATACACAGATTATTATTTTTAACATAGAATTTTCTGTTAAAAACCCAAATTTTTATTTAGCTGTGTTTGGTATGAATGATTTCATAAAATACATCTTGGATACAAGTGGAAGAATCTGCAAGAATACTAGACTTTTAAAATAACAGTATGCATATTTTGCTCCTTTAATTCATTTTGAAAAAAATCCAGACTTTAAATTGTATTATGGGAATGTAATAAAAGTCGGTAACGGAAAAACTACTCGCAATACGAAAAATTATGCCTCTGTGTGAACAATTATTGCTTTGCTCGAATTTAATATAGCGTTTGCGAATAATAGTTTAAGGAACAATATTATATTGCAAGATGTGCATTTTTATTCTTATTGGTGCAAATAGTTTTTCTCTTTGCGACTTTAATTACATTCCCTCCTATATGTGATGGAAAGATGTAAACTAGAAATATCCATCGGCCTCTTGGTACAATGAAGATGTTCACAGAAATCTTTCCTGAACACAGTGATAGAAGCTCAGAATATTTACTGGATCCCACAAACCTCCTGCAAATGAGTCACAAGCTAAATTCTGACATACATTGGATGGAAATGCCACATGACATGTTAACAGCAAAGGTTAATGGTATCTCTGAAATATAAAAATATTATCACAATACTTTATCTGCTCATGTAAAAATGTGACTGTTCCAGAGATTTTCTGTGGTTTGGCAAGTGAGGAGAACCAGAAATAAAAACCTTATGGATCTGAGGTTACATTGTTAACAAATGCTGACGCCTTTCCTTTGATGATGAAAAACTGGCTCCAAATCAACATAAGACCAGAATTATTTATACTCCCTTCTTTATTCTCTTTGGATCCAGTTTTCAGGTTAAGTAGTGGCTGAAGTTACTATTGATGTAGTTGATAATCATTGAGATATGGGTGATCGAGGTAAGAAAGGTTAAGCAAAAATCCATTAAAAATACACATTTGTTGACAATGGTGAGGTTTAAACCAAAATGCATTTAGCTACAACATTTTCTTTAATGGGATTCTGCATTTTGTACCTGACAAAAATAAATGTAATTTGTGCAACATAGTAGATCTATGTTGCACAAATTTTTTTTTACATGCAGGTTGTACATTCTACTAAGCATTGTGTTTAGACTGGGTATTTCTTCTGTTGTACCTTCTGAGAGCTTTGACAAATGGCAGGGTGTAGTAACCAATCAGAGTTAAAGGGATCCTGTCATGGGAATATTTTTTTTTTCAAAATGCATCAGTTAATAGTGCTGCTCCAGAAAATCCATTGAAATCCATTTCTCAAAAGAGCAAACAGATTTTTTTTATATTTAATTTTGAAAGCTGACATGGGGCTAGACATATTGCCAATTTCCCAGCTGCCCAGAGTCATGTGACTTGTGCTCTGATAAACTTCAATCACTTTTTACTGCTGTACTGCAAGTTGGAATGATATCACTCCCTCCCTTTTTCCTCCCCAGCAGCCTAACAACAGAACAATAGGAAGGTAACCAGAAAATAGCTCCCTAACACAAGATAACAGCCGCCTGGTAGATATAAGAACAGCAATCAATAGTAAAAACCCATGTCCCACTGCGTACTATTCAGTTACATTGAGAAGGAAAAACAAAAGCCTGCCAGAAAGCAGTTCCCTTATAAAGTTCTGGCACATGTCACATGACCCGGGCAGCTTGGAAACTGTCAAAATGTCAAGCCCCATGTCAGATTTAAAAAATGAATATAAAAAAATCTGTTTGCTCTTTTGAAAAATGGATTTCAGTGCAGAAGTCTGCTGGAGCAGCACTATTAACTGATGTGTTTTGAAAGAAACATGTTTTGCCATGACAGGATCCCTTTAAACACAAATCACAATCTTCTCCATAGGGTCACATTACAAAGCAAAAAATTACCCCCTTCATTGGTAGAGATCATTTATAGGGATGGACAAATTTGATCCATTTCGCTTCGACAAAAATTTGCCGTAGGCAAAATGTCACAGACACCCATTTAAGTCTATGGACATCAAAAAAAAAATTGACCAGCAGCGATTTTTTTTTTAAAGTGCATCTTTTTTTTGACGCTCGACGACATTCAAGTCTATGGGCATCATTTTCGCTGCGAAACAAGGTGAAAAATTTGCCCATCCATAATTATTTATAACCATCACTATACAAATTTGCATCCAGGCAGTAAACCATAGCAACCAATCAGTGATTAGCTGCATGTAGAACAGTACATGATGCAAACATTTGATTATTAGCCATGGGTCACTGCTCAAGTAAAAAGTTGGCCAGTAGTGATAAGCAAATTTTTTTGCCAGGTTTTGAAACAAAAATACGGCCATAGACTCCAATGGGTGAAAAAAATGTATGCGCATCAAAAAACTTTATGATCAGTTTACGCATTTCGAAGTGCTTGGCACTAACAATTCTATGGCCAACTCAAATAATAAAAAGAACACTTAAAGCACAAGGGATAACTAATAACGGGGACAAGAAGGACATAAACATCAGTAACAGTAAGACCTGGGAAGAATAACTTAATGGGCATTAAAAAACGTAGAATGAATAATGTCATACTAATGTATAAGAATTACTAATTAATGGACAGAATGAGTTGATGAATTTTTATTCAGTTGTGGGTATATTTCATAGATTTAACATCTTAAAAACCATACTAGTTAGTCCTCTATTTCTAGACTGACAAAGTTTCAGATAAATAACTATATGTACCCATACAAAATAGTGCTCAACAGAAACATAGAAACAAGATGGCAAAAATGTAATGCATTAAAAGTTTTACCCATACCTTTCATGTTTGCTAAATTTGTAATTAATATTAAAAACATGAATTGATAAGTAGCTTGAATTTTGCGAATACATCTCCTATTGACTTCTACAAGCACTCAGCTTTTAGATATTTTTTCAAGCTTTTTGCACTTACTGTATTAATTACAAAAAATCCCATTTTCGACACTCAATTTCTAAACATTTGCCACAAAAAACCTTGAACTTTGGTGAAACAAACTTTTGAATGTTGATAACTGACTTTATAATAATTACTTGAAGTTGTTTGCAATACATATTTTAATCAACATAATAGTAGACATCAATTAAATAAACCAATACTATGAAACAATATAAAGCAGAAATATAGGAACTTGGCATATCTGTGTTCTTGTGGCTGTTTTAATGTTCAAGCAGCAATTTCGGCAGGCATGTATTCTTTGACAAAAAAGTAACCACAACAAAAAAATTTCCACAAGAAAAACAACTTGAAAAAGTTGTGTATGTAAAAAAAAATGTTGATGCCTCTTGACTTCAATCTGTTTAAATATTTTTTTGTAGTTTTATGAAGGTGAAGCAAAATGGGACAGATTTGCTCATCAGTAGCAATTAGTAATGCTAGAACTAATGACAAATTATTTCTGGTCAATTAATTAATATGTACACAAATATAATCCGTTAGTGGGGATGTAAATTACTTTATTTTCTTTGAAAGCCATAGTTGTCATACTGTATGCTTTTTTATACTACTTGGAGCTTTAAAAAATATTCTTCTCTAATCTTAGGGGCAGAATTATCAAGGGTCAAATTTCGAAGTGCAAAAACTTCAAAATTCGAATTCAAAAAGACCAACCAAAATTAATTTTAATTTCTTTTTGTTCGAATAGGTACATTTTCGATCAAATACTGTAGGTCCATATTCAATCGAATTGCAATCATTTGATTCACAGTAATAGCGCATTTGATCGAATTCGATTGAATTAAAACAGCAATTCAGCAGGTATAGGATGGTGAATTGGTGAAGTTGAATTTTTAAAGATACAGTACATGAAACATTTCAATATTAAAATTTTCAATTTTTTTGCAAATTTT
The DNA here is from genome assembly GCA_024363595.1 of Xenopus borealis. Lineage (NCBI taxonomy): Eukaryota > Metazoa > Chordata > Amphibia > Anura > Pipidae > Xenopus > Xenopus borealis. The sequence continues at coordinate 60,420,507 of CM044446.1, forward strand.
AATCAAATTTGGACTATTCCCTTGTTGCAGTACACAAAAATAGCTTGAAATGATTTTTTTGTATTAAAATTTGACTCACGCATGTGTTTTATAGTTTTTAAAATGTATACAAAATCAACACAAAAAAACCATTGCTACTATATCTACCTATGCATGTTGCATGGCCACGTAAGTCCATAAATTCCCTTTTTTAAACCAGAGCTAAGCTGATCCAGGTAGATATCTGCAAATTTTTATGTCCAACACAATCACTAGGAGGTACAAGAGTGAAAGGTATCTCAAGCAGTACTCAAGCTCAGAAATGAAACCTTAACATATTATTCATTTCTGCCACCAGGTTAACAAGAGACACATCAGCATTTCTGTTTGCCATTTGTTTATAACATATTATTTATACTGAAGTCAAGAACTAATTAATTGTTACTGTCAGTACCTCTTGTCATTACTAGCAAAATGCTGAGTACACTAAACTGTATTAAGTAAATTTTAAAGTGAAATGTACGGTATTGCTTAAAGTAGTTTTCATTGTATTCTGTATTTTTAAAAGTCAGATGCAACACTTGCATTGTGAGTTGATGAAATTGTGGAGTCAGTCTACTAATATTAATTGTCCAAATCAACCTCTCACAACAGCCCTTTAAACTTTAATTTAGTTGTAATAGCCATCAGAACCAGGGGGGGCTGTGGCCCCCACAATTTTCCCACCCAGTTCTGTAAGTTACAAGGAAAGCAAGAACGGACTCACCGTTTCTCAAAAAAACTTTCAAAACAGTTTCAATGCAGAAATATATCAGAACATGCACTGAATACTTCTTGCAGACAGAGGGCACAGCAACCAGGAAGAGCCAGAAGGGAAGCAGAAGAGCTGCGGCAAGAGGACAGAAAGTACTGTACCTGTAGCAGAATGGTTTGATTTTCCCACCCCCACACTGGCTCCATTCGGTGATAAATCCTAATGCCTCTCAGCTCTGAAGATTTCCTGCTGCCCCCTCGCAACTATCAGTACAGAGAGAGAATGCTGGCAAGAATAACTCCTTGAAATGTGAATCCATACATATGGAAGGAGGACGAATCAGGCAGGGGAGTGCATGGCTCAACACGTTTCATGACTGCAATGGTCACTTCCTCTCCGTCCTCCATCCATATGTATGGATTCACATTTCAATGTTTTTAAGAGATCTACAATATAGGATTTTTTATCTTTCACTACCTACGTTCCATTGAATGGAAAACAACCTATTTTTAATGGCTACAAACAAATCCTAGCCCAGGACCCTAGTAGTAAGCTTTCATACATGTGTAAATGGGAACAGGATCTCCAAAAAACCTTTACTGTTCAGCAGTGGCAAAAAATTAATGCAGCACCCCCAGGTGCAACATAATGTAAGAACCACAGAGAAGCCTTTATTAAGCTAATCTACAGATGGCACTTGTCACCGGTACGACTTTCCAGAATTATTACACATCTGGAGTGCTACTGGAGGGGTTGCTGAGCCCATGGATCTCTATTACATATGTGGTGGGAATGTCAAACCATCACCTCACTTTGGCAAAAAATCTTTCAGCTAACATCAAAGTTACTGGAACAACAACTTCTCATGGAACATGAAGTGGCCCTCTTACAGCTGTACTCAATAAAACTCAACAAACCTGCAAGGCAACTATTATTGTGTATAACGTATTTAATTCTGTAACCACTTTAACTGCACAACATTGGAAAATTTCCACGAAACCAACTCTTCAAGAATGCAAAGCTCAAATAGAATTTAGGTGCTCCATGTAAAGGGCGGCAGCAGAGAGGGAGAATTATCTTGAGGTTTACCAGGTGAATGGGGCATTACAGATACCTCCTGGACAAGAGACTTTAGGCCTAGGCAATCTATAGGCTTGATAACTGATTTGTTCAATTTAAGTTTCAGTATATGTGTTATGTATTTTACTTAAACAAACATATAGTATAGATTATTTTGATACTAAGGTGTGAATATTTTAATGTTATAATGTTAACCTTGTTTGAGGTACAACACTTTTTAACTACTGCTTCTCACATTGGTATTCATCAAATAAAACTGAATCTTAAAAAAAATTGCAGGATAGATAAAGGTAGAATAAGAAAACAAAAACATGTTGGCTCTGTTGGTATGTAGTCACTTACATAGTCACATAAAGTTGGAATATGTCCAAGCTACATATTTGCCACTCATTGAAGGAGTACTGCGAAGTATAATGCCACTAAATGCCACCTGACTCAGTAAGTCAGCTACCACTCTTTCTCCACCTGCACCTAATTTGGGAAAATATATTGATTTACCAGCAAGAGAACAGAGGGTTAACATATCCATGATACATGGACTGGTTATTAAAGCGCTTAGAACTCTAGTGATTTTTATTACCCATAATCTGCAGATTTGAAAATAGGCAATGAATTATCCTAATTGCCCCCAAATCCAATAATGTGTCATATTTTTCTATCTTTACTCTATTGCTTTTACTTCTGTGATTTATAGAATGTTTGGAGAAAATACATGGTTCCTCTGCACTTATTTAGCTGAAATATAACATTATTTTGTACAGTTGTGGTATCAGTTGTAAAAGGTTCACAGCATTCTTTTGACATATTGAGTTAGTGGTTCTCCATTATATGAGAAACACAGAAGCTGAACTTTATAAATTATATATTGTCCCAAATAAATTATGAAGAGTGGATTACTTATCACAGCTCTATGAAGCGAGCCAGCTAAAAGCAGTGTGTTTTAGTGATATTTTAGCCTGCAAAGCAGAGAGGATACTAATATATAATAATTGGGCTATGTGCTTAAACATGTTACAAGCCATTTGGTATACAATATGACAAACCAACATTAATATTATTCTTAAATAGAAGCACATCTGGCTTTAAGCCTGCTGCCCAGATTGCTGCTTTCTGAGGACAATATTTGACTTGTAAAATGCTTTATAAAGGCTTTTTTAGATATACTTTGCAGACATTGGTCAATAATTGTCTGTTGGCCTTTTGATTTTTAGTTACAGTTTTCTCTTCCCTTATCTCATATTTCTCTTTGCTCATAGTAGGTTTACCATAATAGTATGTTATCAACCAGTTGGTTTCAAGCAGGCTTTGCAATAACAATATCTACATCTAAAATGTTTGAAACGTTTTCCAGAATTGTTTAACTTCAGTACTGAGTGATTCAAGAGTGATCAGCAGATGGGATCAACAGTTCTCAGCAGATTATAATACTTGCTATTATGCTTGATTATCAAGTGATATTTGTCATAGCATTTATGACAACTTAGGAAATCATTCAAGCATTTAAAATAATTGTCCAAAACACTTCCCTGGGGAGCATGGAATCAGACAGGCGACAGTGCTCATCACTGATACTTTAATTAGTCATGTAGTGTTCCCAACCCCATTTTTAGACCAAGACAGGCTACACCATGTGGTTATAGCACACCAAAACCTCCCCATTAATGGTGGTTTTATACTTATACTTTGTGCAACATCAAGCAATGATCACAACAGCAGGAGAAGCAAATTAGTGCATGGAAGTGTGTTTTCTTGAAAATGTATGTTTGTTTTGGCAGTTGCTCCAATAAGTTTCCAATCAGGAGAACACAGCTTGTAGGTTCAATGCATTTGTCTAGAGATACTATTTCCAAGTAGATGTTTTAAAGGAGAAGTAAAGTTTAACTCAATATGGGATACACATTTTACGTCCCCCTAGTGATTATAATTACTTGCCTGTTATCCTGGGCCAGAACACATGCTAGCATGAAACTGCACTGGCTTGGGGTATTTTTGTAGATCTTGTTGGCACAAACTTCTTATTCTTTGTTCTCAGGGGTTAGCCGGGCCCATGTGCATTATTGTGATAGAGCTGACTAAATTTGCCTTTTGCTGTAATGCACATTCCTTTGCCTAATCCAGAATGAAAAATAGACAGAAGAAGCCAAAGGGTCTTCTAAAAATAAATCTGCATTTCCACTTTAATCATATTTAAAGTAAACTAAACTATATTTTAATTAGTCTAATTATTGTAATGTGAAAGTACCCCTCCATATTGCTACTGTGTGTTATGGTTTTTGTTGTTGACCCTTAGAGGCAGTTTAACTAGCAACTTTGTTGTCATCAGAGATTGATGCTATCAGAATTAAGTATAATCCTACAATTTATGGACTAGAATTTGCACAGTTAAAATTACATTTTGAACAGTATATTGGTGCATGTAAATAACCCTTACTGAGGCCAGATATCTCTCTTTTTGGATTTAAGTGCAGATAAACACATACAACATGAACATACATTGGTTTATTTATGATTTTTATTCAAAATGTAAAAATGATGCATAGAGGTACTCCATAAACATAGACACATTAGAGCTCCTTTATATAAATACCATGTACCCATTTGACATTTACAGGAGGAGACACATGTACCTAGCACTTGACTTTACCAAGCAGTGCAGGCCCCCCATTTACAGATGTTCAATAATATTTTAGCTAATGCACACAAAACCGTAGAAGACTGAAGTGCAAACCTTTCATGTATCTGCCCTGCTCTTGCATTCTCTATGTCCCTGCAGTTGACTCATAGGGGCAGATTTATCAAGGGTTGAAGTGAATAGAATAGATTTAAATTTAAAAAAATGTGATTTGAATTGAAAAATGTGACCATTCGAAGCACTGTCTCTTTAAAAAAATTTGAATTCAACCCTTTGCCACCTTAAATCTGCCGAATTGCTGTTTTAGCCTATGGGGGACCTCCTATACCCTCTATGGGGTATAAAAGAAAATTTTGAGGATTCAAATTTTTTTGGGGAAAATCGTTTGAATTTGATCAAAAACGGACCTATTCAATCCGAAATGGTCGAAAAAACCATTCAAATAAAATTCGATGGTCGAATTTCAAAGTATTTTCACTTCGAAATTCGACCCTTGATAACGCTGCCCCATAGTATCTGGTGCAACCTTTTATTGCATTATGTAAAATGTAAAAGCTAGGGATGAGTAAATTGCAATTGCTATAGCAGCAAGATTTTTTGCAAATCAATGATAGAATTTTATTGAACAGTCTGTTTTGTGTAAAAAAAAAAGTCATTATTATCAATACCTTGGGTTCCATATCAACAAAGTGGTATTGGAGTACTCCCCAGCCCTTTCCCTGTCTAGTCCAAGGGGCTGTCTCGTTTGGAAGAAACTTTCTCTATGAAGAACTATTCTACCATAATAGAAATGAGCTTCTATAACAAGAAAGTACAAAATATATGCAGAGTCTAATTGTAATGTGTTTTGGTGAAATTCCATGTTAAATTGTCCATGTTTTCACAAACTTTTACAAGAAGCAAAATGCTTGCTTACATGATGCTTGCTCAATTACAAAAAATGAATAATTATGATAATTCTTACAAAATTAGCTCTACAGCTTCTTAATAGAGTAGCCTGTAGCCGAAAAATTCGCGAAACGAGTCGCGGGACGCTTTTGACGCGCGTCGCGTCAAGTCGCGTCGTTTTCGTCGCGTCGCGTCAAAAAACGTTGCGCGACTCGTTTTTTCGCCGAATTTTCGCCAAGCGAAATTTCGCTGGTGATTCGCGAATTTATTCACCAGCGGCAAATCGCGGGAATTCGCCGCGAATTCGGCCCTGGTGAATAAATTCGCCCATCACTAGTAGCCTGTATTCTGTTGCCCACTACTTTTCCTCCAAAATCTTTTTAAAATCCTACTTATTAAGCCTCAAAATTTTTTGGTCGAATTTTAAGGGGCACAACTCAAATTTTTTTAAATTTATCATGCTCCAAAGATGTTAACAATCCAAATCCAAAAATACTCAAGCTAAAACCTGTCGAAGTCGTGTCAAAGTCAGTGGCAGATGTCCCCTTTTACAACTGGAAGATGTTTTTGCCTTCATGATGTTTAAGGGTTTTGGGCTGTTTGACTCTGGCATTCATTTTGGTTTGAGTTTTTCAGGTGTCAGACCAAAAAAGTTGCACAATTTGAATTGTTGCACAATTTTTGACAATACTTTTCCCATACATCCAATTTTTCTATTGGCTTTTTAGAAAATTAAAACATGGTTGCAAGTTACAGGTCAAATGTTATTTCTAATATGATGAGAAAAAATAGTTTTAATACCCCCCTAATAAATTCTGGTTGATTTGAAAATGTCTCAAATATTTTACCCATGATGTAAGCAACATAAGCATGTAAGCATGACAACATCATTTTCTATTAGAACTATCCAGGAGTTAGATGTTTAATAAAAAAAAGGAAAGTTTTATAAACTGTGTATTCCCTGAGAAATACAGTTTAAATAATTGAACATGTGCTTTCATATTTGATCCTTCATTCATATTAGACAATTTGAGCATTTTATTTGACAGTATTACTGTCTCGTCTGCTACTGTTACATTGCAGCTGGGAACAAAAATGATTTGGGTGAAGTTTTGGCATCATGGGAGTTATTTAGGGAAATATAGCATTCGTTCAAGATTCAGGTTGGCTTCATATTGAATAATTAATAGAATACCCACACATTCTTATTTGTCTACATAATTTGTGGTCTCCTATCCTGAAACACAGGACGTGAACTTGAAGGAATCTCTGGTTTTGCAAAGCCAGACATTTCTCATACAATTTCCTGAAAACCAGACTGTACTCTCCACTTTGGTCTCAGATTCTCTCCCTCTTGGTGAAGATCCAAAGATGTTAGATTTATATCTCCCACTGAAGACCCGGTAACACAATTCTGTACATGTATTATGGTAGAGCAGTTTCTCATTAGAGTTAGTTAAACTTTTTAGGGATTTATTGCTGCCTTGTTGATAATCTGGCTCTATTTTGCTCTTAAAAGCCTGTCATAAGAGTAATCCCACTGAAATCTGGACTATCTCCATGTTTTTATTAAATGTATTATTCCAACATTATTGTTAACGAATAAATATGAGCCACATGTTACCACAAAGCTGTGATATTGCAGTGAAGGCTATTCCACGGCACCCTTTCCTGTTCAAACGAGTGCAAGTGACCTTATGATGAAGCTTCTAGTCTTTGAAGTGGGAGAAAGATTCAATTGCAGAAACACAGTAGGTAGATCGATTTTCCCCATCTGAACAGCAGCTAGTGATTTGTTTTATTGGTAATGTTAGATTCATCCCTGGTTGATTGACATTTTTACAGGAGCCAACAGAATTACACCTTGGAGAAACAAGGGTTATTATAATGCTTCATAACAGTTCCCATTTGAATGGTAAACCAGGAAAAATAAAATTCCAGTGTGGTTTTTAACCCCCCATATATAATTAAATTAATCTGGAAGCTCTTGTTGGGCTATAGGAATAAATAAATTTTTTTTACGGTGCCTCAAAATAATCATATGTTAGCTCACCAGTGAAAACTGTAAGCTTGACAGCCCCTGGCAGACCTTCACTGGTAGGTTGTCAATTTTTTTCCCATTGAATTCTACAACCTAGCTTGCTAGTGACTAGGGGTGTAAATATAATCAAGTAATTAGCCTTATTTGGGGAAAAAAAGACAGAGAAACAATATTATTTAGTAACAAAATCAAATACTTATTAGTAATGAAATCAAGAATATTGGGACAAAAGAAAACAGACAGAAAGAACACACATCATACACAAAAAAGAAAATTTATGCCGAAATAATACAATTTGGCATTCTAATACAAAACTACATAAAATAATTTGCATGCATGTCTATTTAACATCAAATACTAACAAATGATTCTATAATATATTTATAGCTCATTAATATTTGCAACACTATATATAGTCTTATGATCTAAGTGGTGTCAGTATAATTAGTGAGAAATATTATACAACTAGAAAAAACGGACGCCGCCATCCAAAAACGGCACTAAAATCTCGTGGTCATGATTCCTGCTACCTGAAATCTCACAATACACACAAACAAGAGCACGTATTTCTTCTTTTTGTGTACAAATAGTAGTTTTTTATTGTTTGCAGCAGCTTGTCAGCTCCAAAATGTGGGTTAGGTTGAGCACTGGCAAAAGGGAGCATCTAGCAGATGGTCAACATCACAGTGTGGGTTAGATCAAGTTCTTGCTATTTCTTTCTTTGTTTTGTGTACAAATAGTAGCCAAATATTCCATCCAGCCTTTAAAACAGGGAATTATTTTTAGGTGTATGTTAAAGGAATACTGTCATGGAAAGTTTTCTTTTTTCAAAACGCATCAGTTTAAAGTGCTGCTCCAGCAGAATTCTACACTGAAATCCATTTATCAAAAGAGCAAATAGATTTTTCATATTTAATTTTGAAAACTGACATGGGGCTTGGCATATTGTTAGTTTCCCAGCTGCCCCAGTCACATGACTTGTGCTCTGATAAACTTCAGTCACTCTTTACTGCTGTACTGCAAGTTGGAGTGACATCACCCCTCCCTTTCTCCCCAGCAGGCCATCATCAAAGCAATTGGTAGGTAACCAGAAAGCAGCTCCCTAACAGCTGCCTGGTAGAGATAAGATAAGAACAGTACTCAATAGTAAAATCCAGGTCCCAATGAGACACATTCAGTTACATTGAGATGGAGAAACAAAAGCCTGCTAGAAAGCATCCATCCTAAAGTGCTGGCTTTTTCTGAAAACTAAAATACACTTGTTAGTTCAGGAATAAAATCTTATATTGTAAAGTGAATTATTTGCAGTGTAAACAGTGTAATTTAAAAATAAAACACTACATCATAAAATCATGACAGAATCCCTTTAATGTGGGGGATTAAAATATCCCTGCTTTTTCGCTATAACTCCTGAGTTAAGGGTGAGTGCACCATGGTCTTATTACTTAGCCACATTGTTTGCTAAGAGACTTGATTTTGAATGCACTACAAACTTAGAATGCTAATAGATAATGTAGTAAGGGAATTATTTACAGGTGAATGTTAATTGGCTGGGGCTTATAAGCTCACTGCTTTCTCACTAATGAGTGAAGGGTAAGTGCACAATGGTCTTACTACTCAGTAATACTGGTTGCTGGGGGACTTGATTTTAAATGCACTACAAACTTTAAATGCAGACTTTACTTCGCCAGGTCAGACCAGGTGAAGTTCAATAAAATAGATAGGAGTCTGTCAAAAAATAGTTGACATTTTTTCTAAGTCCCAAAAAATGCTGGCGTCTTTTACTTTTTTAAGGGTGATAGGCTGAAAAAGAGTATAACATTGTTTTGGGGTACCTTCCTTCCCCCCTACATTTCCTAACATATGACACCTAAACTAAACAGTAGGCACATGTGTAGGGCAATAGAACACCTCTGTTTTATTTGATGAAGGTTTCCCAGGCTTGTGTAGTGTAATATATTTGCTGCTACATATACGTCCATTGTACTTAAACTTCACACCATATGTAGATTAGCCATCGCTAGGATAACGTCGCTTTGCCTAATGAAATAACTGTAGTGCAACTTCGCTACCATTCACCTCCCTGAGTGCAACTTTGCATTTTAGTGAATTTGTGTAGCGCTGGCGAAACTATGCCTGGTGAAATGCGGCAAAGCTGTCACTGGCGCAACTTTGGAAATTTGTGAATTTGCCCCTTTGAATTGTTTGTAACATCTCTCAAATCACTGACCTATATATGCCATGAGTAAATCCATGAAAGAGTGGATGAATATTTAGCCTGTGTCTCATCAGCTATTGTTAAAAGTGCAGCTTACCTCCCCCAGCCGAGTTTGTTCCATGTTGGCCACAGTCTTGATGTTGTTGGAAGAGAATCAATATTTCCAAAAATATTCAGTATGAATACTTTATTGTAATTTCAGGATCTGTTTCTTTTCAAAGAGTTGCATGCATTCTAAATGGGTTTTATTTTTATTTTTTTAAAATTAATTTAAAAAGTCATGATTCTTACATTAGTTGGTTAACCTGCTCAAAGTTAGTAAGAGGTTAATTCCTAGGCAGCCTTGTATAGTTTTAGGAATCTCTTGAAACTTGATGGATGAGATACTATATACAGTGCATAACATTCTACAATGTGGTCAAACCAAAACTTAAAAGCTCTGTCAGAAACATCTATATGAAATTAAATTACCACAGGAAGGACATTTCAGCTCTCGTTCCCACTCCTCAAGCAGGAAAATGTTTCTTTCTGCTCATTCCTTCGCTCCCTGGAGGCAAAGTATTGCAGACTTTTGAGGTTACTATTTATTAACTTGGCTTGTCATTTCCAGCAAGAAATGTAATATTGCTGTGTTTTCTTTTTAGAAAAACTTCATAGACCTCATTGTTTTTGTGCGGAAACACTTTTCTCCAATAGTAACAATAATCTTCTTATGTTTTTAGAATGACACTTGGTTTTTTTTAGGAATTGGATTTGTCCATAATTATATTTAGAAGGTATAATCAAAAATGATAAACATTTCAGTGACAAGTAGAAATGAGCATTTTATTTGCCAGGAATGGATTTGTGGACAAAAAAGTCACCAAGACAAAATTGTTGCTGAGACAAGAAAGTCACCATAAGAAAAAATCAACTTAAATGCATTTGGACAAAAAAAAACATACAAAAAAAGTTGCAAGACAAAATTTTCACTGAGACAAAAAAGTCGGCATAAGAAAATTTAATGCATTTGGAGTGAGGAAAAAATCCCTTTCTACACTTTGAGTCTAGTTTCTTTCTGTGATACTGGTATGCAAAGCATTCTGACCCAAAAGTTTTCATATTCAATAGTTTTCCTTAAGTGATTGCTAAAACACCTTTTGTGAATCATAGCAGCAGTTATGACTGCATATGTCCATAACTCTTTTGGCAATTTACTCTCAAGTAACATTCACCTTGCCATCTCAAATAGTGTTCCCCAATTTCTCTCAGCAGTCCTATTTTGATGGGGTGAGTAATAATCACTCTTATTTTTCATAAAGTACACAAATACTGACCGGAGTAATCATCAGTAAATGCTATGACATATCTTGAACCATCTTTTGCTATTGGATCTATGGGGCCTGCTAAATCAGTGTGTACTAGTTGAAGTGATTGTTTGGCATGGATATCAGACTCTGTTTCTGTTCGGAACAAATTTTCCATGGGTACAAATTTCACAACTTAGGTTATCCTTATCAACCTTACCCTTAATCTTCATTCCATCAACAACACTTTGTAGTTTTTAAAGATCATCCCAATTACAGTGACAAAGGATTTCATGACAGGTTATCATGACAACCCTGACAACTGTCACCAGTCTCATCAAAAGTGTTCAGATAAAGAAATTTGATTATATTTCTTGATGGTGAATTTGGTACTGTTCCTATAGATCAGTTCACTCCCATTTTTGCTGAAATTTAACAGCTGCACTGTTGCTTGTTGCTGCTTCAGCAGAGAAAATGTCCTGTGTAT
>CM044446.1:60433080-60443554 GCA_024363595.1 Xenopus borealis
CCATCATTTAGGGGGTAGATTTATCAAGGGTAGAATTTTGAGGTGATGGGAGTTATCAAAATTTGCTCAACATTCGAATTTAAAAATCTGATTTTTCTATTGTGACACTTTTTTTGCAGCTTTCTGAAGAGATGTTAATTCTGTGTATAAGCTAATCATTCGTGGCTTCCCTTTGCCATTATAGTTGTTTCTCTGGATTTGATGTTATTTCCTTTCATCATCAGCTGCTTCTCTCATAATCAGAAGTAAAGATTGAACAGCACCACTTGTTCTTGTGAAAAATAAAAAGTGCATTTATTGCAGATTTCTGGGCATCACAGCGACGTTTCAGGCCTAAAAATGGCCTTTTATCAAGCTTGATCAATCTTTACTTCTGCAGTTATTTGCGGTGGAGAGTGGCCACTGGGAACTTGCACCACAATACAATCAAGAGAAAGCATAAGAAGTGGTGCTGACTATCAAATTTCTACAATTCTCTCATAATCAGAGACAGACTTTTATCATTCAAAAATGTATTAACTTACATCATAAGCCTCCTCTTTCTTACTTCTGTCCTCATCCAAGTCCGAGTGCTCTGGGGGTTCGTGCCGGATGGTCTCTTTAAGATGCATTAGGCACATGTGGCCTAGAAACTTTAGCTCCCACAGTTCATAGTTCTTTTCATCTCCATCAAATATCAGCCTGCTTCATTGGTTTCCTCCATCTCACCTGGGTCCAAAACCTGTTGCCATTCTGCTTAAGAGATGGGATAACCGGCAGCTCAATCTCACGTGAGCCTGCATCTTTCTTTTAGACAGAGGAGAAACACCATGGTTCTCTTGCTTCAAGAAGATACCACTTTTAACATTTCTTCAGTAGCAGAATAATAAAATAAATTAGAAAAATTCAGGTTTTAGTAAATAACCCCCTAACTGTGATATTCTTGACAATCTAATGCTCAGAATAAAATCAAAAACTGTTTTTTAACATCAAATCAGTTAAAAGGTTCTAAAACAGCAATGCTCTTGCTGTATCAATGTAAAAATGTGTGCATAGAAACAAGTTAATGAAGGCATGACAATCCCAGGACTTTTTTGTTGTTGCTATAGGCAAAAGCTGGAAAATGGAGCTGGGATTTTTGGTAGCAGCTCAGAGGCTCAGGAGCTCAGAGGCTCAGGAGGGCAATTCCTTAGTATTTCTCATGTAATGAAGTGCTGCATAGGAGTAGATATCAATATCTATTCAAGTACTAATTGTTTCCTTAGTTTCCAGGCTCAGCAGCACGCTGAAGTAGTTAATCAGAGCCCATTGTTTCCTGCTTTGTTCCTGTAGGCAATGTGAGAAATTACACCACTTTTATTACTTCATTCCCAACACAGAGACTTCTGCTTCTCTTAAAAACACGTTTTATTTAAAGGTCCCTGCGAACAAGATCACATTCTCATTCTTGGTCACATTACAGAACTGTATTAGCACAATGTTCCTTGACACAGTGTCATTTATCAGTGATAAATAATTCTGTCACTGAAATGTGCAATGCCCATTTAAACGGTACAAGTTCTCTCATTCATAGCAGTTTTCTTGATATTTTTTGGATAGATTACATCATATCTGGGGAAAAAATTGTGTCTTTACTCTGGTTTCTAACCAACAAATTAATCACATCCCTACTGCTAACATTTTCTGGTGAGAGCGATATCAGTTTGCGCTCCCCCCTCATCTAAAATCCAAACATGATCTCCCCAGCATGATCTTGACATTCATTCTGTGTCTGAAAAAGAATAATATATGTTGCTTTAATCATAATAAAAAATGTTCCAAAAGGCAGTAATGAGCAAACTATTTTGAAGGGGTTCGTGAATCAGGTTTCCTTGCAAATAAGTCAGTATATCTTTACTTATATTTATTTATGCATTCAGCATCCCTATTAATATGAAAAACACAAGGCACTGGAGGTGAATATACTTCAGTACCTCAAACAAAATAGAAGAGGAAAGTCATTGTACTGGCAATTTATGTGTTTTGAATGACTGTCACTAGTAGCAAGTGACTTTCAAGCTCTCCTTTGTGCTTGCAGTTTTATTTTTCAGAGGCAATGCAAATATACATTTTGACACATACTGAATTTCTAGTATGAACTCTGGTTTTTACTTTGAATGAAGTTTATAGCATATTCTAGACTGCTTTAACCTATACCTGGTATGTATTTATATATACAGGATGTTTCAACAAGTCTGATGTAACAACAGCTGACACATACTGAAAAACCTTTTTTACCTGCAAAATCTTTCCCCCATCTCTGAAACTTCTGGGAAAATTATTTGTGTTGCTAATAGATAGTATTCAGTTGTATAATTACATTGTCTTTAATGTTACCATTGATATAACAATTAGGACAGATTGTTATATGTTTCATATATTTTTTAAGATATATATATATATATATATATATATAATCTAAATAAAGTAAATACCTCATATTTTGAGGCTTATGATGTAACTAATTTACTAAATCAGACCTGCTGAGTTCAAGTCGAAGTCAATGGCAGATGTCCAGTTGATATCATGATTTGTGCTGGGTTTCGTTCAATAATCCAAAGATTCTTGGTTTAGGGGGTCAAAGTCTGAGGTTTTGGCACCAAATCTGAAAACACAGTTTTTGGCATAAAATCTGAAAAAACATATACTATGCAGATTTTTTTCACAGATTTATCAAGTTTTTTCCCCTGCAAAATACATTTTCTGAAAAAAAAAATGTATAAATGGGGGGGGAGCCATTACTCTCCAGTGCAATAAAATAGCAGGAATCAAATTATGTACATGTGACATAAACCTAAAACCAAATGCAAATAATGAGCATTTATTTTAGATACAGATAAGTACCCACAACAACCAATTAGATTAGAACCTATCCATCTAAGGAACTGTACAAACATTGTGTTTTTAAGAAATAAACAATATGGGAGCTTTTTTCATTAAAGAACAGTTGTAGCATAGTGGAAAGAGGCTTCTCAAACAAGGTAGACCATTGTGTATGCTATTGCAGAGCTAAAGACACCTTAACCATAATGTAATTTGACCTTCCCATTGACTCAAGCATTTTGCAGTAAGTTAGCCATATTTTCCCATATTTTGTTTCCTCATCACTTCACTTTTTAACAATATACATAAATTCAATTAGTAAACATCAGAGACAGCAACATTTCTGCTTCCAACTGAATCAGTGCAATATCCCTTACCCCTCCTTAATGTAAAGAACTCAAATGAGATAAAAATTTGTCTTTTTGATTTTATCTTGCCTCATGGTAAAAACAGCAGTCACCAGTGGAGTACAAAAGGTCATCTTGATGTTCTGTAAGGTCACATCTACATCTATTCATGAGCTGAATCATGCCCACTGACAATGTTAAGTGATGAATATATGGATGACCAACTGTCTCTAAATGATGGTTTAGCTCTCATCATAGAAGGAAGAAAGAAATAAAAGAAGGAAAAGCAAGAAACAGAAGGAAGAGGAAAGTAGATTAATTTATCATTTATTCTAGTGGTGATGAAACCTGTACCCATAATTTCATAACACATAGCATTGGAGTTTATTTTATCCTGTCAACTTCTGAAAAAGATATTCTAACAAATATTACTTTTCTTTTAGCAATATTTGACCTTGCCAGAGAAGCTGTATATTCTGATTAATGTTTATGAAATGGATACACTTTGCACACTTGCTGAAATGACTTTCATTGTTTGATTGGATACAAAATACAGCTGTTTTACTTGGCACAGACATTATCTGACAGTGCAAAAATAAATGCATTTGGTGAAAAGTCCCTCAGAAATGCTGGGAGAGGGCTGGCCTCCCTTTCATGTCCTCACACACTCTCTCATCTAATATATTTGTTATTCTTCCTGATTCTTTTGTAATACATCACACCTGGTAATCCATCAGACCCCATCCATCTTATCCTTGTCAGCCTCCCCCCCTGGTCTTAGGTCAAACTATTCACATTTAGCACATTTTTCCAGCACAACCACAGTTTTGTTTTATGTTATACATTTCTCCTAAAACATGCAGTGATTTCAATCATATCATTATTTTTATTGCCCAACTTTGTCTCATTTCCTATAGGAGAAAAAATGTTCATCACATATAAATCTTCAAATAATTTTGCTTATTGTACATTATGATTTCTATTGAAGTCTTCGTGTCCTAAAATTGAAATACTGTTCAGTTGTAACAGGATTTACTGTCCATGAAAAATATGATCTCCTGAAATACTTTATTTTTCGTGCAACCCTTTAGTTTATTTTATATTCAATGTAAAATAAAATGCTTGGCAATGTATATTTAGAAGGATATAAACATATGACTTTTTTAGGTTCTGTTTTATTTTGTGGGAGACAATTTGAATTCATTATCAAGGACATGCTGAAAGACATCTTCCTGAAGCACTTTCTTTAAATGACTGCATTTATATTTTACCCATTTATATAGAATAGGGGATACTGCTAGTATCTCTATGTACATATCTCATGTAACTTGTTAACAGAGCAATTTATTTAATTGTGTTTATGGGTTATATCATTTTGCACTTGCTTAGGGTCCAGATAGTTTCTAATCTCTTAGCACCTTGCACAAATAATAGCAAAAAATTAAATGGAAAGTACTTTGGCAATCGTAGAGTTGAACTCTTTTTGTATACCAGAGTAAATATATCTGATCCTGGATGTTTATTTACTTTCACATGTTATAGTTTATTTTGTATTTCCTCCTGGTTCAACCATCCTTCAATACTTATTCATTTACACTGCTGTCTATGGAGAGGCAATTGTGAAGTGAAAATTCCACAGATGACATATGATCATTTTCACATTATATACGAAACAAAGAGTGCACAATTATACAAAGAGGGTACATTTACTGGATGAATGTGTGTCTTTATCAGCTGTCTGTTGTTACTATATTACTTTGTTACCTTTGGGTAATAGTCCCTGTCTAAGTGGAATTTACAGAGTAAGTTCAATATCACAAAAATACACTAGGATCAACAGGAGCAAAGTATCCTGAATGTATGTGTTAAACCCTACCATGATTTCAATGTTAAGGATGCTGTCATAGCCACAAAGTTGCAATCTTAACCATCATACCATGAGAAAAATCTAACAGATATAAGAGTAGCTTGAATCATTGACATGTAAGAAGTTTGGATGAAAATCTTTCTTGGAAAAAATAATGTCTACATATATAGTGATTTGATGCTAACTGCTTTGCATTAGTGCTATTGTTTATGAAAGCAACTAAGAATAGAAAAGAGGAGATCCTATGCTTTAGATGCTACAAAATCATTTGAAGCCAAGCACTGCCATCAATCCGGATCACCACAGTTTTCAGAGAAGCTATTTTTTTATATTTTCCTAATAATTGGAATGTATTAAGCTCTTTCATTCATTCATTATTAATTGCTTTGATTGAAAAAAAAAATGGTTTCCATAGCTTACATCAAACCCCTAACATGCACACATATACACAGTTACAGTATACTTAGATAACCTTTTCAATGTATTTGTGGGCAGAAATTACCCTAATTTGTACAACAATATTCAACAGCCTTTGTACAAACAACATTCAGATGATTGTATTAGCTTATTCTAAATCCATGTAGTGAATACTCATAAAGCTTGATACAATTTATTTTCTTAGCATTATGAAGGAGATATTGGAATATGTCTGAGATAATGAAATATATCTTAAATGGTTTATAAGAAAAATATAGCAACACATAATGCAGAAGGGAGGACCTTATGATGAATTAAAGACATAATATGGAGTTTTAGGTTCCTAAAATATTAGCCTAGTTATAGGCACAAATAAAACACAATTTTCACTACATTGGAATGCTGCTGAAATATATTTATTGGAGGTTCTTAACACATTCACACACAGTAGGGTCAATTTTATCCGGTGCCACTTAATCTGTCTGGATATTTGTAAGAGAAAACTGCAGTACCCATAGTAAATACAATAATGCACAAATTCCTTGCAGATACTTGTAATTCCCTAGTTTGGATTAAACCTTGAATCACTGCAAGGAAGCAATGCTAACTACCTTACAGCAATGACACCCATTTTATTCTTCTTTGGAAGAAATACTTTTTTTTTCAGGATCCAACTGACAAAAGTTTCCAGTAGTGAGTTAGTTACTCGAAGGTAACACTCTCACCTTTAGCTTGGAACGAAGTCCTGCAGTGTATAGTTCCTGATAATGATTTATTTGTTACACTTTGCTCTTTAGAATTGGTGACACAATTGGCGCCTGGATGTTCTGTGTTACATTGTGTATAGTAATAGATACAGCACTGAGTACCAATGAAGATTTCTGGCGACATCAGAAACCACAGAGCTGAAGGTTGATTGGCCTGTCAATGTCAATTGAGATGACAAGCCACAAATGCTGCCTAAATATCAGAGGCTGTCCCTTAGTCAGATCATTCTTATTTTAAGTATTTTTCTTCTAAATATATACTTGTATGTGTCATTCTTTTTAGAGCTTATTTTATGACTATTTATATAAATTAGAATTACTATTTCAAGATTTCTATATGTCATTATTCTCCACATATACTTCAAATTTATTTATTAAAGTAGAAGCACAGATAACACAACTAACTCTCAAAAGGATAAAGTCAATTTTCAAAATACATGGGAGACTTGTGAAAGATCTGAATTTTTTTATTTTTTATTTATTTGGTAATGATGTTATGTTACCCAAAAAAGGAAACCAAACAAACATTTTTTTATAGCTATGTGCCTTGCTGGAAAGAGAGTTTTTTTTTACCCCCCCCCCATCAATTTACATTTTAAATATTTTAACACAAGCATTTGTTAAATTTCAGCTGTTCGGCTGAGTGTTGAAGTACAGCCACCGCGCTCCAATGCCTATAGAAAAAAATGTCATTGCAATCCAACCTATTCTTATGAATTGATCTACAGTATTTTGTTAATGTGTCAAGTGTTTTGAAACTGTGATAAAATTCAACTGTCTGGAATCCTTTTGGAAATTACCCTACATCCTATTTATATTTTACATCCTATTTATAATTAGAATTTATTTTCTAAGTACAATTAAATTGATATCAAATTATGAGCAAATATAATCATTTTTGCATTTTTAAAATTTGAGGGAATGGGTCAGTACTGCACAATGTCACATCATTGCCTTTATAAATTATATAATAGTAGAGACACTTCAAATGATATTTGTATTTTCTTTTGAATAGAGCAAGCATTTTAAGTTGCAAGCATATTTTAATGCATTAGTCCCTCCCTCAGATAAGTTCTATAGAAGATATAAAGCTGAAAGAATTGTGTAACAGCAGACATTTTGCTGAAAGGAAATGCAAAAATTTATAAGGCAGGATGTGAACAGATCTGCACTTTAAGAGATGTTGCTATGACAGCTAATTTCCCTATGTGGAATTACGCTAAAACTAAGCTGGAGCTCAGTTTTTGTCAAGATAAGTAAAGTATGGTACATATTTGCAGTCCCTTCTAAAACATATTTAGAAACGCTTAAGGTGAATGGTGTCATTATGAACAAATCAGATAGTCCAAGAAAACTATGGCACAACTTGAATACCCTTAAAGAAGTGTGTCATCCCTGTTCTGAACTGCAATTGGATAGGGTTGGTGTAGGCAGAAGAGAGAGTGCAGTTTCTTCTCTCTTCCAGGCCCTGGGTCACAAGGTCTGCTTATTAATGATATCACTGTAAGCAAAAGTGTACTATTGCAAATATTTTCTGACTTAACAAGGCATAATCATAGAGGGGTACCTTTATAATACAGGTATGGGATCTGTTATTTGGAAAAGTAAAAACAAATAAAGTGTAGACATCCTGTTTCCCTGAGGAAGTCTGACTTATTTTGGGTCCATATATGCATACATTGTTCGCCCAAATTGATCTGCAGTGAAAGAAAAAAAAAAAAGTGCATTAAAACAATTTGAGAAAAGGGAAGGGAAATGTGAGGAAAATGCAGAGATAAATACCTTTGTGCCTTTGGCACAAGAAAAAACTCCACTCCATTTGGGGCAAGACAGTAGTCCAATTGATTGACAATGCATTTAGTGACATTTCCCCATTGTAAAAGTTTTTCAGCAAAGTGAAACAGGGGAGTCTTGCTCATTGCTAGTTGCTTCCCTGCAGCTATAAGTCTCTGTTCATTGCAAATAGCAGTTCAACTGCAGCATTAGTCATTCTCAATAAACTGACACATTCCTTGAGATTTGTCAAATAATGATGTATCTTGTCACACACACATAGATTAATAGCCTGCTGTCAAATTCACTCCGGTGCTTATAGGCCCAGCCCTTAAAAAACATAATGCAGGCTTGAACATATGAAAAAAAACTGTACAGTATATGCTATTTGTAATATTTTCTCTCAAAAACAGGGTTAAGTACTTTAATTGCAGAGACACCTAAGGTACACATAGGCAAAATAATTTAGTTTCCCATGTTGGTTGATTTTATGGTAGTTAATTAATCTCAGCCAATCTTGATTTCCTTGAATGTGTTTGAGTTAAATGTTATTAAATGCTTCTTGCTGAACTTTGCAGCCAGCATTACAAAGAGAGATGTTGCTACTTGCTAATGAAGACACATAGAGGTGACATTGAGGGCAAAGCTTTAGAAGTGCTCTATCTACTCATTTTGGAAAACTCTGAATTGGCTGTTCACAGATGTGAATATTACAGACAATAATTTATTTACAAATTCAAGCATTACCCTTTATGAATAATCAATTATTCAAATAGCATTTAATATTATTCCAGACTGTCCAAAAGTGAATTACAAATAATTAGATAGAAAATGACATCTGAAATACTTGTTTACTGTGCTTATAATTTCTTTCTGTTAATAGAAAAAAAATAATAAAACATTGTAGGGCAACCCGCTGGAACAAGGTGAAAGACTGTGCCTTTGTTTTTCTTTCTTTTTTTAAATTAGCTACTGAGAATCTCATTAAAAATAATATGGATTTAAGTTAATGCAGCTATGTATAAAATTAATATATTACTGTATAGTTGCACATTCACTGAGCATCTTCAGAAACTTTGTTTTAGTTACCTCTCCATGAAGGACATAGAAGTGACCCATTTTTGTCCCTGCTTCTACCAAACTCACTATGCATCTGTTACACATTAAATATCCATAATAAAAAAAATACACATATAAGACAATGAAAAAGATAAAAGCTCCCAGAACATGTATGTATTTTATCTTGTTTTTTAAACATACTGTAAGTGCATAGTCTTGAATGAAGAAGCATCACCATATTGACAATTAATTAATTGCCTGAACTCCTTTAGCACAGAGTTGTGATTTGAGAGTAATATTATGTCTCAGGTTAAACTATTTCAACAGGTTTTTTCCTCTGAAAGAAATGACACAGAAAATAAAATGTCCCATCTTGTGGATTGTAATTTAGCATTACTAATGTCAAGTGTCAAGTCACATTGCTCATTCACTCGACATTAATATGTACCAGATGTCTCAGTGCTCCATAGAAAATGTTTGGATCTCTACACAGGACTATTTTTAGAGGTTGCCCATTTTGCATATTATTAATGAGTTTCATCATACTTACAAATGAATGAATTTAATGCTGCATAGCTAAAAACCAGTTTGTGGAACAATTTACCCTTCTCATGTTCTGTGAGAAGTGAGTCACAAGCAATTAAAAGCTAGAGGAAATATAAATAACAGCTTGACATCCTAAAACAGTCTGCTAGTCTAGACTAGTTGAGATTAGTAAAATGGTCCCTAGATATTTGCTATGGATAAACTAGAAACGTAAAAATAAATTCAAAGGTGTATAAGAGATGCAAAGCATCTAATATTATACTTCACATTTATTCGGTATATAAAGAAACAATGGGGCAAATTCACTAAAGGGGAAGTGGCCATCACTAGCAAAAAATTCACAATCGCTAATTCACTAACAGACTTACAATCGGTATTGAAAAATAGCATCCCTAACGAAGTTTTGCACTCTTTCACCGGCCGAATTTTTGCTCAGGCAAGCTGTAATTACCCTGTGAATTTTTCATTAAATTACCCCTTTTGCCAGAGTTTCCTTCACCAGCTTAGACCTGGCAAACTGATAAGCTGAAGCTACATTCTCCTCAATCTTATGTAAGTAACATCATATCCTGTATGTCGAAAAGATATAAAAATAAAAAAAAAGCTGGAGTTTTTTTCATGTTTTAAGTTGGGTTGTGTTTAAAAGTTGTAACTGTTAAATATTTTTGTTTTAATTTTTTTAATTATTTGAGGGGCATGCCACATTTGCGTTAGGGTGGGCTCATATCTAGGACAAGACAGAGGATCTCTTCTGTCTTTATTTTGCTTTCTTGGGCATAATAATAATAATAAGTGGTTACTTTAACCCTTTCACTGCCAAGCACGTAGCCACTACGTGCTGGCAGTGAAAAGTTCAG
>CM044446.1:60453794-60465718 GCA_024363595.1 Xenopus borealis
CTCGGTCTTTTTTCAACCCAATTTAACTATGTAACTAACTATGTAACTATGTAACTATGTGCCGTTTGCCAGTGATTACATGAATGCGTAAAGGCAGGGGGTAGTGTGGGTGGGCGTTAGGATTTCGCGCCTAGATGCAGGTGCAATTTGATTATGTGTCAGTTTGAGGCGAGTATTGACCTTTTGTGTTATGTGTTGGCTTTTTTTTTTTACTGATTTGGGGTGGGTGACTGCATTGCTAGCTTGTTGATGATCATATATTAGCACTAACATTTTTAATTCTTTCTCCATGTCACATAAATATTATAAATTTTGGAACTGCTGTAAGATCCATGATGTAAATAAGCATTTGTTTGGATATGCAAAAAATTGTTGAGCGTAAAAAATTTGTCAATTGTTGACTTCAATGCTTTTCATGAATATTTCGCTATTTTGCTAATTTTTTTGCAGTTTCTCCAATTTTTTGGCTAAATGGGACAGATTCAGTCATCATTAGTAAGCAGTAAACTGTAGTAGCAGATGACCTTAATCCTACAACTGAGAATACACCCATATGCCCATCATACTGACACAACTATTTATAGGCAGTATGTTTTAGTTGCAGAAAAAAATAAAAACTGTGTACCACCCCCTATTTTCTTTATGCAGTTGGATCAAAGATATGAATGCATCTGTGAACACCACAGCAGTCTTCACATTTTATCTGCCTAAATGATTGAAGGAAACATTGGCAATTGTCCTGCACATGGAAAAACAACAGCGTGATGCCTGAGTTCTGCCGTGTACAGCCTCAGATGATTGGAGCTCTGTGATGGTGCTTTTGTCTTGCTACATTTTTAATATGGCTATAAAACAATAATTTTTCAGTAGCTTTATTCTCCTGGCCTGCAGGTTTCCTTTGTAATAGCTCCAGGCTCCTTGTGTCCAATATAGCTCTTGCTTATCTTCTTTTGACATATCTGCCTGCTTCTTCTGTGAATTACAATATCAGACAAGCTTTTTTCTGAAAGGTTTTCTCTACATTCTAAATACTCTGTTAACTCTTTTTATACTGATATTTAAGGGTAGATTTATTAAAGGTCGAATTTTGAATGTATGATAATTTATTTATTTTAATTTGAATATACTCACAACTCAAATGGGAGGCTATTTAAGAAAATATTAAAACATCTAATATTTTATCGAATAGTCCGATATTTATCAAATGGGAACTCCATAAATAAATACAATTCTAAAAATCCCATAGAAATAGAAAGTGAGTTTTTCTGTGTAGGCATAACTCTGCCCCTTACTGTATCTTGCTCCCCTTATCTATCTTCCTTAATACCTTTAACCTACAGTATATGCTCAACAAATACTGTACTTGTATGTTTGTTTGCCACACACTATGAACTCATTGTGGAAGTCATACATATAAAGGTAGCCATAGATGTAACAATTGCAATTTTTCCTGCAACCATTGCCCACAGGAAATTTTGTTAGTTTTCAATATAGTGTTAAAGCTGATTTGTGAGATACACAGGTAGAAAAAATATAATTCTACTTCAATCTGACGATTCAGCACTAACAGTGGCTAATGTTTGTGTGACTTCAAAGGCACCCTTGTCAAAAAGTCGACTGCCAATATCAGACGGCTCATTTCCTGCCATACATGCACTGAATATCGTACAATAATTTGTTTCAGAAAATATTGGCAATGCATCTATGACCACCTTAACGGAGGAAAGGAACCAGTATGAACAGAGCAAGGTGTAGTCAGACCAACAAAGTCAGATAACCAACCAAAGATTTGTGATTCAAACTCTTAAACCAAAAACAACCCAGGGTCAAAACCTGGAATTCAATAAGGAAATTACCAGGGCAGGACAAAATTCAGAAACCAGAATAAAGCAGGATGCAGGAATCAGCACACCCATGAACAAGAGTCAAGTTGAGGATCATTTATCAACACTGGGCAAATTCTCCCATGGGCAGTTATATACAGCAACCAATCAGTGATTAGCTTTTTGAAGCTCGCTGCAAGTAGAACAATGAATGCAGCTATTTGATTGGTTGCCATGGGTTACTGCACATGGGAACATTTGCCTATTTTTAAATTAACTCCACTGTGTGTTAGATCATGTTACTTCCACCTGAAGCACATAAGTGGTACAATACCTGAAAACAATGGCAAGGAAGACTGTACCTAATCTGACATGTCATTAAATTACCAGGGCAGGACATAAATCAGAAACCAGAATAAAGCAGGATTCAGGGATTCCATGAACAAGAGTCAAGTTGAGGATCATTTATCAACACTGGGCAAATTTTCAAATGGGCAGTTACCTAGAGCAACCAATCAGTGATTAGCTTTTTGAAACTAGCTGCAAGTAGAGCAATTTTTAAAATGTGCCCATTTTCAAATCACCTCCACTGTGTGGTAGAGCATGTTATTTCAGCCTCTGAAACACATAAGTGATACAATACCTGAATACAATAGCAGAGGTACACTGTACCTAATCTGACATGTCATTGTGATTTTATCAAACAGGACACAGTTGTGCAATAAAGTCATTTGTGAGGTTCTTGTATTATCGGTTCAAGAGTGTTTTTTTTAATAATATATATTTATCTTATAGGGATAGCCACATGCTTATAGGGATAGCCACATGCTCTGGGTCTATCATATTCTGACATTCCTAATTTTAATACAACATTTTTAAAACATCATTGAATTTTGTTTTTACTTCATTAAGGTGCATTTTACATACATACAGAATGTTTTTATCTGTAGTTTATGAAATCCTCATTTTCTTATGCAATCACTACTGTTTTCCTTTGTTAAATTGTAATGTATTTTATCATCTTTCCAAAAAAGGTTAACTGATACCAAGTAAACAGTTCTAAGACTCCAAGTTTATCCAACCTGCTGTGTGTTCTTCCAAAACTTTCTAAATACTTACGGACAAACGTGTGTGACATTTAATTCACATGAATCAATTCTTCACCGTACCTTCTTAAATGTCACTTGTGTCTTTTTTCTTCCCACTGATTGGAACTGAACCCAGCTGTCACTGTGAAGTGATTGCTGGCCCAGGAACAGCTCAGCATGCAGAGAAGAAAGAGAGGTGGGTGATACTGGATTATAAACTCTTTAGGTGGAGTGGGTAGAAAAACATTTACAAAACATGTTAGAGATACAAGATGACAATAATTTGGACCACTTGCTTCTTTGTATTTTTTAACCAATTTTTATTAACTAAGATCCCAAAACAATAAATACATTTAACTTTATGTATTGTCTTAAAATATCCATTCTAATGAAATATACCAGTTACTAGTTGAATTAATCACATGACTTCATATTCAACTATTAAATGTAATGGTTTAATGTATTAACTTGATTAATATGGTATACATACACTTTGACACTTAACTAATAGATTAGTCATTGGGATTTTAGCCACAATTCAGAATTTGCATTTATTGTACATCATATTTCAATAAAGAATGCTATTGCAGAAGGTATTTGTTTAGGGCATTTGTTGAGAGGTGACTGACTTAAAGTTGCAGTATACCCCTTGTTCAACATGGATTTAATGAATAGAGCTTGTGCTGAACATACTTTTTGCCTGTTGTTTTAACGATGAATAATTGATTAATTATTTATTGACCTAAACTGGGCAGACAGGGAAGATATTATCAGTACACAATCTCCTTCTGTTTTTTTTTAACAGGAGTCCATTATGCCAGTAATCTAATCTACATAAAAAAGGACCAAACATTGAGTCAGTTAATGATATGGGCAAATCTGACCAATTCAGCTTTTCCAAAAATTTGTGAAACAGCATAAAATGTTAATGCATTGTCAGTGGGTGCTTTTTCAAACATAATTTTTTAAAACTGTGTGATGTTTTTAATTGTGCAACATTTTTTACTATTCATTAGAATCTCTGAGCATTCACGAAACACGGCAAAATATTTTGCTCATTCCTAGTCATTTAGTAGGACTTTATGTTTTACAAGGGGACAAACTGACAACAGAGCTTTCAATAGGGATGAGCAAACATTTTGCCAAGTTGCCTATTTTGAAGTCAAGGACAATGCATCTTACATACCTGTGTCAAGATCAATGCAACCAATACCCCTGCATCATGACTGATATATCTGAAGTATTGTGTTGTCATTTAGCAAAGCAGTCAAAGGGAGCATAATGCCTATTCAAATTTTGGAGAACCAAGAGGACAAAAACACCTTATTCACGGTGTAATGTTGCATTTCCAATGACTCCGCTGCATTTCAGCTAAATTTTGCAGCTTCTCCAACATTTCCATGGTTTGTCATGGTTCAGTGGTAAGAAGAGATTCAAGTAAAAGCTGGAGAAGAAGGGACACACGAAAAAGAACTAGCAAGTGTTAGGCTTAATTCTATGTTTATCCAAAGAGCAACAGATAAATAACAAACTATTGATTAGAACAGGAACCCCCAACCTTTTCAACTTGTGAGCACCATTCAGAAGCAAAGGGATTTGGGGAGCAAAACTTGCATGAAAAATGTTCTTTGGGTGCCAAATAAGTACTGTGATTTGCCATTTGGTAGCCCCATGTGGATTGTCAACCTCCATTGAGGCTCTATATGGCATTATGCAACCAAAACCTGCCCTCAGAACTGGAGTTCAACAATAAGCAGCTGCTTTGAGACCGCTGTGAGCGACACCCAAGGGTTTAGACAGTAACATGTTGCTCATGAGCTACTGGTTGGGAGCACTGGATTAGAACATTTTGAAGCTCCACAAAGGGGTTTTACTCTGTTTGTATTCCACAAAAATAGGGATTGGTTATTTATAATTGGTGAAATAGAGCATTACATCTTGTTAACATACAACAAATCAGTCTGTAACTAATAGCCAGGGCTTGAACTAGGGATAGATAAAAGAGGGGGTACTAGGCTTCCTAACTTCAGCTGCCAGGCTGGCTGAAGGAGTGTCAATGTCATAGCATTATTATGACTAACTGGGGGAATTGGCTGGTGTTGTGGAGTGGCTGTAGAGCCCTCTGCTTGTTAACCCCCTCCTTGTGCATCATGTAACTGGGGTGGGGGTAGGGGGTAAAGAAGGGCTTTCCTAGGGAACCACCTACATATGTTATAATGCAGCTATGAGTTTTACTCTGTATTTAACTATATTCTGCTTTGTAACTATCCCTTATAATTACTTAGTATTTCCACCTTTTTGCCCGAGTGATCCTGCCTAATTAATAGTTGGACCAAATGTTACTTAGGGGCAGATTTACTAAATTCACATGAAAAATTTGAAGTTCGAATATTAAATTCAAATTTGAATCTTCAAATATGCAAATTAGGCAAATTCGACCATCGAATATTCAAATTCGAATGATTCGAATCATTTGAATAAAATTTTATTCAAATATTCGAATATTCGATGATCGAATATCTTCCCCTTTAAATTTTTATTCGACCACCTACTTCGACAGATCAAAGCTACCAAATTGGGTATAATTATCTTTGATCGAATATAAAAAATTTGATCGATCGATTAAAATCGTTTGAATATTCGATCGTTCAATCAATCGAATTGCGGTAAAATCCTTTGAATTTGATAGTCCAATTTGAAGGATTTTACTTCCCCACTATTCCCATGGTCGAATTTCAAATTTTTTTTTTATCCGAAATTCGACCATTAGTAAATCTGACTTTTAATGTTAATGTATTGTAATTGATTGATCTAAGCCTGTTGCATAAACCAGTAGCATCTTTACTGCAATTCTGCATGTCTACTCCTACCTGCTAACTTTTGTGTGTTATGTGTCCTCCATAATATTCCCATTCAACAGTTTCAATTACTGCAATAATAAAATTTAGTTGACTTTTTTTAACCAAACAGCAGAGACATATCTTGTAGCAAATAAGTAATAATAATATAATGTAAATAGCTCACCAAGTTGATGATGTGGTCCAGGTGCACCAGCCCCAGACCCTCAGCCACAGGGAGCGAAAACCAAAATGTACAACAGAAAAAGAACAGGGCTATCCAGCACTCAGAGTAATCCACATGGCCAAAAAGATCAGTTAAAAATAGTTTTAATGATCAAAATTAAAAATGTACATACATATCCTAGGACCTACACATTTCATACCTCTGGGGTACTTAAGCATGAGCCCACGATTAAGTACCCCAGAGGTAAGAAACACGTAGGGCCCTAGGAGAAGTATGTACATTTTTAACTTTTATTAATAAAAATCTATTCATAACTGATCTTTTTGGCCCTGTGGATTCCTCTGAGAGACAGATCTTGCACAACTGGCATTTTACACTTGTCTTTCCTTGTTATTGTTACTGTATTTTATGCATGTATGTTGCAGTAAGCATATACTGTATCTAGGTTTATTTTGTGTTATTTGTTTGTGCTTTTTAGGTGCACACAGGCCTCACATCTTTCATACTTAGGCGGAGGTGGTAAAAACTTTAAGTTCTGAAATGATCCTTACTAACTCCTTCTGTATAGTGTTGTCTTTGAAGCCATATTTACAATAGGTCAACCCTCATGTTTCATTGCTGTGTAGAATTTGCAGTTCAGTTAACACCAGAAGTGCACAGCGTACTCTGCTGTAAACCCACAGGCAATTATCAAGCACCTGCGAAATAAAAGAATTTTGCACACACTGTTACACTGCACATTGACTTTGGTCTACTGACACTTTAGCAGTATACATTCTCTTTAACTCCTGTTGGCACACACACATTTCCCAATTATCAATATTTACCAGTAAGAGTTTCTCTCTCTATACAGTACCAGACGACTTTGTTCTCACAAACTCAAACTGAAACATTTTTTTTGAATAAAGCAACAGAAAATTATTTATTTTCTCTAACATTCTTTGTTTACAGCAATCTGACATGTGAGAGAAAAATTGTTCCTATAATTGCAGATTTTGGAACTAAGAGATACATTCATCTCCTTTTCATAGTAGACTAGTATATAAAGCTTCTAAAGCTTTTCATTCTGCCTTTTATTCTATCAGTTCACCACTAATAAGAGGTCTGTGCACAGATCATACCATTTGCAGATAAAATGTGTGAGACAATGCTAAAAACACTTATCTGCAAAGAACAGCTCCTCCAGAACAACAACCTTCATACGGCACACTTTGTTTACTGTAGAATAATGAGTAAATAGGAAATCTGAGATGCAAATTACAGGAACCACAAATTCGAATTTATAATACAATTTATAATACAATATATACATATTGTTACATTCCCAGTTATACATTTGCTCAATTGTCTATAGCTTAGCTTTATGACATTGCTTGTGCTGTTCTTCAGACAATTCCAAAATCATTTGATCTTTGCTATTTCAATTGTCATAGCAACTGTTCCTATTTTACTAATCAGCAATCCCATATCCAAATCTTAAATGTCCCATATTAAAGCAGTTGTTATTTTCTGTAATTACTGTGGATAGCTTAATATGCAAAAAACTTAAATCAGAGTTAATATTATTTTACAGTTATTGACATCTAATAAGTGAAATAAGTAGTTAAAATCCTAGGACTTAGACTTCAATGCATTTGGTAAATGTTTTGCTGTTTTGTGTATTTTCGGCAAAACTCAATGAGTCAGATTATCCATCATTAATGATGGACAATATGCAAGTATGATGGTGGGATAGCTAGTTAACTAGCTAAAGAAAAGGTAGCTGAATGATTAACACATTCTCTTAAAGCAACCTACAGATTATGGGACATTGGGCAACAGCTCCCGCGTAGCAGTGTAAACACAAGACCCATTACCAAATAGGGAGTACATCTGTACTTCTACCAGTAGCATCCCAGTGAGGACATACTTATGGGGGCATTCTCATGGGTTCATGCACAGACCATTAAAAGCAGAATTGCAGTTGGGAAAATCACCCCCTTGGCATCTTACAGCTTGGCGGCAACCAATTTATTTGTTATTTATTATTTATATGTGTATGATGAATCTCATAATCTTCACTGTGACTAGACACATTCAAGGCAAAACAAACACAGGACACCCTATCATAAATATATATTTTTATTTATATCATACATACAGCACATTGAGGCATTTATATTTAATATTATAGAAGTGACTCCATAGTTACTGCAAATTTTAGTGACTCACAGAATTGTTAATTGTAAAGGGTACTTACCCTAGTGGTGATTTCGGTGTCAAGTTCTTATAGATATGATCAAATCCATTTGTTTGGGTTTAGTAACCTTTAGAAACCAATTACTGAAGATATTTGCTTTCACAGAGCACGCCAGAAATGGAGCAAACATTGCGCTTTTTATTATATTCTCCCCGGGTCATAAGGATGTACCGTTTCACTTATAGCAAGCAAAATAGAGCAATGAGCTTTAGTTTGTAAACCTAGCTGCAATGTATGTCATGCAAATTATGTTGTTCCAGATGTATGCAGGTTCATAGCCAATGCGATGGGAAATTTGTTTGTTTTGGTATCTCACAAAGGTAAACTTAAATGGAAACATATTTGTGTCATCGGGGAGAAGTAACATAGAGCATAGTGACCTAAATACATATGTAGAAACGTCTTTGTGATTTCTATTTTTTTACAGGCCAGGGCCAAATCATTTTGTAAATGAAATATGTCAGATGGCACGGTTCTCCTAAAACTGTAAAAAAATAAAAACAAGAGCTGAATATTGAATCTGCAAAATGTGTATTCACTTGACTGATTTATTTAGTATACCCTCCCTGAACACATGGTTGTAATCAAGGTGCTGGCACATACAAAAAAGTCTTGCTTGTTTAAAGAATCAAATATGCACACATCACTCTGTAAACATTTCTAATATAAAATAGCTGCAGACAGTCATTGTAGGTATACTGTAGATTTATTTATTGTGCAAGAATAAATGTCTTTTAGTAGGACTGGGTACACTTTATTATTCCAACCATGGGTTTATAAGAAAGTGGCATGAGACATATCTAACACAAGTAACTCAAAACAACTGGACTTGCTGAGAAATTTTCAATCAAGATGTTTCACTGCTCATCCGAGCAGCTTCTTCAGTTCAACTGACTGGTGTACGGGAGTTCTCGGCATATAGACTCTTCCAACAATCCAATCACAATGGCACATTGTAACTCTTCAGAGAGGTGACATCTGAAATCTACAGTGGTGTCGATTCTGTGTAGTTACAGTGATAGGATTACCAATGTGTCATGCAACTCCTAGACACAGGTGTTACATGTGAGAGTTGCATGAATGGATGTATGAAGAGTTCTGAAACCACCGGGGTACAGATGTTAGAACGGCATTGTATGTAGCTCACAGGTGGTGTACCAGTTTTTGTCTCAATGTGTTGCTAGGTTTGAAAAACACAGGGATGTGATGTTTGTTGAAAATCCTCCTGAGTGTCTATGACACTCCAACTACATATGGAAAGACTATGTTTCACCTACTATGTGTCTCTCGGCGGTTATTTCTTTGACAAAGGCCCAGTCTGGGTAGCCACACGCTTTCAAAGCTCCTCTGAGATGTTTATGCTCCCTGTCCTTGGACTTTGTATCAGTTGCCACAATGACACCCAGTTTGTGCTCCAGCAGATGGTGGGAATCGAATAACAGATATTGATCCATATGAGTGGGTTTCCTGTATACTTCCATTTTTAAGTTACCCCCCTCTTGGATGCATATCAAACAGTCCAAAAAGCAAGTTTGTTCCCATGGACATCTTCCCTTGTAAACTTGATGTTATTGTCCAGTGAATTAATGTGTTCTGTAAAGGAAGCCACTTCATTGGATCTGATTTTAATCCAAGTGTCATCCACATATCTGAACCAGTGACTCAGCGTAGTTGCCTGGAAAGTAAGTAAAGCCCACCTTTCCACTTCTTCCATGTACAAGTTAGCTACAATGGGAGAGACTGGAGAACCCATTGCACAGCAATGTTTCTGTCTATACAAAAAGGTCCTTGTACTTGAAGTATGTGGTGTACTTGAAGTATGTGGGTTAAATTTAACAACAAACATACTTGGTTAGGATTGAGCTTTGTTCTACTGCTAAGGGTGTTATCTTGCTGCAGTCAATTTCTTACAGTCTCAATTGCCTCAGTCGTAGGTATACATGTAAACAAAGATGTGACATCATATGATACCATTATTTCTTTTGCCTCTAGTGTAATGCCATGAATCTTGGTTACAAAATCCTTTGCATTATGGATAAGATGCACTGTATTGCCTACCAACAGGGCTAAGATGTTGTCCAAGAATTTTGCAATGCTGTATGTCACTGAATTTATGCTGCTGACAATGGGCCTTGTCTACAGGACAAGACTCGGCTGTCTTTTTACACCTAATAGACAAGGGACACTCATTTGAAGATAGCACTGTCCAAATCTTGGATAAAGAAGACTGCTGGTTTGAAAAAGGTGTGAAAGAGGTGATGTATGTTAAGGTGGAGAAACCATCCCTGAACAGAGGCGGGGGCCTTCGATACCACCTGTCTGCTACATACCATGCTGTTCTAATATCTGTACCCCGGTGTTTTCAGAACTTTTCACATATCCATTCATGCAACTCTCACAAGTAACACCTGTGTCACCTCTCTGAAGAGTTACAATGTGCCATTGTGATTGGATTGTTGGAAGAGTCTATATATGCCGAGAACTCCCTTACAGCAGTCAGTTGAACTGAAGAAGCTGCTCGTATCAGCAGTGAAACGTCTTCATTAAAATTTCTCAGCAAGTCCAGTTGTTTTGAGTTACTTGTGTTAGACATATCATGACCTTTATGAACGAAAATCTTCATAGTCATGTGGCATGAGACAATATGTTGGGATTGAGCCGGGTTACCTCTGAAACCTATCAATCATAATTGTTGGGGACATGAGGAAATCAAATATTTATTTAGTCATGTTATGACCACAGTAACCTAACATTTGCTGGAAGATAAACTGCTGATAGAATTTCAGAAATAAATAGTGCTTATTGATGAAAAACTGCAACAAGTGGATAACAGGAGTAAGCTTCTGTTAGGAATGTTAGGGCTGTAGTATGAGGTTGCTGGCAAGGTATGAGTTAAGGTTCTCTTTACTCAGCTTGAGTTAACAAGCTGGCGGGTAGCCTATCAGCAGGGAACAGAGGTTTTTTTAATCTCAGGGTGCATGCACAATATTGCCAGTTCAATTTGGTTCCACGTTTGTTGTGTTGGAATCTTCACGTGCTCCTGAATGCTAGTTTAATCTCTATTCAGTGAATCACTGCTGTATGTTCCATTAAACTGTTTAGAATCCCAGTTTCTCCAGGGTAATACAAACCCTTCACCTGGTGGAAGTGTCCTGCCCTTGCTCTATTGGCATTTCACCAATTCACAGTAAGATATTTTCCTCAGTTGCAACTTTCTGTTAAAAGTATTGTGTCTCCCAAGTAAAAGCAGGTTCAGTTATAGTTGCCTGACTCATGCAGTTTTAGCTCCTTTGAGTTACAGCTTCAGTGCTCTCCTATCTAAGAGTAGAATTATACAAATTATTTGGATGCATTTTCAGCGCATCCGACACACTGTGCCAAAATGCAGGCGACAAGTCGGATGTGACGGAAAACAATGTAAGAAATTCAAATGTCAGATGGTGTCACAGTGTTCATCCAATATGACAAAACTGTTGGATGCAGACACAGCAAGTATCCGACAGTCGTGTCGAACACATGCTTACCTTGTTTTCTGTTGCATCCAACTTGATGCCTGTGTTTGGGCACAACGTGTCGGATCTGCAAAAAATGTGTACTAATCATTCATGTAGTTCTACCCTAACACTGCCACACAGGTTGAATGTGCTGGGGAAAATAGAACTGCTGAGCTAAGTCCTTTAAAAGGATTCCAGTTGTTGCTATCACTGGGACTCCTAACCCAACATAGGGGCAGATTCACTAAAGCGCAAA
>CM044446.1:60468318-60480137 GCA_024363595.1 Xenopus borealis
CTTCTGTGTGGCACTGTATCAAATGCTTTAGCAAAGTCTAATTAAATCACATCCACTGCCGTTCCAGAATTGAGGTCCCTGCTCACCTTCTCATTAAAAGAAATTAACTTAGTCTGGCAAGATCTATTACGCATAAAACCATGTTGGCACAAACTCATAGTATTTTTATTTGCTATGAAGTCCAGTATCTTATCCTTTATTAACCCTTTGAAAAGCTTTCCTACCACCGACGTCAGACTAACTGGCCTATAGTTTTAAGGCTGAGAACGGAATCCCTTTTTGAATTGCTGCACAACATTAGCAATTATCCAGTCTCTCAACACCATGCCAGACCTCAACGAATCCTGAAAAATTTAGTAATGATGTTTGGCAATCACAGAGCTAAGCTTGCTAAGTACCCTGGGATGAATCCCATCTGGCCCCAGACCTTTGTTTATCTTAACAAGTTCTAGTCTCTTTTGAAATTCTGTATGTGTGAACTATGCATCATTAGACGTATTACTAGAATTGGGAGGAAACCTTCAGCAGTTGGTTCCTCATTTGTGTAGACGTTTGGTCCACTACATGAAACTACATTTGTACAAACCTTTAAATAGATGCATAATATATATTATAAATGTCCAGACAGATTTCTTTGGGTCTTCTGAGCCAGACATTTTCCAATTGACAATTTGCTCATCTCAATATCCATAATAATAAAAACAAACAGAAATACATAAGGGAATGTAAGGTAACACACTTGACTGTGTTATTTTGAAGTGAGCAAGTACATCTGATTGATTTACTCACTAAACAACTTTAATACCCCATGGAAATTATTGGACAATCATTAGTCACAGGCTTTGAAATAAGTGTGAGAATAATTACAATTGATATGCTGCCTCGGATATTGTTATTGTGCATTTCACTGCACAAATAACTGACATTAAACAAATATACATAACATGTCAGGGATAGGACATTAACATTGTGTTAAGACTCAATCAGAATCACTTTTTGCGCACTTCATTTCCCCCTAAACTTTGGTACTTTATTAGTCTCAAACATCAGCTGCACACAGAGATGATAATGGGTTTGTCTTTTATGCGCACTTCAGTGACTTTGATGATATCATCTGTTTAAAAAAAAATGAATTACCCTTTTACATATGTCAGCTGCCTCACAACATTCACACTCTGCCTGAGCTATGTGTAAAATATCTTTTAGAGTGATTTCTGTTCCTGTGCTATAAAAGTCTTCAGTTCTGTGAATAATTAACATACTGTATGTAGCAGACCCAACAAAGATTACTTTTTTTAAATGAGGCAGAGAATATATTTGAGTTAGTTTAAGCAGATAGGGGAGTATGGAAATTAACTAATGCTGAATACATTTTATTTGTATACCTATTGTCAGGGATTAGGTAGCTGGGATCAATTTTCTGGGGTTAAATCCTTGCCACACAACGGGCTTTTAACTATCACAGGTCAGTTTTCATAACTATTCAGGAGGAGGTCTACCACCTGTCTCCCTAAAACAGAGAACATTCAGAAAACACAATCCCAAACCTTGCGGTAGTTTCAGAGCTCACACAGGTAGCTTTCCTGTGTCTTTTTCCTAAGACTGCAGCTCCACACTCTGGCTTGAGCAGCCTTTTAACTATCAACCTGAGATGCCTCAGATCAAAACACCAGGGCTGGACAAGCTCCTGCAACCACTCTGTTAGTAATATGGGAGAAAAGTAAGCTCTGTCCTGGATATATATATATATAGATATAGATAGATATATTGTGACATGATTAGCAGCACAAGTTGCCATATTAGCACAGTCTCTGAAGGGTAATGCTTACCAGGCTTTTGAACAGGCGTATGTCTCTTTAAAGCTCTGCCCACATCTTCCACCAATTGTGACATGCCACTGGCCTGCACATGCACTTTTATGGGGGAATTAGCATTTGGTAGGTAGGTAGCATAGGATTTAGAACTTAGAGACAGGGGCACGAAGGTTTAAGACAAAACATAGGTTTATTTAGCACTGGGCATTCCCAACAAAAAGGCAACAGAAAGAATTCAGATTACAGTTCAACAACTTCACTGTAGACTTGCAGGGTGCAGTTCAGCAACTACACTGAAAACACATTCCGGGTCCCTCCCCTCTGGTTGCTCACCATCTAGGGAAACTCTCACCCTCTTGAACAAGTTATTTATTAGTGCATGGTATATCAACGGGTTTCGGCTCACATGGGGCCGTTGTCCGGATAATAATAGACTAATAAATAACTTGTTGATACACACTGGATGGCGACTGCTGTGAGTGCTTTCATGGATTGTTGTTCGGCACTCACAGGATTTTTCATAAGGAGGCAAATAGATGATGTGGTGAATCAAGTGAACAGGTTTATTTGATCCAACGTTTCGGTTCCCCACAGGAACCTTTCTCAAGGATAGACAGTGCTCAACAACAAAGTGACAGTTTAAATTCAAAAAAAGGTGCCAAAATTGTTACCTGGCAACCGGTGACTCCACCCCCAGTGACCTGCACCAACATTGATGCAATATGAGTGAACCAACAAAATGTGTGTTCCCCATGTATCCATTAGTGTTAAGGGGTCATAACACTGGGTCTGAGGTATTTGGCTATAAACATAGGCCCACTCCTGCTATTTATTCATGGGGTAACCCAAGGTAATAGAGGATAGGTGGAGTATTGAACCGGGTGTATCGACCTTCCAAATTTACACATGGCACGATAGAGGTGGGTTGGCTATTATAGCAAATAAGCCACAGGTGAGAGACAGACAGCTCTCATAGTAGTCGCTCTGTGTCGATTAGCCTCAGAGTGCTTTGCATATCCCATCAATTGTCCCTTTCAACACTCCATTGAGCTGGTGTATAACTATACAATATATAAAAATATAAAAAAAAAGTTAACCTCAGCACTCCAATATATAGCCCTCTGGAAAATCATTTTTGCACAACTGAACTGTAACTTTTCATAAAAAAGACACTTTTAGTCACAAAGTATTCAGAAGCTGATGCACCCTGTTAAGGCAGTGTCCAAGCGTCAGTCCCATCCTAAGTGAAAAAATAAAATGTTATCTTTGGGGGGAGAAAGGCCATACCTGTGTTACACTAAAAGTAGTTAATGTCCAGCGAGTTAGAGGACTCACACTTCAGGATCAGGACCTTTGCTAAATGGAAGCTTCCAACAGATGGTGTAGTGTAGCTACAACTCACAGGCTATGTTGCTCATAGAAATGGCAAAAGATGGACACCAGGAGAATCTATGTTGAACCAAAAGATAACAATTTATTTGTAGCAAGACAAATAACCCCAGGTTTACTCACAGATGATAGGATGTACATGCAGATGTAACATCAAGGGTTAGAACAGGTGGATGGCTCAGCTGAGGTATGTGACTCAATTAGTCATTGTAGCCAAGCAGCAATAGGAATCGCCAGCAGATATACCTTTAAGTGGTCCAGATCCCAGCCAGAGGAATGGTCAGGGAGAAGGAGTCTAGCTTTCTATATAAGCTCTCTATCTCTCTCTCTCCTAGATAGACTATTACAGAGATAACCTGTTCTAAATATACCTCATTCACAGGGTTCCCTGGTCCCCGACTTGGACACTAAAGGTTCAGGTCCAGATAAAGAACATAGAACTAGATAAAGAACTACTGTAGCTCCTGCCTAGTAAGTAAGGAAAGGGAGGAAGGTAGGAAATTAAAGCCATAGGGACGTATAAAACCTATGGGTCCCTACACCTGCTTTTCTCTTTATTTTACATTAACTCTTCCAAAGACACCATTAGGTGGGGGTTGGACAGCAAGCATTTGAACACCCAACAAGAAAGGGGGTGAGTGGCATTTCAGCTTGTTTTTTTGAAATTTTATATTTTGGGGAGGTGGCTCTCTCTACTTAAATGCTTACTCTCTCAACTCCTGCCTAATGGTGTTTTTGGAAGATATTATTCTAAATAAAGAAAAAAGCAGGTAGAGCTGCACTTGAGTGAATGTTAATGCTAATGTTAATGTTAATTAACCATTAACACTTTGGATAAGTGGCAAGACCACAAAGACCCAGGCCAATGGTAACACAAAGGCATGGCATGCAACCCAGCTGTACCTAAAGTTTGCTCTTATTCAAAGCACTAGGGACTAGATTTTCCCTTTATTTGAATGTATGTGCTCCTTGTCCCCATGCTCTGGCTGTAGGAAAAAATAATGTGCATGCACTTGATCCTATTGGGAGGTCTAAAATGAAGTAGGTTATGTAACTCTTGTCTCAGACCATGGATTACACTAATAGTATGCCAGTCTTTATAACTGCAAGATGCTAAGTCATGTTTTAGCTTTGAGAAAGTATTTGTAAACAGAAACTACTCAAGAAAATAAGAAAAATACATGCCTCCAGTCCTGAGGTTAGTTTATCTATTTATTTAGGAGAATGCCTCAGCCAAGCTGAGAAGGTAATTGATCACAGGATAAAATAACACGACTGCAGTTAAAATACCATGTAAATA
Organism: Xenopus borealis; assembly: GCA_024363595.1. Lineage (NCBI taxonomy): Eukaryota > Metazoa > Chordata > Amphibia > Anura > Pipidae > Xenopus > Xenopus borealis. Next base: position 60,472,822 of record CM044446.1, read on the forward strand.
TAAATAGATTCCAATGAAATTTTGATTGACTTAATTGAGGTTTTTCTTTTTCTAGCTTTTAAATCAGATGTAATATATCAGTGTAAGATATTTTGGAGGACTCTCACTGCATTGGAAGTTTATTTTAAAAACATTCCTGTAGGTTTAGGCTGGATTGCATTACATATAAGTCAGCTTTGTGATAAATGAACCCAGAAAGAATTTCAGCTGCAGAACATTCTAGGTCTATGGGACTGTTACTCTAAGGATGCTACCATGCAGGGGCAGGAGCACCTACTTCTCTCGAATACCAGTTCCCACAAACAAGGATCTATTGCATGCTTGCCTCCATGCCAACTGTATTTTGCTGTTTAGACAGATTTTATGCATTTCATAAAAGAAGACTATAACGGGGAATTGGTACAAGGCATAGGTTGCGAGAAGAATAAGCTTTTTGCATATGCACTTATGTTTGTAAATGAACCCTGACAAGATGCTTATACGCAATTTGTATGTCCATCTTCTCAGATAAGGACAGCCCAATTAAGGATCACTTTATTTGCCCATGTAAGTAATGACTGGTCATCAGTAGTAATCATGTGTCAAGAGCTGCTCAAGGCACTTCAGAGACCACTGATGGTCCAAAAAATTTAATCTCCACTACTAGTAGCTCTATACTGATGAAAGTGCACGTATCCTCATTCCATTTCATTACACATCTGAACAGTGTCATTCTGAAAGCCTGTTCTTAAAACACAACACACAAACTAAAATTAAACAATTTGAATTTTGAGCTATTTTTCTGTTCCTCGACTAGGGAATAGTCCAAATTCAATTTGAATTTGCAAAAAATTCAAATTTGGAAAATTATCATGTACTGTCTCTTTCAAAATTTGAATTCGACCATTCCCCATCTAAAACCTGTCGAATTGCTGTTTTAGCCTATGGGGGACCTATTTGGAGTCAATTTGAAGTTTTTTGGGGGAAAACGTGGAATCAAATGCTCTAAAAATTTGAATCGATTGAAAACTTACCTTTTCGATCAAAAACAGGTCTAATTAATTGAAAAAAAAAATAATTTTGGTTGGTCTTGATTCAAATTAGAATTTTAAGTTCTTGCACTTCGAAATTCGAGAATTGATAAATCTGCCCCAAACTGTAAAGAAAACCGCAACAATGGAAACATACTTAATAAGCAACCCTCTTATAATTACAATATATCAAAATGCAATCCTTTTTGCATATATAATTAGTTGGTGTGTGGCTTTGGTTATTTAATAGCAATAATTAATGCATAAATACATGGTTAAAATGTGCTGTGGAGCTATAGTTGAATGGAGTCCAGCTAAATGCAAATTTTTAAACTGAAGCCTTGACCATGCTGTGCATAATCTCTATCCATTTTAAATGTACCTACTCCAAAAAAAAAAGTAGGGATCTCCAAACTGTGGTCATCCTGCTGGTGCTGAGTTACAACTTCCATCATCCCTTGAAAGTTCCTGGTCCTTATCATAATGTTTTATTTTTATAGCTGGAGATTGGTAATACTAATGTAGGTTCCCCTGAGACATCTCTACAAAGGCCCAGTTCCCAGATTTTCTGTGGCATGTTTGATGAATATTTTTCCATTCTTCTTGTAATCTGTAAAGCATGAACCCTTGCCCTGCAACAATGTCTCAGACTACTGTGCAACTTCCTCAGCCTCAGCAGGAAATATTTTTTTTTTATTTTTTAATGGTAGCTACTTTCACTGCCATGTTCCCCCTGCAAAATCTTACAAGGAAACATTTGGCTGTTGGAAAGCTTTCCTGTTCCTCTGTGGACAGCAGCCACCAAAATCTATACAATGGATCAGGAAATGTGCCGTCTGCAAGGCAAGCGTCTGTGTGTGGAGTTTTCTCCCATGGGCTTTTTCCTGTTTAACAAGATTGACATGTAGTTGCTTTCCTCTGTTGCTGTCCTGCTAAGTAATGGGATTTGGAAGTTCTATTAATCTTTCCTATTGAATCTCAAGCCAGACTGAAGTCCCTAGTTAAAACAACACACTGAAATAAATAAAATGCTAAACTTTGTGTAATGTAATTAAATATAAACAATGCAATTAGCAATTTACTTAAATTTTATTAAATTTGTTTAGTCTTTAAACAGGTCTAACTTTCCCAAAAGGATCTTGAGGAATGCCGCCCGGAGCATTACCCGGAGCTCCGGGTGGCGCATCTTCTCCTGCCGGCATCACTCCCAAGATGGAGACACCCACGGCTGCCAACATGGGTAGTGGCACCAGCATATACATAGTTACATAGTTAAATTGGGTTGCAAAAAGACAAAGTCCATCAAGTTCAACCCCTCCAAATTAAAACCCAGCATACACACACACACCCCTACACTCTTTCACAAAATCCATATATGCCCATAGCTAAACTAACTGTAGAGTTTAGTATCAAAATAGCATGTGACATCAGTGAGCTGCACCAGATGCACACTGCTGTGCTGCATCTGTGCTGGTTTTGTTGCCAAAATCCCTTCAAAAGGACACCCAGGACGCCATTTTGGCACCCAAGTATAGGTCTCCATGTTTGGGCATTATTATACTATTGCCTAAATCTGATATTGACTCCTGCCTGTTTCCCTGTCATTGAACCTTCGCTGATTGCCTAATTGAACTTTTGCTTGGACTTTTCTACCTTTCTCTTGATCATCCTTTTGTACCATGTATTGGACTCTCTGGAAGGGCTTCCTCCTAGATCCTGACTACCACCCCTTGGGAGTCACAGGCCCCCTGACATTAAACTTGGGCCATGGATCCCAAGGAAGCTACATTGGATGTCGGACGAGCCCTCCTGGTGCTGGCATCTCGCATGGAAGTGTATGAGACTCAGAAAAGTTTGCGTTGGGCAAGTACTTGATACACTTGTTTCTCGTTTGTCTCTCACTCACTGGCTTGTGAGCCAGGCATCCCTCCTTGGGACTTTACACTCTTAAATATTGTGATTCCTGACTATTTCCTGTCCCTCCACTCTTGTTGTGTTTGGGTTACCCTGGTTGTGGCTCCACAACCCCTCCTTTGATTGGTCCTGCGTTCAGATCTCCCGTTGGAGTTCATTTTGCCAAGACCACTGTTTGACGACTACTCCCCTCCACCAGGTAACCATCTCCTCTACGGAACTTCAGTCCTTGCTACAGGGATCTCTCTGATGTGTTCTGCAAGAATTCGACAGAGTTCTCATCAGCACTACGACTGCCCTGTAGATCTTCTTCCTGGAATTATGCTTCCCCATGGTTGCAGTTACCCTTTGTCTCCAGCAGAGACCATTGCAATGAAGTAGAACATCCACGAGAATCTCCAGCGGGATTTATCCATCCTTCCACCTCTCCAGCAGAGGCAGGTTTCTTATTAGTTGAGAAGAAGTACGGCAGCTTGCGCCCCTGCATTGACTACTGGGGTCTTAATAAAATTACTGAAAAAAAATTACCCCTTGCCCCTTATCTACAAACTGTTTGGCCAGCTCAAAGGGTCCAAGATCTTCTGCAAGTTGGATCTCCACAGGGCGTATAACCTCATCAGAATTCAAGAAGGTGACCAATGGAAGATGGCATTCAATACTCAGGATGGGCATTACAAATACTTAGCAATGCTCTTTGGCCTCTGCAACTCCCCCGCCGTCTTCCAGGAATTTGTGAACAACATCTTCTGGGACTTTCTGGCAAAGTCAATAGACATTCTAATATTTTCGCAAGACTTGGAAAGTCATCACTCTCAGGTGAGGGAAGTACTCTTTCGCTTAAGAGAAAACTCCCTCTTCACCAAGCTGGAGAAGTGCATTTTCGAGGTGCCTAAGATTCCATTCCTTGGTTATATTATTTCACCTATGGGATTCGAGATGGATCGGGCCAAGATTTCCGCTATTCAGAAGTGGCCATTTCCTTTAAGCACCAAGGCGATCCAGAGATTCATTGGCTTCGCAAACTACTACTGGGGATTCTCCTCCCGAATTGCACATATCCTTTCCCTCATCTGTAAAAGAGGTAAACCCAATTCTTGGTCTCCTGCGGCCCTTGAGGATTTCCAGTCTCTGAAGGATGCTTTTACTTTCACCTCAGTACTACCCTTCTACATTGAAGTCAATGCGTCCGATGTTGGGGCTGGCACTATCCTTTCCCATTTTCTAAAATGTATTCCTCGTGGGGCAAAACTACGACATTGGTAACCGTGAACTTCTCGGTCACAATCTTCACTGACCATAAGAACTTAGAATTTATCCAGTCTCTTAAGAGATGAAATCCCCAACAAGCAAGGTGGACTGTGTTTTTCTCTTGCTTCAATTTCCCCTTGTGGAAACTACCCTCTGCGGTGGAACTGTCTCAGCTCTTCACCCAGTATAGTTTCCAGCTGCATGGCTTCCCAGCATAAATAGTTTCTGACAGAGGATCCCAGTTTGTATCCAGGTTCTGGATACAGGTTCTGGAGCTCCTTATGCAAAGCTTTTGGTATCACTCTCCAGTTCTCCTCTGCCTATCACCCTCAAACTTATGGGGCAGCGGAGCGAGTGAACCAAGCCCTAGAGCAATTTCATGTCTCCCTCTGTCAGGACAATTGGTCCATTCTCCTCCCATGGGCAGAATTCACTCATAATAATGCAATTCACACTTCCAAAGTGTGAAGATCTCCTTTCTTGTTGGTGTATGGTCAGCATCTGCAGGCATTTCCACAAGACTTCCTACTGTCAGATGTTCGAGCCGATGATGATGATCATGTGGCCCATATGTCTGCTATTTGGGCTGCAACTAAGTCTAACCTAGAAAAAAGCACTTTGGTGCATAAGACTTTTGCAGACCGCAGAAGGAGATCCCCTCCATCATTTAACGTTGGCGATAAAGTTTGGCTCGTTTCCAGGAACATTCGTCTAAAGATTCCTTCTCCCAAGCTGGGTCCAAAGTTCATTGGTCCTTATTACATCTCTGAGATCATCAACCCTGTATCTATTCAACTACAACTTCCTCCGGATGCGGATCCCCAACATATTATATGTCTGCCTGATGAAACTACCAATGACTTCTCTTTGGTCCAGTCTCCTCCTTCCCCTATCTCTGTGGATGGTCAACAGGGGTATGAGGTGGAAAAAAATCCTGAACTCTAGGCTCTCTAAGAGAGTATATACAATTCCTCATCAAATGGAAAGGATTTGGTCCCAAAGAATGCTCTTGGGAGAAACACTCCGATGTTCATGCTCCCCGCCGAGTGAGGGAATTCTATGCTGTTTCCCCAAAAACCCAGACTTGGTAGTCACTCCCAAGATGGCAGCACCCATGCCCGCCACATGGGTAGTGGCGCCGGCACGCTGACGTCTGTGTGCCTCACCAGACGCATGGCGCTGCACGGCATCTGCACCAGTTTTGGCATCAAAATCCCTTTAAAAGGATACCCATGACACTATTTTGGTGCCCAAGTATAGGTCTCTGTGTTTGGTGTGCCTGAATATGATTGACTTCTGCCTGTTTCCCTGTCAATGAACCTTCCTGCCTGCCTAATCGAACTATTGCCTGGACTTTGACAATTTTCTTTATCATCCCTTTGTACCATGTACTGGACTCTTTGGAAGGGTTTCCTCCTAGATCCTGACTACCTCCTCCTTGGGAGCTGCAGGCCCCCAGACAAGGATATATCATGGTCCAGTAGTTATAGCTGGGTTACCATGAACATTCAGTCCTTTTACTACTCCATTCTACATGCAAATGGTCTAGAGGCTATCAATTGCATGTTACAGGATTCAAGACTATATTGTTAAGATTTCTTTTTTGATATTGACCTTAGAATTTCTTTTGACCCATAATTATTTTTATTTTGATGAATCATATTATCTCCAAAGATGTGGGGCAGCAATGGGGGCTGCCTTTTACTCCCTTTTATGCCAACTTTTACATGGGTTGGTGGGAGCATACTCATGTCTTCGGAGATGATAACCCATGTTTTGATTATATTATGTGATATGATTGCTACATTGATGGCTTTCTTTTTGTTTGGTCTGGCCCACCAGGCAGTGTGAAAATATTTTTGAACTTCATAAACACAAATTCTGACATTTACCTGAAATCAAAATTCAGTTGATTTAAAATTCTTGGATGCTAAACTTATGGGTGTAACTTTAACAGATAAGTTTGAAACCAAAGTATATTGAAAACCAACTTCTAGTAGTACACTTTTAAGAACTTATAGCTGTCACCCGACATACTAAACTAAGGGGCACATTACTAATGGTCGAAGTGAATATTGGAATAAAATTCGAATGAAAAAAAAATTTAATTTCGAAGTCATTCTGGGCTACTTTGACTATCGAAAAACACAAAATTTGATTTGAATTGAAAAAATTTGATACAGTAGAAATTGCTCTTTAATTGAAATGTAAGATGAGCAAACGTATTAAAAGAAAAAGTAATGGATAGAGATTATCCTGACAACATTATTGAATCAGCTTATATTAAGTCATGTTTGCCAGATAGATACAGTCTTCTTTCAAAAATTGAAAGAAAGTGAGAATAATAAAAAAAAATAAACTAAAGATATTCCAATTTATTTCAGCACTAAATACTGTGTCAAACATATTGATATTTGTAAAATTATACATAAGTATCTTCCAATCCTTTTTTAGTGATTCCATTTTAAAAGAGATTTTGTCTACTAATCTCTTAAAATTGATTTCTAGGTAGTTACCTACATTGGGGAGAAAATTATTCCCTAGCCTGGTATCTGCTCTTTCGAGTAATTGGTTATGTACACTTATAGAGGTGGGAAATATACCTGTAAGACGGGTAAAGTGATTAGAGTCAGTTCTGAATTTAAATTGTATTGCAATTGTTGTAGTAATCATGTAGTATATTTGCTGGAGTGTAAATCTTGTTCCAAACAATATATTGGATGTACAGTCCGTCCAGTTAAAGAGAGAGTCAGGGAGCACCTGAGTGCTATAGAAAAAAGGTGATCTTAGTTCTCCTATTGAAGTTTATGAAGTACATGGTACATCTTAGATTTGAGAGTAAAATTCATTGAAAAAGTACATATCTCTTTAAAAGGTAAATATCTCTTTAAACTGAATTTACGTGAGGCATTCTGGATGCTTACTCTGAATACATGTAATCCTTATGGCCTTCATACCAGATTTATATCATTATTTTGTTTAAAAATATATTTTTGTTTCTATTTACGATATATTAATCTTTGTTTATTTTGTTTGATTTATATATTTATGGTTCTTAATTTTTCCTTATACCTTTCATGATTGTGTAATATCATTCTTGGCTATCTTATTATTTGGTGTATAACATAATATTAGATGTGTATA
>CM044446.1:60498494-60535416 GCA_024363595.1 Xenopus borealis
ATATTTGCATATATCAGTATAAAGCAGATCCGCACTCCATTGTTGCAGGAAAAAATCAAAACTTATTTATTTGGTGCATCAGTCCGACGTTTCGGCCCCCATTAGGGCCTTTTTCAAGGATGAAAAAGGCCCTAATGGGGGCCGAAACATCAGATTGGAGACTGGAGTGCGGATCTGCTTTATACTGATATCTTTTATACTGATATCTTTTATACTGATATCTTTATATACACCATGCAGTTAAGCACATCTTTTAAAGACCTATGTAAGAAATTCTTCAAGTCTTACCAAATGTTTTTGCCATTTCATCTTACTGCCTTTGATTTTACTTGGGCACAAAGTGTACCATTAGCCTGGAATAGTCAGTCCTCATATAACTTCATCTCCTACCTGAAGAGCACTTTAGCATTTCAGGGAACTTGTTGACTTCTTTTATTCTTTAAATTTACAAATATAGTTTTCATATTTTCTGTATAATGGTATATATCCAAATTAAATTTGGGCTCTTTCTATGAGTATAGCTTGTCCTATGTGTTCGAGTAATATGTTATGGCTGAGGATCTGAAGCCATAAGTATGTATTATAGCTTGTATTTTTTATGTACAATGAGTATATGGCAATGAGCTAAAAGAAAATGACTAAAACAATCTACTAGATGTATGTGAGAAAGGCTATTAGAAAAACCATGGCAATTAAAACAATTTTTCCTTTACAAGAAACTTTTGTGTAATAAAATCTCCCTTTCCATATTTTTTATATTATTTTTGTGAACCAAAAAAGTATTAGAAAAAAAGTCATTATTTTGAGACCCAAAAACTTTGTAGGTAATGTTATGAAAGGGGCAATAGCCATTTATAGTTACCTGCTGATTGGTTGCAATAGATTAATAGACAACATGCAAACGTTGCCACTTGTATTACATACAGTAGCCAGATGTTTTCAACCAGGTCAGGTGCAAATTAAATGTACAATGTAATTGACTACAAAATATTATGTTCCAAAAGGTGTTTGTGTTGTTCAGAAATGTTTTTAAAATAAAGGAACCTTATAGTACTCAGGGACATATATGCAACATGTACTGGTCATACTATCTTTTTACATATGCAAGCTGCCTACCCAGAGCAACACAATGCCTTTTTGTAAACGGGGGTCTCAATTTACAAGTAAAAAGTTGACACAATTATGGCACAATAATATAAAATTGATATTGTATATCAAATAATTAATTGGAAATTCATTATTGGTCAACGACACATGGGATTATGTCAGCATTGCTGCACTTAATGATGATCATAATGCCCCTAATTACCTGTTACCTGTTTTCCATTAAGATGTGTGTGAAACAATATGCTTCCCTTAGACTTTTTGTAGAGACAATGTCACACTGTCGGCCTTCCTAATAAAATAAGCCTCAGGGTCTATTAACACAGATTAGTGCAGCTTTCTAATGAAGAAACTTCCATAGCATATGCAAATATATTATTTTTGAACAAGCATGCCAGATCTACTAACTTTTAATTGAAATGAATTTACAGCATTCCAAAATAATACCAAAGCTCTTATTCCCCAGAAAACATAATCCCTGATTTTGCAAACCTTTCCTGACAGTGTGGCATTTACATCCTGTTAATTACTGAGAGCTCTCCCCTCTTCATTGACAAGACAGGGGAAAAATGTCAATAAGCCCTAGCTTAATAGTAGCAGCTCTTAAGCCACAAGCTAATAAACAGCTCCTGCTAGAGGCACAAGACTGGGAGACTGTGACTGTGCAGCAGTGATAACATACATGAGCATTGTAATTTGCCTGCTGCCTTTGTCTGAGATCCATGTCAATGACTGTACTTGCGTAATTTAAACTGCTGCTGATCTCTGAAAAGGCGCTACCTTTTGCTGTTGCTGTACCCTAAAGGAAGAAATGTGAGTGATTGACTTCCAACTTTTCTCAGCCTTGCTGCTCTTTGTTACTAAACTGGCAGCTTATGGGGTGATATGCAAATGATGGGTGATGTATTATAATACTCACTGTGATTGATGCCTTGTGGAAATAGAGCTAGCAGCTCTCAGATGGATTATGTCTTTGCGCACATTGAAACCTTAAACATTATCCAAATAGACAAGATGATAAAGATGAAACTTTTGATGAATTTTAGCAGGAAATTATAAAAACTTAGCTCACAAATCTCTTTGCTCTAATAAAGGAAGATATTAAAAACATTGGAAATCTTTTCTAAAGGCGACAGGAAATGAGAGTGATTTGTGATTTTTAAAATGCAAATGAATCAGCCTGATTGCTCACTGAAAAGCTTACTTAGGTGCTTAAGGTTTGGTTTGTTGGACAAGGACTTCAGTTAAAAATCACACTAAAAGTAAGTTGCATTACTGTTCTAACCAAGACAATGATATATGCACCATGCCTGCCTACATCAATATAAATAGAGTTCATTTATTATTATATTAATGACCATTTAGAATGACAATGAAGGCGTTACAGGTGCATATTTTTTATACTGGAGTGAAAGGAAACAACTCACTTTGTTTCCAACCACTTTTAAGGAACAAGTTAATTGTTTAATATACTTTATTTGTATGGGATGCTTTATCTGGAAATCGATAAAGCTCGGGATTATAGGACGGCCATTGACTTTATTTTAATGAAATAATTCAAGTTTTTTTAATGTATTTTCTTTTTCTCTGTAAAATAAGGCAGGTATGGGATCTGTTATTCAGAATGTTATCCAAAAACCTCTGAACTACGGAAAGCCCATTTACTATAAGCTCCATTATATCAAATAATTCAAATTTTAAAAAGTGGTTTCCTTTTTCGCTGTAATAATAAAACAGTACCTGGTACTTGTTTCCAACTAATATATAATTAATCCTAATTAATGTTTACATGATTTTCTAATACACTTAAGGGATGAAGATCCAAATTATAGAAAGATCCATTATCCAGAAAACCCTAGGTCCCAAAAGTTCTGGATAACAGATCCCATAACTTGTAATTGACCCCAACCAAGATATAATAAAGCCTTATTGGAGGTAATACAATCCAATTGGATTTATTAAATTGTTTTTTTTAGTAGACTTAAAGCACAGAGCTCCAAAATACAGGAAGACCCCTTATACTGAAAACCCCAGGTCCCAAACATTCTGGATAACAGGTCCAATACTTGTATATGAAGAGAAAATGTATTTGTGATTATATACTAACAATGGCAGTTTTTTCTTTCTTTGTGTGAAATCTTGTAAAACAACCAACACTATTCACATAACCTTTGTACATTATGTCATGCTGTACATTCTTGAAGTGTGATCAATAAGGATACATTTACTAAATGGAGTGGTATGACACTACTGGGAACATATCAATAAATATATAATCCCTCACCTTCTGTGGAAAATTCTTTCATTTGGCAGTTCATGGTAAATCTGCATGAAATCAGTGAATTTTCTGTTTTGCGTTGTAGTTCATGTTTTACTAAAAACACAACAAATGAACATAATTCTGTTATATTGTATGGCTTTGCACCACAAATCTCAAATCCACACAGTATATTGCCGCAAGTTTTTAAACCTTCAGACAAGTGTCACATTCTTTTTACAATAAGCAAGACGAAGTGTTTATAAAGCCCATTAGTCTAATTTGTCTTTGGTGCAAATGCAGGGAAAAAAATCTAAAGTATATTCACCTCTCTCCTGTCAAAGTTAAGGATTAGAGCAAGATTTTACAGGGCTTAAGTCAAGCTAATTATATTGAAGGTTTTTCCACCAGATAACAGCTAAAGAGATTTAGCTAGGCAATACTGAGAAAATTGGATATGATTAGATTTGCTCCCCTTTTGGAAAAGCTTTTTTTTTGTTAAGAATTATTGAGGGTTTACCATCTGGCCTAATGTCATGCTATGGGGCAATAGTTAGTATGTATCTGATTTCTGAGGAGCTGAATTTAGAGTTATACATGAAACTACTCTTTGTACGTGTAACGCTTTTCTGGGCTATACAGCACAGATTAGTTAAGTGTCCAGCTATTGGCAGAGCATGGGTTACACTGCGACACTACACATCAGGGCAGGGCCTTCGCTAAGTAGAAGCTATCCCTTTAAGAGGTAGTTTTACTACAATACCCAGGCAAACTGTACAATAAAGATGAATGGGCGCCAGGAGGTTCTTAAACAACAGTGAACATTTATTATGCACAAGGCAAATATCCTCAGGTTTAGATATACTCACACAGGAGTTGGATATAGCAGATATTTCACAGGATAATAGCAGATGTCATTAATATTATCACACCATATCATGGTTAGGATTATTCCTCAGAGTTAAGGTAGTCAAGGTACATCTATTCCTCAGGCAGTATATCCTTAAGTGGTCCGGATCCCTTTCAGTGGAGTAGTCAGGGAGACAAAATCTAAAGCCTAACACTCTATCTGCTGAGGTCCCTTCACTAAAGGCATACGGGGAAGCCTTGTAGGAAGATCTCTTCCTGCTAACACTCCTTGTTGGAACATAGAACTGTTCATACTAAATAGATCTGACTATCTCTCTCTCTCTCTAGAGAGATTATTACAGAAGCTAACCTGTATCTTGCTAATCCTCGTTCACGGGGTGGCCTGGTCCCCGGCTCAGATTTCTAACAGTTCTGGTCCTGTTAGGGCATGTGGCTTTACTGGGGCCTTGTTGATCCCAGGCGCAATGGAGACAACCAGCCTGTTGAAGAACCAGCAGCCAAAGAGTGAAAAAGGAAGTGCCCCTCCCTGCAAGCACTTTTGTTACAGCACTGCAGGAGGTGGTCACAATCTGTAGCCAATCAAATGTAACAAATATATTACATGGGATTTAACCCAGTAACAGGAAAAGGAAGATAAGGGAAAAGGGAATGAAGCCATAAGGGCCATGTTACTTATGGGTCCCTACATACGTATTTAGTGTGCATAAGTAGAAACTGACAATAGTTGATGTGCTAAGAAGAAAAACAAAAAAATTGGAGCACTACTATCTGTTTCAAAGCAGCAGGTTGCAAAGATAAAGATAATAAAAAGAAAAGAAAGATAATATTAAGGGCATCTAATTCTGGCTATTTGTAACATCCTGCCAGGAATTATGGACCTGTTGTTTTTTTGCTATTTGCATTATGTCTACTCTATGGGGAAGATTTACTAAAGGGCAAATTCGCTAACACTAATATCAATTCGCTAGCGTTACAACCTGCAGGGACTTCACTGATTTACTAATGGGCGCAGCCGTCACTTTGCTAGTGAAGCAGATAGATGCTAGCACTGTTTTGCACTCTAACGCCAGGAGTATTTTCACTCTGGCGAATGGACGTAACTCCACAAATTCACTAAGATGCAGATTTTACCGAATGTTACCTCTATCGCCTCTATCTTCAGTTACTTACATTTAAATTTTTGAGTGGAATATGTTAAAAGTCCAAAAAACACTGGCATCTTTTAATTTTTTCCAGGAGATAGGCTGCAAAAGGAATAAAAAAAATTTTGGGTACCCAGTTTCCCTCATATATTTTCTACCATATGGCACATTATTTAACAGTGGCCTTATGTGTAGGACATTAAAACAACTCTATTGACTTTATTAAAGTTCCCTTGGCATGTGTAGTTATCAGTGTCAATGTAATGTGTTAGATGCACCATTTAACATAAATAGCTCCATTCCTCTTTAAATTTCCTGCTGTATGCAAATTAGCCTGAGTGCAAGAACAATAGCAAAGTTGTGCTAGGCAGAATTGAACACTGGCACATTTTCGCTTTGATTTGCTCGCTCTGCCGAAATTCACTAGTATTTGTTGCCCGGGACGTAAATCTGTTACTTAGTAAATTAAAGTTGCCTGAGCAAATTCCCACTGAGCGAAGTGTTGCAATGGCTGCAAAGCTGTCACTGGTGAAATTGCACTCTTTAGGAAATTTCCCCATGTGAGCAGAAAGCTAAGGTCACGGTTCACTGTTTGGCTATCCTTGTATTCCTTGGTAGGCATGGTGAGCTCATCTGTTTCTAATCTGGCCACAAGTTTTAACCATTAGTCTGCCCATATAATGCTCTGCTATGGACTGATTCACTGCTGATTATAGGTCAAGTGCAGACCCCAATTTAAAAACTGTCCGCCACTAGGCCAGCTTTGCTTATAATCCCACTCCCCTGCCAGTGCTGTCCCATCCCCTTCCCCCTGCCAGGCACCGTCCCATTCCTTCTTTTGCATTGTGGCCCTCTTCTGCATTACCACACACCGTCCCCTTCCTCCTTACCAGTAGCCATCCCCTTCCTATTTGCCAGGCACCATCCCCTTTCTCCTTTGCTGCTCATCCCCTTCATCCTTGCCAGGTGCCCTGTGCGTCCGTGTGGCATGCACACTTAAATTTTAATAGTCCAAAACAGCACTGACATTCAGCTCCAGTGCTAGTGCATAATTATGATGCAGCTGGGCAGATTGCCGCCCCTCAAAATCTGCCACCCTAGGCCCAGACCTTTGTGGCCTTGCCACAAATCTGGGCCTGGGCAAGTGTGCTCTGTTCTAGGTGTTCAGATCCATGTAACTGGTGGTACTTTGAATGCTTCTACGTGTTCCTGTGCCCTGTATGACTTTCTGGTTCTGATCCTGGCTTGTTCCTGACCTTGAGCTTGCCTCACGATTCTGCTCCTGCTATCTGGTTTTGACCAAACGTGTCTAACAAAGTCCAGCTCCTTCCTTGATTATACATTCGGCACCCTTGACTGCCCAATGGGAGTTTCTGGATTCTCGTGCAGTAAGTCCTGGCTGTACCCGTGTAGCTGATGGCCAGGCCCAAAGCCAAAGGTGATTGTTATAGGCAGAAGTGCATGCATAGGCAGGAACCTAATCATTCACCTGGGGTTTGGGTTGCCATATGTGACACTATTGTCACAATAATAATCATCTGTAAGCAGATTAATATGAAACTACTAATTTTTAACTTCAATTACATCAATAATCATTAGTAAATGTAATAAAATCATACTAAGACAAGGATTTATTTGCATAGGGTTGCTTTGAGGCAAGAAACATCTTTCACAGGACTAATGTGTGAAACCAGAGACAACCATTCTGGACTTTGTTCGACTGAAATAAACTAGATGAAGAAGTTCTATTTCAGTTTTGCATGGAGAGAAAAAGCATGCAATACATAGTATAAATTCATAATTGATAAAACAATAAATGCTTCCTAAATTAATAGGTTTAGCTAACCAGAAAAGGCGAGAAATGTTTTATTCATACTGCAAAACAACATATTGAGCCCAATCTGTTATGCATAATAATACATGCCCACACTTAATCTAAAATAGCATGTGTTTGGAATATACATGTGATCTTGAAGTACTTTAGTCAAGGCCAAGGTTTCTTACACTTTTGCCAGGAAAGATACATTTTATTCATTTTTTTAAGAATGTGAAACCTAGGGATTAAAAAAATGAAAAACATGTGTAGAACAGTAAAATAGACTAAGGCACTTGGACTCATCTAATACAAGGCACACCAGTGAAAGATATAAATGAACATATTATGGATTCAAATAGTTGCAAGATACCTGCTCATTCCAATGAGAATGACAGAATGAGAGAATAAGAGTTTTTAAATAAATGATCCCTATGGTGATTGCTTATTTTGACTGAATATTTATGTTCATATTTATATGATTTAAAATAGTTGCTTTAACACTTTCCATTCTGTTTTTCCCACAAAATCCTAAAATGTGCATGCAGGTTGATCATCATCATTTATTTAAATAGTACCAGAAAGGTATGCAGTGCTTTACAATAATTTATAACAAACAGGGTTTCTCTAATAAACAGTAGATTCTACAAAAAGGGTTACTCAAAAGAACAATTAAAACAATTGAATTGGTATTAAGACATGTAGTTATGCAATCTATTAAAAATTGGCTAGCTGGCCTACCTTATTAAGCTTCAGCAATTTAAAATTAATAAATAAATAACTAGCTGTAATTAATTTAAATACATTGTGGCAGAATTCATACACCTTCAGTTTCAGTTCATTCTGTATTTACTATAAGTTCATCAAAGGAGGTTGTTGATTTAATAACCTATGTTAATAAATTTCACAATCCGTTGGAACAATTTTTTAATAGATTGTATAAGTACATGGTCTTAATACCAATAAATGTTTTTAATTGATTGAACACCATTTTAGTTTGTAGGGTGCTAAAAGTGGAGAAGCTGTTGGTATTAGGAGCTAGATTGTGCCCTTAATTGATTATTTTATTGTTTAATCAGAAGAACAATATATTTCTTTATGACTAAGAAATCATTATTGGAAGCAAAACCAGCCTTATTTAATTTAATGATTTTCTCAAAGACTTAAGGTACGATGATCCAAATTATTGAAAGTTCCATTATCCAGAAAACCCAGATCCTGGGCATTCTGATCCATTACCTGTATTATATTGCAGTGTTTCTTGTTATTCTGCTTAAAGGTGACCATCCACAGGCCTGTAAAAGCTGTCACATCGGCTCATCAGGCGTCAGCTCATTGGCTCATGTATGGGGTCCCCCAATGGTCATGTCTGATCAATATTTGATTAGAAATCATCCAGATATCAATTGGACAGGTTTTAAAATTCATTATGATGAGAAGTACATTGGCAAAATTATGTAGCACTCATTTAACAGACTTCTCTAGGCCCAATTGAATAATCCTATTGTTAGCCCCTAAGCGAGTGGTTCTCAACCTGGGGGTCGGGACCCCTTTGGGGGTCGAACAACCCTTTCACAGGGGTCACTTAAGGGGTTCCAGGAGCAGGTTCATCTCGCTCCCCACTAGCCCTGGGGCAAGGTTGTAGCTCTCCGGGTAATGGTGCTGGGAGTTGTAGTACAGTAACCTGTGTAGGGAAGCCAGTTGCACTACAACTTTCTATATCCCCTTAGTAGGGACTGCCATACAGCTCTCCCTGCCCATTTAAAATTTGTAAAATTAACATGGTAATTGGGGTGTGACCACAAAATGGGTGTGGCAAAATATTTTGCAGCACTACTCCCGGAAAACAAACCTTTATGCAGCCACGCTGTCTCCTGTACTTTCCTAACAATCCGCTCTGGGCTGGCAACAAAAATATTTTAATATTTTATGGTTGGGGGTCACCACAACTTGAGCAACTGTATTAAAGGGTCACAGCATTAGGAAGGTTAAGAACCACTGCCCTAAGCCAATGACCATATCAGTCAGATTTTTCCCTGAGTGCTAGTAGCCCAGATCCACACATGTATATTAAACATACACATAAAAAAAAAAGATGTAGTGAATATAACAGAATATTGTGTTAAAGATAATGCACAAGTATGACAGTGGTTAACAGAAGAAATAATTATCTCAAACAATCATCAAATAATCATCATCACTTTAAGGGAACAGTTCAGGGTAAAATTAAAAACAATGTACTTACAAAGGATTCATTGCAGATACCATATTTCTGCTTGTTTTTTTTTTTTTTTTCAAAAAGTCTTTCACATTAAGGTCTAAACATTTGAATCTGGCATTGGTAAATAGCACTGATGTTATTCTTGGTGAAGATCAGCATTTAAATCACAGGTGGGAAAGCTGTTTAGGACATGTGGTCTTTGTTAAGCTTGTTTTCCACTGATGCATCATTTACTAGCAGTCTTGCTTCATGTTGTTTTTTTTTTATATAGAAAGGGAAGAATTATGTGATCATAATGTATTATACTGTATATTCACATAAAAATGTATTATTGTTATTATTATTATTATTATTATTGCTATTCCTAAGCAGCAGTTATTGAAAACAATCTACATTTTTATGAAAGAGAATAATGTAGCAGTCACAGTTGTACCACACATGTGAATTTGTCAGATATTGAAAAATAAAAAGTCAGAAATCTACTTTAAAGGCAAACTCCTGCTTATTGTGCAAGGGGAATCCAAGGACAAAGCCACCATTTCCTGACAATCATATCACTTTCCATGTTTTCTAAAGTCTCTTTGAAATATTAAAATTACAATATGCAGGAAAGTACACCAAATTAAAGGTAAACTACATTGGTATTCTGTATTTTATATTCCAATTGTTTTTAATTAGTGGAAAGTTGGGGCTTTTGGCAGATTGTATTTTTCTAATGTAAATATGAACTAGACACAAATACTAAGTGTATCACCCACAATTTTTTTCTGTCAAAGAAGATATTGTATAACACCATATTTTTATATGCTTTTCTTTTTCAGATGTTTGAAACCTACCTCACTGATTACTATTGTACAGGTATAGGATCTAATTTGGAATGCTTAGAATGCATGTCAAGAAGGAGAGAAGTAGAATTTGTTCTAAGTTACCTATAGCAGTGCTCAGTTACATTAATGTCTTGTCTTGGTTTATCTGCTATAACATTTGGGCTCGCTAGTGAAAATCTTGTCTTTATGACACTTGAGGTCTGAGTACGGCACATGATGAACACATTTCAGCCTGCTGTCGGTACTTCTGTTTCTGAGAAACAAGCAGGCAACTGATTGCATTCTTGTCAAACTGATGAAATCCAGGAAGTAGCACAAATGTTCATCAGCATCCCTTTCCAATAAAAGAACACATAATCACCATTATATCCCATATTATAAACATGACAGATATGGAAAATGTTAACTTTGCAACATGGTCTCATTGGAATGGGGAAAAATTTCTATTTTATTTATAAAATTGTATCAATAAATGGATTGGTATCATTTTATTTAAATTGCTTCATAAATGCAAGCATAATTTTCTGGAAACTTGCTAGCATCATTTAGCAAGTGATCATACACACAGTAACTAGCAATGCAGAAATAGGTTAAGCAAGAGCAAATGTTTACAGTAATTAGTACATACACAGTACAGAGCTACTTCTTCTGACAGTCCCCCTTAGAACCACCTCAACTGCATCAATGATCTTCGAAATTGAACCGGAAGATTGTCATCCAAGGTTTATATGGCAAATACCAAAGGCAGATTTGCATTGGAAGCTTCTTCATGGTCCTCCAATATTATACTGTATGGCAAAGACCAAATCCAGTGGATAAATGCAAACATAAGAACCAGCAGAGCAGTTAAGTTTCAGCACAAGGTGAGACACAGAAAGTGGTTAGTCAAAACAGCAGACAGTGTTTGCAGACATTAGTCCACATACAGATCTGCTTCTTCATATACAGATGCCGCCACTTGGATTTGTGTGTTTAATGCGTTGTGACTTAACTCATCTATCCCATTTATCCCACTTAGCACAGAATATTGTGTCACAGCATCCCATCCAATTAAAGAGTTCATCATTGAAAACAATGGTGCTTTGGTATGCTAATGAAAAGGTTAAACCATGCAAATGAAAATGACTGGTGGCACCATCAGTATTTCCTCTTAAAAAAGCCTTTATTGGGACATAGGGCTCTGACCCCAAACGCACAGCTGTGCATTTGGGGTCAGAGCCCTATGTCCCAATAAAGGCTTTTTAAAGAGGAAATACTGATGGTGCCGCCAGTCATTTTCATTTGCATGGATTAAACGGACCAAGGTGGGAAACCGTTGGATTGGCACCATATTGAAGCGAGTTGGAGGTGAGCAGTGCTGACTGAGAAAATTTGTGAAACAATGAAAAGGTTAAATGCATTAAATGAGTTAAGATGACTTTAGATAACACAGTTTCTTCAATTAGCCCTGAGTCATGACGCATTTAACTTACAAATCCAAGTGGCTGCATCTGTAAACAAAGCCTACACAATTCTACACAATTCTACACAACTGCAAATCCAAAAGAAAGCTCATGTGACCTTGCCCCTGCAATTCTGTTCATTTGTAATATTCAGTGTATCTGACAGTCATAGCAAACCAATGGAAACAAAAAATGTGCTTATTGTATTATGTTTTAAAGTCCATTTGTCTGCTTTTCAAAAGGGATTTATGTCTCTTGTTACAATTTTGAAATAGATTTTTCTTTCATCTTTATCCCAGAAAAACAATGCTTACAGAACACATGATCTATATACCATATGGGCAAGCCTTTAAATGAGGTGTTTGATACAATATATATATATATATATATACCAAGCACTGCATATACTGTACAGCTCAGGCTGCATTGTCCATTTTCCCACTTTGGAATGTAAATCTTCAGCAGCTTATCACTTGCATAAATTTGTGACCTCCTGGAATTCTGGTCCCACTGCAAGCGCACCTGGAAAGGAAGTTGTGTTCAGTGAGCATATGACGTATAAGCTGTTATGGGTTAAGAGCCAAGGCACAGTGAGGGTCATTTCTGACACCTTTCGGTGTGCAAAAAAAAAATATGTGCATCCTTCCTGGCTGATATCTTTCCTGTACAGATATATTTACAGTAAGAAATAAAAGTCTGAGTGAAGATACTCTGCTATTGAACAAATTGTCATTTTTTGTGAAAACAAATACCGTTGTATGAAGCATTGGTATCTATATTCAGTACTCTAGTTGCATTAGCATTGACATGGGTGCTGTGGGCAGATATAACACAAATGGTTTTATTGGCTGTCCACAGTGTATTCCACTGTATTCTTTTAATGTATAATTATATATTCTACTACAATATTTTGTTTACTAGATTTACTTTTTTTATGCAGATACTCAAAGGTTAAAGTAATTACAATAATTTGCAGAAATTGTGCATGACATATGGAGGAATTTAATATTGGTTACTAGCAAAAATTATTTGCTATTCATTCAAAATGTGAATAAATGTTCGCCAAGTTAAAAATGTTGATAGTGATTGCAAAATTTTAGAGTTTGTGAACTTTTAGTTTAGATCTTTGCTAATGTTGTTACATTTCCCCCAAAGAGTTACCATATAGCATTCTATTTAGGAAATCTATGACTAAGAAACAATTACTGTAGTATGCATATACATTTACTGTATCTCCTATATTTTGCTCTGTTGTTTTCAGGGGGTTGGAGGAATTGCAGGGCTGCATCAATGAAAGATGCAACCAAGATCCAATGGGATTTTCAACCCTGCCAGATCAACATCTTCCCGACTTTTCGGGAAACCCTTCGGAAGGGGCCCACACACTGGCCAATAAGCTGCCGACTCGGTCTGTCGGCAGCTTTTATCGCCCCATGTATGGCCAAATTAAAAAATATATAACTCAGATAACCCTTCTAATACACTTAGGGTCAGATTTATCAAAGGTCAAAGTAAAAAAAAAATCGAATTTGGAGCTATTTTTGTGTACTTTCAAGTAGTATTTTGGCCTTTCAAGTAGGTAATTTTTTTTTCAATTTCAAAATTAATCATGTACTGTCTCTTTAAAACTTTGACCATTCGTCATTTAAGCCTGCCTAATTGCTGTTTTAGCCTATGGGTGACCTCATAGAACCTATTGAGAGTAATTTGGTGGACAAATCTGCCCCTTAATTTTCTCATTATAAGCAAATGTGCTTGTTTGTATTGCTTTAAGAAAAAAAATACATAAAAATAATCGAAAATGGAACTGAAAAAGATTAGTTTAGAGCACCTTAAACCAATTTAGAAATCACACCATATTCTGAAAGGTGTTAGATGAGTACATTCTTGCATCAAAAAATGCTTTACTTGAACATGTTTAAACCTGCTATTGCTGCAGTAGCACAACCATCAAAACACTTAAATTAATTGGATTTAGCTTAACCAATAATTTACAGTTCAGAGACACTTCTTATGGCATTGTTTAACAGCTCTGCAGAGCAGTGTTCATTGTGTTCAAATGGTTAACTTTCAAATCAAAAGCTTCAGTTTTAGAAATTCTGCAGTTACAGAGAACTGATCACTGTCACAGAGAGATATGATAAAGCTTCTTTTGTGGCAAATGGCCATAAAAGTAATCTTGTGTACAGAACATCAACCACCAAAGACTGATTGCTGATCTTTAAGGTTAATAAAACACAAACCCTGGAATCAAGGGTATAGGAAGTGTGTCCCTGTGTATTAAGCAGGCCATTTAAACTCTCAAATCATAGTCTTTTTCAAGATGTCAAAACTTAAGGGAAGACTTCAGACGTATGTAAGTATAAAGGTAGAAAACACTATCCCACAGGAAGGCACAGGTCAAGAGCAAACTTTGTTTTGCAGTTAATTGGAAATTGTGTGTGTGTGTGTGTGTTTGTGCTTGTGCAAAAAGCATTTGTATGAAGGCTTCAAAAACTTCTGTAACACTTCTATATAAAACAATTTTCTGCCCTGCTCTCTTATTAAGGTAACACATTCAGATCATTGCATCTTTCCACTGCTTCTTTTAACTGACCCAATCAGAAATAGGTTTGCTGACTTCTGACTTGATCTAATTTTATAACTACATAACGTTAAGTAAACCATGTAGCTTTATATTAAATGAGTTTAAAAAACTATGCTAAATGAGGACACATCTACCAATTTTAAATGGGAGAACTATGCTACAAAGAATTTAACCTAGAAAGGAGAAGATTTACTCAGAAATCAAAATAACATCTTGCACAGATGTGCTTAAAAAGTCAAGTTAGAGAGAAGAAAATATAGGAAATAATAAAAGATAGATACATACAGTAGATAGAGGATGATAATAGATGTCCTTAAAAAAGAAAGGTAAATCATGAATAAGAAACAAAAGGTTTTCGAGAAAACTTCAAATAGTTTATTGAAAAATGCGTATACGGTACATTTATAATGAGTGGAGAATTTATAGATATTAAAATATACATTTTGAACAATTTAAGTTCTTCTAGGCTTAAAAAGCTGGCAAATTGTTTTACCTTCTTAATGTACAACAATCTTTTTCTGGCCATGAATACAATACTACACTATGCTGTTATCCCCAAAAGTGGGAATTTATTGGATGTCAAGTTGATTTAAAATAACATATTCAGCAATATATTTTAGTTTATATAACCTAAAACAAATGGTGTAACTTGATTAAAAGTTGTGTTTGAGTTTAGATGAGACTCTGTAAGGCCATTCTACTTTAAAAACATGTTCAACTCAAATAATTATAGGTACTATTGAAGTTGGCACAATTTACACACAAAAACTTTTTTCCGTGGTTTTCAAGCCAGCACTGGTTGCCAAAAATCAAGCAAATCAGCCATACAACATCAGTAAGTGTGACTTTGTGAAACATAAAAGTACCGGCTATTTGGAGCTTACATTAATCAGTAATTGTATATGGAGTTCATAAACTCTTTATATTAAAATGTCTGGCACAATGCAGTGTGCTAATTCTTTCATACATATCCTAACTACTAGAATGAAATGTGACAATCTGAAAAATGGGCATGTATACAGCACATCATTTAGCAGTAATTAGAGACTTTGCTAAAAGAAAACTGTGCATGACTGTGCTATATATTAACATCCTGAAGTGCAGATAAAAGTCAACATTAAACAATTATTCAAAATGGCAATAAGATGCAGTGTATGTGTAGTATTCTGCAGATCATTTTTACATAGTAAAAGAAGGAGAATAAAGTTATCCTAAGCCACTGAATACAATTAGATTACATAAAAAAAAAAACGGGTCAGACAAGTTCAGCTTTAAGCTTATAAAAAAAAGAAAAAATCCTGGATGATTCCGAGAAAGGTAAATACAATTCTCATCTAAAACTGTCTGAAGTTTGCCTTAATAATGGAAAAAGCTTTCCTGGCTTAAAAAAATAAATAAAAGAAACTAGTCCCTGTATTCAACCATTTAATAACTCTACCTACTAGTAGAATCAGTTATGTAATGACAAATACAAGAGGTCTTCTGCACTCAGCCCATTATCAATATATTTAAGACATTAGGACATGTTGTGCACACAGCTACTAAAAAATGCCTTACCCTTTAAACAAAACAGGGAATGTTTGTCCATATATTGCAATATATTTAAGCTGGCCAAGTATGTCAAAGTCATCATTTCTGGCCAATCATACTCTCAAATTGCATCTGATTCATTAAGAATTATATTACTTCATTATACATTTTACAAAGGGACTAAGTTGTACCTGCAACTTACTTGTTGCTTTCAAAGTAAAACTCCCAAACTTGGTTGCCTTTTTATTAGACACCAGTGGGATCACCTGACTATAGTTGGGAGGGGTGGGAGCTACAACAAGGAGCTGGTCACTGCTCCTATATGAACTATAACAAACAAGGGAAAGTTGTGCTCACCACTAATTTTTAAAACCATTCAGCGGGGGTGCAATGAGGCTTTGACCACAAAATACATATAGACAAATACAAGAGGTCCTCTGCACTCAATCCATTATCTATATATTTAAGACATTAAGACCTTTTGTGCATACAGCTACTAAAAAATGCCTTACCCTTTAAACAAAACAGGGATTGTTTGTCCATATATTGCAATATATTTAAGCTGGCCAACTACGTCAAAGGCATCCCATATCTGGCCAGTCCTACACTCAAATTGCATCTGATTTATTAAGAATTCTATTACAAAGGGACTAGGTTTTCTTAAGAATTGTTTTACAAAGGGACTAAGTTTTACCTGCAACTTACTTGCTACTTTTGAAGTAAAATTCTAAACTATAGTTGGAAGGGGTGGGAGCTACAGTACAACAAGGAGCTGGTCACTGCTCCTATATGAACTATGACAAACAAGGGAAAGTCGTGCTCACTACTAATTTGTAAAACCATTAGGTGGGGGTAAGGCATTTTTTAGTAGCTGTATGCACAAAATGTCTCAATGTCTTAAATATATTGATAATGGGTTGAGTGCAGAGGACCTCTTGTATTTGTCTGTATGTATTTTGTGGCCACAGCCTCATTGCACTCCCGCCTAATGGTTTTAAAAATGTTTTTTGCATTTCAGCAAACAATGGAGGACTGAATTGTTTCCTTTCAACTAGTGGTTTACCTGCTGTTAGTGGGGCTCTATATATTCTGACAACAGATAAGGTAGGACATAAATGAATGCAAATGAAAAACAATAAATAGCACTGTATCTCTTTATACGTCTTTTTCCCTAAATAGGATGCAGATTTTACATATGTTAGAATGTTTAACAGAACTAAATTGTAAGGTGACTGCTTGATTTTGTTGCTTTCACAGTAAGGAATATGTTGCTGATTAGAAAGTACTACCCCACAATTGTTTTTCTTTCCCTATTGCTCATTTTTTCCCATATGAGGTAACACAGAAACATCAGCCAACTAAAAATACATTTAGGCATTTAGATCCATCGTTTGAAAATGGACTCCACCACCTGTTCCAGCATCATGTACTATGGGCCATTTGGTGTTAAAAAAAAAAAAGCTTTATAACTGTAGTCTAAAATGTTACATTATTATTTGCTGTATATTATATATGCATGTAAGCACTTCATAAATACTTCAATAAATTCTAAAATGTCCATTTACTGCTCTGTAGCAGTTAATCGTTGTATCCAAAAGCAGATCATCTGGAATTTATTTGCTTGAAAAAATATCTATTTATTGGAGCAATACCCGATTTTGTTTCTGTCAGAAACTATTTCTCTAGGTTGGATGTAATTAATATTTTGCTATCTGCGCAAAGAGAAAACCTGATTAGCTCCCTTGGGTAAAATGCAAACAGAAGGTGCTGATTATTGGTTTGTGCATTTTACATGTAATATTGACATGTTTCCAAAAACCCACTGAAATGGCTGAAAGTTAATGTTTTCTTTGGATCTGTAGCACAGGAAACTGATTTTTTATATAAAGTTTAGTCACTGGAAAATGAACTGCAGGATCCTATTTAGGCAAATGAGATTAGCATGGGGGCAAACAATTCATTGCTTTGTAATAGTGCAATGTCTCCACGTGAATTATTGTTTTATCCAGTTTTGGAGTAACTACCACAGAGATTGCCTAAGCCATGCTTTTTGCTGAAAAAAGCAATCACTCACTCTTTAGAACCAATTCATACAGAATATATGCAGTTTAGCTTTAAATTATTGCAGATCAAATCCTGTGAAGTAGCCACTTCTTGATAAATTCTGCTGATACTGACCTTGTAATATAACTTGTATGCCGTTTCCCATGCCATCCCGTCACTGAAATGAATATATTATTCCACCTGCTAATCATGCAACACAGCAAAACCAGTTAGGAGTCAGACTTTTGTACCTTTTTGTATAATAAAAGATTTGGATGATCAAGAATGAAGGGCTGCATGTGCAATATTGACGACACAAAAACCATAGTCAGTTGAATGGTAACAAATGATTTATACTTTATCAGGTGTGGCTGCTGTATTAGATTAAAATTCTCAGTATCCAATAGTAGTTACTAGTGATGGGTGAAATGGGCGCGTTTCGCTTCGCCGAAAAATTCCCGAATTTCCAGAGAAATTCGCGAATTGGCGAAAAATTCGCGAAACGAGTCGCGCGTGGTTTTTGACGCGCATCGCGTCAAACGCGACGCTTCGCGTCGTTTCCGATGCGTCACGTCGTTTTCGGCGCGCGTCGCGTCGTTTTCGGTGCGTTCAGTCAAAAACGACGCGCGACTCGTTTTTGGCGGCGAATTTTTGGCTGCGAATTTTTCCTGCTGTTTCGCGAATTTATTCACCAGCGCCAATCGCGGGAATTCGCCGCAAATTCGCCCCTGGCGAATAAATTCGCCCATCACTAGTAGTTACAGATAAATCTTTTTTGAAACAGAATATGTTTATTACCCCAAGAGATTGTAAAGGTATACAAAATCCATACTTTCACAAACACTTAATCTGGAGCAGCAGATGGTCATTTTAGAGTTTTTTTTGGAGATTGAGAATTATTATGTAATGACCTAACCATACTGATTTAGCAGCCTGCACAGATTTAAATTAAGGTGACTTGCTCCAGTGATTTCTTAAGTTCTCCCTTGGCTTGTTAAGTTGAGAATTAAATACAAAACCAGTACTAGTGACAGCTGGTAAGAACACTGTGATACTTTTGACAGTAGACTTCATCCATGTTTCTCTTTACTTAGGACTTTGGGATCCTTCAGAACTAAATCATAGTAATAAGAGTTATATGTCCCTGGTAGTGGAGGCAAAGCAGTGTCAACATTTATTAGCTCCATTGAATATTCTTGAATGTATTGATACATGGCATTTCAGCAATCTTCTTAAATCTGTGACCTTTTTAAGGGCTAAGGGGGCCTTCATCAAGGGTTGGTCATCAAAGGGGATGCTAACCAATAAATGCTAACAGCCTCTTTCTGTAAGGGGGTGTAGAGGGTAGGTTAGCTTTTCTACTGGAAATACAGAAGCAGCCTATGTGGACCCTCAATGTTGTCATGTCATGCAAATCTCAACCTCTTGACACACACACACACACATATATATATATACATACATATTTTACTGTTCTTGTATTAATGCCCTATAAGCATGACTTCATATGCTCACCTTCAATCTTTTAAATAATTAAAAACTACTGTTGTAATCATAAAGGAATTGCAGCAATGTAGTGCAATTTTATACACATCTTTCCATGGAGAACCCATGCTCAAATTTTCTAGAAAAGTGTTTTTTTATGTTATAGACTTAGATGATACAATTTGTTTATCTACAGCCAAGTCAGTTAGTACTCTGTTAAAGACATGCATGTTTCTTATGTATGGATTTTATTTTTCTAAAATATCTTGTCAGACAAGAAAAATGCTTCTTATCATATATCAAGCCATGTTCTCTGTTAGATTAACCTATTAAATAACCTTGAGATGTTAAAGATGATTTACAAAATAGAATGGACAAACTGCATCATGTCAAAAGCTGCACTTTGAAGTCCAGATGAAAGAGGTGAAAAGAAGGTGAAAGAAGGCGAATGTCAGTAACATACAGCATATTTGAATTCAGATAATTCCTCTTCCCTAGAATGCATACAATTTCAATATATTGAAATTCTGAGGATTAACATTTACATAAAAATAAATGTGTATATAATTCATGTATGAATGGAATTACACTGATTCTAAACAGAATCGTAGTAACCGGCTCATTGAATGGTCTGCCCATGTAAAAAATATAAAGATCAGATAGGAAAGCCATCCTGCATCATGCAAATGGTCAACCTCAGCACAATTTACAGTTCTTTAGTCTGATCTAATGAAAACATTTTGACATTTTTGGATGCATTTCATATCACACTTATGTAAACTGGGTTAATAAAAACTTTGACATTTGGATATAAAATATAACAATACTGTACTTTATTTCTCTAAATTGCATAGGTTGTTTGAGTGTCTCATTCCTCAGAAACGTATCTGTAGCCACTCAATGTTTTGCAGATTTGTTCATATCAAATTTGTTCTTTAACAGGCACCAATAAAAACACCAAGTTTGCAAAAATTGCTGGCAATACTCCAAATTAATTTCTCATGTTTCCCCTATCCTACACTATCCATGAAAAGCAAGACTGACAATCAATAAAAGCAATCTCCAGGTTAAATTATTCCCTTTGGTTCATGCTGATTGAACATAATGTCTGTGAAATATAGGATATTATAGTCAAATTCACTAGGTGTGTAAGAGTTGAAATGAGTCCAGGTAGTCAATAGCACTGACTAAGACATAAGTAACTGGGCAATAAAAATGAACTCTCAGTCCAGAAACATTAACCAGAGCTTTCATAATTTTTCTATTGGTTAGAAGCACCCTTATGATATAGTGTAACATCCACTGATTTTTTTGCTCTTTAGGGGGGATGACACAAGACTAGGGGTCATATATAAAGCTTTGTAAAATATTATAAGTTATAAAAGATGTTAAAAAAATGCAAATGCAGTTCAATGTGTGTGATTTTGCGTCCATTGAATTTTTGTGTATGTAGGCAAACAAGTGCCTCCTTTTATAACCATTGTGTACTGTTAATACAGCTCACTAATGATACCTGGAATTACTACTTGGCCCAGGCTGATGATAATTTTAGTTTTCCAATTCATCATACTGTAGGATGCTGAAAGGCACATAGAATGCAATTATATTTCTTAATTGTGTCAATGTACACTAAGGGACAGATTTATAAAGGGTCGAATTTCAAAAACTTAAAATTCAAAAGACCAACCAGGAGCCAAAAACAAAGTGACAAATGCAAAAAAAGTTTGTTTGAATTTAAACAGAAAAGGGTCCAAAAGAGGACTGGGCACCAAGAAATTATGTGGCAGAATCTAAATGCATACCAGTAGCATGTGCAGAAACTACAATGGACTTGCCTACCTTTCTCCCAGTGTATATTACAGCTTTGTTCTAAATCTCACCCTTGAATTAACTCCATCATGCCAATAATAATTGATCAAAAGCTAGATGGGCACCTGGTGACACTGGGCCCCTAGTTTATAGCCAAGGGTAGCCTGTGCACTAATCCACCTCTGCTACATACATTACAATAAAAAAAAACAATCCATTACACAGAGTAGGCTAGTACCAAAATATTATTTTGCAACATCTCAAATTTGGCATCAACAGAACTTATCCAGAATTTGAGGAAAATGTTATAGAAAAATGTATGGTTTAAGATCCACAGCTGTACACTCACGCATTCATATAAAACATTACACAATTCTATAACAATTTGATTTTCAGAGCATTGATTTTTTTTCACCCACCCTTATAAATGTGTCCCTGTGTCTTAATTGTATGATCTACCATTTGTAACTACAAAGTTACTGAACTACATGAGGGTTGCCTTCCATATTCATGTGCAGTATCTTTTCATTGAGAAGCCAATAAAAAGAAATACAAAAGGGCATTGGGGTGGGCAATATCATATTTTTGGCTTCAGAATCTGGTCTGCACATTGTTTATGAGTGAATCAGAATGAACAAGAATCAGCTTTCCTCCACAGTTGCTTTGTGAGCTTCTCATTTGGCCTAAATGCAAATCAGTTAATGTGATCATCCTGAAGTACATATAAGAAGATTGCAAAGGAATTATACTATGAAATTCAACACTATCAGATTTCCATGTCTTGCTCAAATGCTGAATTCTTTAGGGGTCATATACATAACAACTAAAATGTATGCAAATGCTGCACTTATTGATGCTATTCATTAACGCATTGATACCTGCATAAAAACTCCTTCCGGTTCTAGATTCATTTACAAGTGTATCTATTGATTGCTTTGGAGCCTTGGACAAAAAACTGTTGGAGAAATACTGAAATATAAGTGAAAGTAAAAATGTAATTTGTAGCACAAATATACTGTACATGGCATACTTTTGCTCACAAAATAGGTTGCAAATATTTGCCTTGTTTTTCTGTATGCAGTATTGGCAACACATTGGTAGTTCTGAATGTATGGAGAGGAGGTATGTAGGTAAAATTCAACTCTTGCCACCCACAAGCATATATAGTTATTCATGGGTACAGTACCACAAGCAGCACTGTACTCTAACCAGATTTTAAAACTAGCGATGGGCGAATCTCCCGCAATTCGCTTCGCCGAAAAATTAGCGAATTTCTAGAGAAATTCGCGAATCGGCGAAAAATTCACGAAACGAGTCGCAGGACGATTTTGACGCGCGTCGCGTCAACTTTGACGCGCATCGCGTCATTTTCGGTGCGTCGTTTCTGGCACGCGTCGCGTTGTTTTCGACGCGTCGCATCAAAAACGGCGCGCGACTCGTTTTTCCGGCGAAATTTTGCTTCCCGAAATTTCGCTGGTGATTCGCGAATTTATTCGCCAGCGGCAAATCGCGGGAATTCGCCGCGAATTCGACCCTGGCGAATAAATTCGCCCATCACTATTTAAAACCACAATTGAAGATATCAGCCTGCACAAACCATTCATCTGTTCATAGCTGCTCTTTTAATTTCAGTGTTCAAAGCCACACATCTGTTATATACACATATAATATGTCTGATGTCTGCACCCACCATGTATAGCATTGTGGAATGTGTTGAGCTTCATAAATATTATTTATCAGAGCAAGTCTGCAGCAGATAGTAGCAATAAGTTTCCATGATAAAGGTTTCAGGAGCTATTCTTAACAAGTTTTGCTTTCCAACCAGGACTTGGCATAGTAAAATAATGTTGTCATTTACAGTGGCTGTAAAATATTCTTTGTTATCTATTCAGATTTACCATTTTTATGTGGGTGTAGATATGCTAGACACCTACACAAAGTATAAGACTTTTGTTATCACTGTTTCTAGAATATTAAGATAATTTATTTTTTAAGGAAAAATGTGATGACTTGTTTAAGTTGGTTGGGAACAAGAGTTTTTATACATGCAACTATTTAATATGCTTTTTTCACATATCTATCCTGCTATGGTCTCAGAAATAATCAGAAAAATTAACAATGAATAAGCCATTAAAATTGTCACTCCAACATATGTTCCTCCAACACAAAAGATAAAATTAGATGTGGAGGCAGATACAGTATCCTGGAATTAAACTGACTTCACATTTGGTTGAAAGGTCTATCAAATTAATATAAGACAATATTAAATCAGAGAAAGCCTACACCAATGTTAAGCGGACTATTAAGGAAAATATATGGCAATCTTATAAAAATGCTCTACGGAATAAAAAAGGCATGATGATTGGATATGGTTCAGACAGTTAACTATTGTTTAGGAGCCAGGGAAATGCTAGAGCCTAATCTTAGTCTTATTCAAGGGCCTTGAGAGGGAGAAAATGCCAAAAATACTCATATTTTCATAGTAACAGACTGACAACTTTTGCCAATTGATGGCTCCCGGCGCCACAGGAAATAGAAAGATGAAGAATACATCTAGAAGGCGAATAGCTGATGGAAACCAATTGCAAGTAACAAAGAAAGTTTGAATTTCAAATACACCAGAATATATATGCATATATGTCAATACAAATAGTTATATCAACATGTGTTCTTATTTGTGATGGGAAAAGACATTGGTAGAGATCCCCTGGAAAAGAGGTTATTTTATTTTTGACCAAAAGCAACACTTTTCACCAAAGTTCTTTGTAAATAAAACAACATCTCTTTTTAGCTGTTTGGGACAGATTTAGCAAAAATTGAGTTTGCAGGGTTTTTTTTGCAACTTTAGAAAAAAAACATGTTTGCCACATCATGGGACAGATCTATCAAGGGCTGAATTTCAAATTCGAATTTTTGAGTTTAACTGAAATTTGACAAGGGAATAGTTAAATTAGATTCCAGCTTAAGAATTTAAATTTAACTATTCGCCACCTTAAACTGAATCACTGTTTTAGTCAATGAGGGACATCCAGGGATCAATTTGGAGTTGTTTTGCAGCCTGCAGTATGTATCAAATTAAATTCGAATTCGATTCAGGTTTGTGGCTTGATCCCATTTGAAAAATTCTAATTTTTTAATAAATTGAATAATTTTTTTTATTCGAATAGGTCCATTTTCAATGGAATAGCTCCGTAGTTGATCAAATTTGAATAGTTTGAATCAAAGTAATAGTGCATGCAATCAAATTTAATGAATAAACTTAGATTTTTTTAAATCCACCAGTTGACATTAAATGGGTTCTAGGAGGTCCCCCATAGGCTAAAACAGCAATCTAGCAGGTTTTAGATGGTGAATGGTCAAATTTGAATTTTTAAAGAGACAGTACATGATAATTTTCAAAATTCTAATATTTACATTTTTTGCAAATTCAAATGAAATTTGGAATATTTGCTAGTCGAAATAGACAAAAATAACTAGAAATTAGATTTTTTAAATTCAAATTAACAATTTGACCCTTGATAAATCTGCCCCTAAATTTATCTTTTAAAAAATTCCTGTTATAAATCAAACTGGTCCTCAAAGATGTGGCCAATGGATGGACAAGTGACACCACATGATATTTTTAAGCTTAATTGAAACAAATGAAATGATGTGATTTTTTTCTTTGCAAAAAAAAAATGCACCTGGGTATATTTGCATAACATGCATTGTTGTCTGCACTTTTTTGCATTCATGCAAACCCACAAACCCAAATTCTAAGAAACAAGGCCCTTTGAATGTTTGCTCTTACTGAAAATGTATTTGTGCTATTCTATTTCTACTGCAGAGCTACTGATGGGTATGCATACCTACCAACATTTTGGAAACAGAAAGAGGGACAAAAAAATATGCCATGTGGAGCAAAGTGAGATTGTTTGACCATATACATTTCTGTGACCCCCTAATTGCCATGTCCATTTTACAAAATTTGGCAGGGTATAAAAGTTTGAACACATTTCTGTGGTTTTTATGTTTTGTTAAAGTTTTGCAAATGTATGTATGTATGTA
Organism: Xenopus borealis; assembly: GCA_024363595.1. NCBI lineage: Eukaryota > Metazoa > Chordata > Amphibia > Anura > Pipidae > Xenopus > Xenopus borealis. The sequence continues at coordinate 60,523,672 of CM044446.1, forward strand.
TATTTTTATTTGTATAGCACTCTTTGAGGGCAAAGCACTGTACAGCAACAATAAATTAGTCGTAACAAACAAGGGATCACTACATTAATAAGTAACAATAAGTGCATTATTGTAAATACAGTTAATTGCATATTTTGCATAAATATAAAATATAATTACACAGTGTCGAGGAGACAAAAGAATGGAGGACCCTACCCCGTGGGGCTTACAGTCTAAATAGGAGGGTCATTTACGGACACAATTTGGAGGGGTAATAAAGTGCTTTTACAGTGGGTGAAACTGTTGTTTAAGTGCCAGTTCCCAGTTCAGGTGTTATCCAGGTGCTCCCAGAGGTAGTCTCTGAGTTTTTTTTTTTTTTAAAACAATGAGGGAGGATTCTCTCCGGATAGATGCAGGAATGGCATTCCAAATATAAGTAGCTGCAAGAGAGAAGGGTTTGACACGGGAAACCGCAATAGAAGTGGGAGGTACAACCAAGCGGTTACTGTGAGTGGAGCGGAGGTTTCGGCCAGGAACATATAGAGAAACAAGAGATGATGGTGAATTCCCATTTAAGCTGTTTAAGTAAGTTTCCCAAGAGACCTGCTTACCTTAAATTGTTACATAAGTATCCATGTATCTATTCTGGGATCTCTTCAAGAAGCTAATTAAGTTTTAGAAATGTTGTATATTTTTCTGGCTGTTCAGTGCAGGAGATCAAAGAGAAAGTCAGGACATTTCAATAACAAACCCGTGACTATGGGTTGGGCTGTCAAAATTTGGACAGTCCCGGGAAAAACTGGACAGTTGGGAGGTATGGGTACTGCTAGAATCCAGTCAATATGCACTATACTACAGTATGTGTATATGACAGTATATTTAATATATAGTTTGCTGTTGCTAAGAGGGGGCAAGAATTAAAAGGGCTTCTCCTGTTTGTGAAAAATTTCCAAATGTTTATTATAGAAATTAAGGCAAAGAATGTAGGGACTCAACCACCTTTATTTATTGGGTTTATAACAATAATAACCTTCTGGTTTCAAATATGAAAATATAATTATTTCTGTACTTAATTTCTATTTTTACAATTAATGCATTTCTTCCTGAACGATATAGGTTGTTTATCTTGTATTATTCTACTATACAAAATATACCAGTGTGCTGCAAATTAAACAGAGCTTTTAATGTTATTTGTTTTCTTCTCTGTACTCAGAGAGTACTTATGAACTTTTAATCAATATAAACTTGGCTGCATTTCCCTGGACAAACAGGCCAAAACCTGTGACATTTCACATATTTTCTCTTGTTTCTTTTCAAAGTCAGTGCAGGAAACAGTGATGGATGACTGTCCTCTTACAAAACAAACTACACGTATTTCCCATGCTTCTGGCCCTGTGATTAGAGAACACTATACAAGTGGATTTAATAAAACAAGTTTATCACAAAATGTCACAGGGCAGCTTTATACAGTATGTACAGAACATGATGATAAATGTAATGTTTATTTGCTTTTTAACAAGGGGGTCACTTTTGTTCTCTATGAAATCTTTTCAAATCTTTACTTTGTATCTATAGATTTATGTCTTTTTTTACAGCATTTGGAGAATTGGATTGTGGCTGCTACAGCCCTCAGGGTACAGGGAGTCATGAAGCACAGCTGGAAAAGGACTCACAAGGAGCCTTATTTCATGATCACAATACAGAAAGAGCAACCAAAGAATTTAATGGGAAACCAGCAGTCATCTTTAAGTTGAAAATACCCCTGTTGAGCACTAAGGAAGACCATGAGCTCCAGCCTCTAACCAAATCACATGAATGGACCAGCCAACAGCCAAAAATAGGACCAATGCAGCCATGCTGTGAGTGCAGAACTGCCTAAGATCCTGAAAAGAGTAATCCAGCTTTGGGATATTGACAATATTACTTTGTGGCAGCCATTGAGCCAGAGAACAGTGGAAGGAAGCATTGCATTACCAATAGCATAGACTTTGTATATTCTATTCTGTCCCTATGGTTTACCAATACTTAAAGCCACAAGAAAAGAACAAAGCTGACTTTATACCCCCTAAGGTCCCCAAAAGAATCAGTGAAAAGACCACTGCAGAGATCTATCTATAGTGAGAGAAAGAGAATGGGCTCAGTGGATGTAGCTTTAAGGTTCTCACTATTTAAATAAGGCAACTTGCAACTGATTAGCACATGGTTACAGAGTCCATCAAGTTCAACCCCCCCAAATGAAACCCAGCATACATACTTACAAACCCACTGAAACTAAATATACCAATGTCTATATTAATTGTAGATTTTAGTATCACTGAAATCATCCAAGTCCCTCTCAAAGGTAATGTACTAATTAACCATCACAACATCATCAGACAGGGCAATCCCCAACCCCACTGTGAAGAACCACCTACATTTCTGCAAATAAAAGTTCTTTTCTACTAGATGTGTAGGGAGTTATTTAACACAATCTGAACGTATCTCATTATTTTCCGATATATATATATATATATATATATATATATATATATATATATATATATTCCGACCAAAACCACACAGGTTATTTCACTTTATTTATCAATACAAAAAATTCTAGTGCGGATAAAAGTTCAAATCATACAAATTTCTTCTATTTTTGCCCAAAACACACAAAGGGGCAGATTTACTAGGGGTCAAAGTGAATATTCAAATTAAATTAAAATTTAAAAAATTTGAATTTCAAAGTAATTTTGGAATAGACCAAAATTTGATTCAAATTGAAAAAATTTGAATTTCGAAGTACTGTCTCTTTAAACAACTTCGACACTTCGACTTCGACACTTCACCACCTTAAAGCTGCCAAATTGCCATTTAAGCCTATGGGGAACCTCCTAGAATATGTACTGTAAGCCCTGGAAAATCAAATCATTTTGTACAAAATCCTTTGAATCATTTGAATTGAAAATTCGATCAAAAATTGACCTATTTTTTTATGCCCTAAAAAAAATTTGATTCCTTAGTAAATTTGCTCCACAGTTTTAGGATTCTTGCATGAAACCCAGCGCAGATAAAGATGTCTTCGAGACTTCTCCAATTGCCTTTCATATAACCTCGACAGGTCTGAGATGTGGCGTTTTCAGATTCAGACTTTTTCCATTCTCAGGAAATCATAAATCACAAAGAATTTGAGTTTTGTTTTCACAAAAAATTCAGATTTTATAATAAATAAACTCAAATTTGTCAAGCCTTTGGCATCCAGACTTTAATAAATAACCCCATATGTTCAATCTATTGCTTTTATTACACTATTTGCCTTTGATGTGAGTTAATAGCTACAAAATGCCATCTTTTACTGAGTCACTGCTGTACAAACTGATAAATTCAGCACTTGACTTCATACTCTATTCCTTGCTAAAGAGCAAGGCAGGAGGGAAGCCAATAATGTCCCTCTGCTATCTTGTATTTAGACTGTGACCTTTTGGAATCTGTAAGAAAAGCCACAGCTGTTTGTCCATGACAAATATTTCCAAAATTGAAAACACATTAGCCTGATAGCATAATCCATTAGCCTTGGAGATGGTCTGGGATGCAGTTTAATCCCAGTGTTCAAAATATTCCTACTCTTTACTTTTATCATTATTTGCTCACAGTCAGTGAAGGTTATACAAAGAGCTGACCCAAACACAGAAAATTTACCCTAGTCAGCATTGCAGTTCCTGTCTGAAAAGGCTGTTGCTCTTTATTGTATTTAGATTTTAATGAACTTTAAAATGGAGCAAGGTAATGAATACATCAGACACCGTCAATCAATTCAGACAAGTGTCATGTTTTCTTAATTTATGTACTGTATTGTGTTTGGACCTTTCCTTAGGAAGTGGTGTGTAACTGTTTTCCATATATTTTTTTCATGTTTTCATTTACAGCAAACACTTATGTAATGCTAATCTGGGCTATCCAAAGCACAGAGAGTTAATATCCAGCTATTGGTAATGAGCATGGGTTACATTGGACTCTCTCTTCAGAATCCAGGCCTTTGCTAAGTGGAAGCATCCATATACAGACGTTGTGTAACTAGAACTCCTAGACTATTGTGTGTGCAAAATGCAAAACGATTTGAGTGCCAGGAGGTTCTTATGGTGCAAACAAAGAACTGTTTATTAGCCATAGACAATGTCCCCAGGTTTACTCATGTATGCAGATGAGGTATTAACACCAGACACACACTACACAGCTCACAAAGAACTGGCAGGCTAACAAAGAGCTCATAGATAGAGACAGCATATGGAAAGACACATAACTCCCTCAGAGCTTCAGGTTATAAGTATTCAGCTGAGGAAGGACATCCATTATGCAGTTACAGTAATTCAGTATGCTACTCCCATCTAGTGCACTGTTCAGGAAGCTACTCCCTGCTGCAAATCCTTGTTGGAGCTTCAGCTGCTGATTCTCTTTACACTATCTACATTTCTCTCCTAAATATACTATTACAAGTCTGCCCTACCAAAGCTAAACCTCATTCACGGTGTTGGCTGGTCCCCCAAATTCTTTTCTCAAGAGCACATTGCCTTTCTGGGCCTTGCTGTACCCAGGCCCCCCTGGGCACACCCTGCTGGATCACTATCCAGAGGCCAAAGAGGAAGTTCCATGTTGAAGGCAAAACAATAGTTTATGTTAAAATGTTTTATAGCTTTAAGGTATTGTGCTTTGTGATACAACAATGCCACACTGCCAGTAAACTCCAGATCCTGACTATTGTAGAAAAACATACACTCCATGCATAAGTCATAAATGAGATTGCTACAATCTTAACACAGTGCTACCATAATAAAAATGAAGAAGAAAGAAAAAGCACTTGCATTTTAAATTCCAACAGCACACATACATAATCTAGTGCCTTCTACAAAATGTATGTGTGTCCCTGTTACCATGTAAACTAAAACACATTCTTAATTGTTGGGAAACAGTAATCACCATTGGTTTTTAGAGAATAACTTACTGAGTGTGAGATAGGAGGAATTATTAAACCCACATGTCAAAGACATTTGTCTATATAATCTTCTTGGCCTTTGCAATTTTGCCCTCCAGAAACTCTTAGAATTAGGTATATAAAAATGCAAGAGTAAGATTTATAGCCATTCTGGGAGGAAGTCTCCAACCATAGATCACAAAGGATCATGAGCACTGATGGCAGAAACCTGTTTTTTTCCTCAGAAGCTAATAGAGTCAGAAGATGAGTACAGGAGTGAAAGGCACACTAGTCAAATCAGAGAAAAAAAACTATTAGTTAACGTTTCCTAGAATACAGTTATGGGCAGCTATACTCCCACCTTCTGAATAATCTCCTGTGATAATAAAATATTGGAGATAAAAAGCTGTTAAAAAATAAGTTTATTTTATTAAATTTTATTAAATGAGCAGTCCATTTGCTGCTGTTCCACAATAGAGAGGGAGCCAGTGTGTGCATTAGTAAGCTAGTTTCCCCAAGCAAAAGGTGCTGCACACACTGGTATCTGCTATGTCATAGTATGCAAATGATCTCCAGGACTAGTCACAGAGATAAGGTCAGCTCAGTAAGCTATGGGGTGGGGCTTCACTCTGCACCAGGAAGAAGAGGAAACAAGCTGCTGATAACACAGAAACCAGAGCAGACTTGCAGCAGGGACTAAGGTACATTAATCTGGTGGGCTGTTTAGAGCAAATTTACAGATAGAAAAAAAAAGGTTTACTTGTTCTTTAAAGAGGAAAAACTTTCAATTTCAGAGGGAAAAAGTAAACGATTTTTTTTATTTGCTCTTTACTTGCTTTAAGCTCTAAAGCTGCTAAAAAGTTTTAATAAAAAATACTCCATACTCTAAAACCTGTAAAATCATGTAGAAGTCAATGGCAGAAGGTCCCTTTAACAATTGGAATATATTTTTACCTTCAGGATTCTTGAAAGTTTCACCTTGTTTGAGTTAGTTTTCGTTTGATAATCTGATCGAATGTGATAATCTGATGACTCAAAAAAGTTGCAAGATTCGAGGGGCAAATAGGAAAAGTCACAGAATTTGAATTGTCACATTTTTCATGGCTTTTTCTTGCACCAAATGTTTCAAGAATAATTATTGGTAAATTAAGGGGATTCGTGTTTAGGATGTAGACCTCCTCAGCTTCTCTTCAGCTATAGAAATATACTTCATAAACATCATTAAATAGTTTCAAATGATGTATGTAAAACAACACATTTGTAAATGATCTGTCATCCCCACAATTAACTCAGGTGCCTCACAGGAATGAAATTATATATCATAATGAGAGCATTGTTAACAATTTCCTTTCTTCCTAAAAGCAACTCAAGTTTGAATCTGAATAATTAAAGAATGCAAAAATAAATTTGTAATCTTTTTGGGTTTTTCCCTTTAATTCATTTACTCACAGAGATGAGTAAATTCAGTTTAAGTTTTTGAGGGTGTGGTTGATAAATGCTAAGAATCATCAGGAAATTCAAATAATAATTATGTGTCAGGCTTTCATCTTACATATTAGGGATCACCACATTGTTTCTACATCCGCTGTTCGCGCTCGCCAAAAGTTCGCGAACGTCGCGCGACGTTCGCATTTTGGGTTCGCGTCAATTTGCCGCATTTTTTTTTTGCCGCTTTTTTTTTTGCCCTCTCACCCCAGACCAGCAGATACATGGCAGCCAATCAGGAAGATCTCCCTGGACCACCCCCACACACCCCCTGGACCAAAAAAAAAAAAAATGTGCATACCTCCCAACTGTCCCTTTTTTGGAGGGACAGTCCCTCTTTTGAGAGCTCAACCCTCTGTCCCTCATTTGTACTGGAAAGTCCCTCTTTTCTCTGCACTGAACAGCCAGAAAAAGAAGCAAAGATTTGAACTTAATTTGCTTTTGGCAGAGAGTCCAGAACAGCTAACAGGTGCAGATAAGATACTTTGTAACACTTTTGACATAAGAAAATAATGGATTTTTCTTTTCCCTTGATCCCCCTCTGGCATGCCACTGTCCAGGTCGTTGCACCCTTTAAACAACTTTAAAATCATTTTTCTGGCCAGAAATGTCTTTTTTAGCTTTAAAAGTTCGCCTTCCCATTGAAGTCTATGGGGTTCGCGAACCGTTCGCAAACTTTTTTGCCGCGGTTCGCGCCATCCCTAGCAATTGTACCCCTGTCTATTTCAGTTAATTGCACACCATTGCCTCCAATGACACTTAAAAACTTGAAAGCATTTCAGAAATAAAAGTGTAATTCTATGTATGGCTAGCTTTAATCTGTTCAGCTATGTTATTGATTATTTGGTTTGCCTAATGTGTACAATGCAATTCTGTACATGTGCTATGATAGGTTGTATGTGGATTTGGCCACTTCTTTAGAGATGCCAGAATGTGTTGCATGGTCATACTATCCTCATTAGCTGTGCACAGTACTATATTGTAATATAGTACTGTATTGTAAATGACATTATTATTATTATATTGTAAATTACTATCGTTCCATTAACAGAACTTTTTAGCTGTAACTTATAAAAGAAGCTGGGAGGGAAGGTTCCGTTAACCTCATTTGTTATTTTATGAGCCAAAAAAATATTTGATATATACCAGTATTCGTGATGAGTTTTTTTCTTATGGCAACTTTTTTGTGACAATTTTGTCTTGGCGACTTTTATGTCCGCAATCCATGTCTGGTTAATAAATTCGCTCATCACTAACCAATACCAATAGTATGGGCATTATGAACAGAAATAGTGCACGTATTCCTAAAATCTTCAAAGATCAATTGCATCCTGTGAACACTAGAATTAAGAAAATGGAATTTGAAAAGAAAATAGTTACTAAGATAAGTTGACGTTTCTATCCCTAAAACATTTGTTGTGCCATGTATGCTGTAACAAGCTTTTTTGTACTGTTGCAATGGACATCCCAACCCTGTAATCTACAATGTAATTTTTTGATGTGTAGTATAAATCCAGTTATAATTCCGCAATGAGCTAATATAGCCCTCTTCTGCTACCGCATGAGATCTAGCACACATTTAGTTGCGTGTGACGCTACAGGAGTCCTGTGCTTCTGCTATATGGGAGAGCAGGTATACTTTTAAATGGCGTGCCTCCACCCAGGGTCGGGACAGGCTGAACTGTAATACCCCTCCCTGGGAACTTCTGGTACCTGGTGTTGTTCAGTGCAGCAGGAGAGTCAAACAGACACAGTTATTTGCAGCAAACTCCAACTGATTTATTGAACTGAACAGATTAGTAGAATACTTTGATAACCCCTCCAGTGGGATGATATAGACAACATGCAATACAAATAGCCCACAGCAATGATTCTTAATTCACAAAGGTTAGTTACCCTCTCACTAGGTAATAGCTCCTCTCAGGTGGATAGCACTAGGTCCTGGATTTCACAGCCTGGGATCTTGGGTCTTGGCACCCTCACTGGCCCTCACCTCACCCCACCCACTGTAGTCCCTGATCTAGTGGTTTACACACCACAGGTTCCTAACCCCTCTACTTCTCCTCGTTGGAGCGAATGCTTCTCACTAGCTTCCCTGTACTTACTCTCACCCCTAGAGTGACTATTACAATGCTTACTATCACTAAATGGATCTTCTATAACTTTCCACTGGCAAGCCTGGACCTGTAATGCCTCCCAGTGAGGCAAGGTCCCGGACAGACCCTGAGCACATGGGGCTAAACCCCTTTTATACTTTAAACTACTGCCATCTAGTGGAAAATCCCCATGAACTAATGTGGACCCAGGAAAAGGGACATAGCTTCCTGAGTTACTTAAAGGAGAAGGAAAGCTTTAAAAATACAACCCCTCCCAGATATTTGTCTCAAGCCCCTCTCCTGAAACGCTGCCTTATTAACTTTCAAATCATTACTATTCTTACACATCATTAGTTAAAAGAATCCCCACTATTTAAAAGCTTGCCGCCGCCATATTCTTCTGTGCACGTCACTTCCCTTCCTCCACTGTAATGCTACTGCGCTCTCACAAGAATTTGACCCCACCATGTCATTTTTAACTTGAATGCACTATTGTACACACCACTGTCAGACAGACCTGAACGCAGCTGACTGATGAGAAAAAAAGCGAGCATAGTAGCTTCAAAACTTATCTTAACTACAGGGCGTCTCCATGGCAACGGGACAGCTGTAATCCTACTGGCGCTTGAGCTAGAGCAGGCGGGGGCAGAGAGGTCAGCAATGACTCATGTCACGTGATATCTCTACACTGGGCAAAGCTCTGGAAGTTGTGCGCATGTGCAGGGCACCTCAGAAACGAACTGCTCATGCGCCTGCCCTGAATAGAAGAATTTATGGATGGCAGCAGAGGTGTACTTTGCAGAACAGCTCAAAGCTTATTTTAAAATCGATTCCACCTTCAGAATAACTGACTAATTGCAGGAAAAAATTACTGATGGTATGTAAATGCACATTTTATGGGCAATGATTAGGGCTTTATTTATTTTTTGCCTTTCCTTCTCCTTTAAAGGACCTTTAGGTGTCCTATTACCAAGGGGAAACTGCCTGAGTAAATTAACACAAATCCCAGGGTCCCTACACTAATCCTGACAGTTCATATTGTGCTAAATACAGAGACACAATGCTGGTGCCCCTCCAGCAGTTTGTCTGAGGTATGAACATGTGAACAATATAGGCACTTACAATGTGGGTCTAAGATGTGAACAGTACAGTGTTTTATATGTGTGTACAGTACAAGGCTTTGCAGGTGTGAAGAATGCAGGGGGATTACAGGTGCTAACAATGTGCTTACTGTCTGAATTTGAGGTTTACACAATGCAGGGGCCATTTAGGGGCAGATTTATAAAGGGTCGGATTTCGAATTTGAAAATTCAAATTCAAAAGGACCAACCAAAATTGATTTGAAGTTTTTTCGATCTAATAGGTCCATTTTTGATCAAACTGGTCAGTTTTTTATTAAATTAGAATTGTACAAATCAAAGTAATAGCGTATTCAATCGAATTTGATTCAAGTTTTTCCACCCAAAAAAAAAAAACTTAGAATTTTCAAGTCCACCAATTTACTCCAAATAGGTTCTAGGAGGTCTCCCATAGACTAAAACAACAATTTGACAGGTTTTAGATGGTGAATGGTTGATGTCCAATTTTTGAAGGGACAGTACATTATGAATTACAAAATTCGAATTTTCTAATTATTTGCAAAATAGGTGAAGTACACAAAAATAGCTTGAAATTCTAATTTTCACTTCGACCCTTGCTAAATCTGCCTCTTAATGCCAGTACTGATGATACATATGAACTATGAAAGCTTACATAAGGGAATCAGTCACAGCAGGCAGAATTTCATGTGAGCTCCCAATGGTGAAAAACATGTAAGGGAATGAGGTATGCAGACAGGGGGAAGACACTGCCTTGTGGTATGTTTTGAGGTAATTCTTATTTATTGATCTGTATATTTTGAAATTATTTGCTGTGGTAATTTTGCACAAACAAATGCTTAAAGTGAGGCCTTTTTGTGTGTTTTATAGACTTTCACGTGGGAGGCCACACAAGAGGGGTTTTCTTTGGTTTCAAAATGACGAGTTCAGAATTTAAAAATGAATATAGAATGATCTATCCCTTTTACAGCACTGGCTACAAAACACTACAATTCTTTAATAGATTAAAATAAATGTGTTCACCTTGACTGAATAATTTTCGGATTTCTATGAAGAAGCAACTGAGCTGTATGATTTGCTTGCTCAGTCCATGCTTTTTCTTCTAGGTCAATACAAGATGTATTTGTTCATTTTACATACTAAGTTGAATTATATCTCATATTCTGACATCAAAATGCTGCATTACCCTTTGTAATAATGCATCATTCTTTTGTAATGGTCAGTCGCAAATGGAAATGAAATTCATTTTATTCTGGGAAGACCCTTGAATGGCTCTGATTGGAATAAGCGGGATTACTTTTAAGACCTTAAGATGAAAAATAAAACTTATTTGAAAGACTTTGAAAAGTTGTGGAATCAAGCAGAAGCAGTATCTAACTGAAATGCATATAGGCTGTTGAAACATTTTGAATTAATTTGTATATGCTGGAAAATGTTCAATTTATTCATATTTACAAAAAGTTCACATTCTATTAACTTTGAATAAGTTTCTTTGTGCATTAGCATTACCCTTTCTCATTATATCTAGTTTTAATGTTTAATGAATTTCATTGATTTTTTTTCATAAATGGTATCACCTGAGCCAGATATAATGTTGAGTTTCTAGGCTGTCCAAACAGCCCTATCGATGAACAAATAGCTGTTTTGCTCCACTATTTCAGTGAGATTCAGCATCCCTAGTTACTGAAGTAACATACTAACGTTATTTTGCTTGTTCAACTTTTAAGACAAGTCTGTGGGGGTCATTTATAAACTTTGCGCAGGGCAGATTGGTTCGCAGAGTGAATATATTTGCCCTGCGCCTGATTATATTTATAAAGCTGAATTAGAGTGTGCAAACAGATTTGCGAATTTGTTTTTCACATTGCGAATGTCTATAGGAGCTTTTTAAATATAGCAAAAATCACAAATTGCGAACACTCTGCGCCACAACTTTGGTGGCGGAGAAAATATTTGCAAAACTGTTTTGCAAATTGCGAATTTAAGTTACTTTTAATGCTATTTTCGTGCAAAACAACCTACCAAAGTGCCTGTACTCACGCAAAAACCCATCTTGCTTGCGAGTTGTTTGCGAAAATTCATTCACAATGCGAATTCACAAAAACCAGAAAGACGGGCACAGTAGTGCAATATTGTAGTG
>CM044446.1:60547559-60602735 GCA_024363595.1 Xenopus borealis
CAGAGACAGAATGCTAGTCCGAGCCTGTGGTTACCATAAACAATAAAAAAAAGATAAGCCTTTATATATGTACTGGGTAGAGGCATATTTAAATAAACAAACATGGTCAAGGATTGTTTTTACACCTGGTAAATCTCTATTATAGTATTCAGAAGATGATGAAAATTTGTATTAAAATGTGATTTCATACTACATTATTTATTAGGAAATGTGATGTAGTCATAATGATGATCATGTAGATGTCAACAGACAGTCTTAAAGAGCTGGAGGAAAATAGGTTAGTACTGGTTTGAATTTGATGATGTTGAAACCTCATTTAACAACTGCTAACAAAATATCATGTAAAAATAAAAGTTGTGTATAATATACTATTTAATTTAAAATGTAATTTAATTTTCATATAGTTTAAAATGTTAATATGCAATAAGCTAACCAGGTCATTTGAAATATTGGGAACATGTCTATAAAGTCAGGCTAGCAGGGCTGCAAGCTGCAGGTTTGAAGGTAATATGAATTTGCAGGAGTGGGGCTCTACAATTTATTTTAGGGCAATGGGAAGCAGAGTGCCACTGAAGGTTGTACAACAGACAGCTTTTATTTTTGTTTTGTTAGTTTTGTTGACTGATATGTTTATGCTAAAGGCATAGAAATAAAGTGCTCTCAAATCTTGCCAGTGCATGTAAACGTCTTGTTGAAGTGCTAATTTTCCAGTAGAACATTCAGTAAACAGCTCTTAGAAGTATCTTACTGAAATGAACTGTGCACATAAAAGATTATAAGAGATAAATAATATGTGAATACACTGTCCTAAACGGTCCCAGTCACTTATTTTAATAAATGGACAGGATTATGAATCAATTATGAGTCAAGAAACACAGGGGCTTCTGTAACAGAATGAATGCTGCAGGCCATGTGTTGATATACAGTATATGTTTGTGCACCACAGAACTAGTGATGGGCGAATTTATTCGCCAGGCGCGAATTCGCAGCGAATTCCCACGATTCACCGCCAGCGAATAAATTCGCAAAACGGCAGCAAAAATTAGCCAGCAAAAAAACAAGTTGTGCGCCGAAAAATGACGCGACGCGCGTCGAAAAATGACACGACGCGTCAAACTCGACGCAACGCGCATCAAAAACGTGCCGTGACTTGTTTCGCGAATTTTTCGCCAATTCGCTAATTTCGCTGGAAATTCGCAAATTTTTTGGCGAAGCGAAACGGGATAAATTTGCCCATCAGTACATAGAACTTTTATGAATACTTGCATTTGGCCATGAGGTTCTCCAACCAATTTATTTTATGTTGCAGGAAAATGTATACAGTAGTTAGATAATACCTGTATTACAAAAGTACAAAGAGTCCTTTAGCAAAAATCCTTTAATACCTTTTTATATTATACAGCTTTACTTTTTTTTATTAGTAATACAATTTAGTATAGAGAATTTCTGGAATCACCTTAACTCAAGGCTTCAGTATTTTGACATTCTCCCTAATCAACACTCACACTTCTATTTGTTTTTTAAGAAATGCAGAGTCTACTCTACAATATCTCTGATCTTTTCCACCAAGGGTCTTTGCTTTCATTTGTAGCATCATAAACACAGACTTTTTAACCAGATGCAGAGATGGAATTTTCAATGCTAAAAGGCCATGTTGAGTGAGTACTTATTAGAGTTGACTGCACCTGGTCTCTGTTAACTGCGTGAAGAAGTTTCAACCTGATAAAAGATACATTAGTATCATAAGCTTATATGTGCCCCTGTAGGGAGATGCAGACACTATATGAGTCAGCCAATTGGGACAGTAACTAGGTCATTATAGGAAAATCCAATATTAACAGGGAATACTGTATAGCCCCATGGACTATAAGAATGTATGCATTGTTACTTATCTGCATATGTGTTATAATTTCCAATGATGGTATAACATAGCATAATTTATACTGCAGCTTTTCATCTCAATGTTATTCTTTTTAAAGGACAAGGAAACCTTATGTTATAAATGCTCACATCCAGATTAGGAACATATGTATTGAACAGACCTCACCAAGTGTATCTAGCATGCACAGTTTCACCAATATTTGTAAATCAACACTGCTGCATTTACATACTAGGAGCATGGCATTTATAGCTAAGCTGAGCTCCTGGTCTAAGACCAAGACCTGACACAAACGCAGAAGGACCTGAGTGAAACTATTGCAAAAGAATGAAGTTCACAGAATGAATATGGATGCTGGCAGTGGCTAGCTGCACATTGCCAGAAAATATTTACTGATCCTGAGAATGACGTCAACAGCTGAAAATACTGAGCATTGCATAACTAAAGAAGTATAGCTTTTTATGCCCAAAAAATTTGCAAGATGATTTGGGGACTTTCCTTGCTCTATAAATACACCAAAGTCCATCTTCTATCTATTAAGAAAGGATATATCTATAGCAAATGGTGGGGTGACTACACCATATTTGTAAAAACAGAAAAAATAAGAGCGACCAGCAATACTCTGTAGGCAGTTATCCATCCATTTAGATACCCATCTGGCAATCTCATTGGTAAAGATCTGAATTTTACCTTTAATGTTGCCATTCCCAGTGTACCATGGATGTTGTGTGGTAGTTGACCATTAAGAAAGTGTGCAGGTAAACACACAGTGCTTATAAATGAGCCCTGCAGGGTTTTTGGATGTAAACACAGGGAACATTTAAGTAACTATCCTGCAAAAGGATAATAGGGGATTTCTCATTTCATGCCTTCCAGATGTTGGGCAATGATGGGATTTTAGCAAAGCAAAGCACTAAGCAGCTACAATCTGAGCTTGAGCAAGCCACTGGTTAAAAGAAAGATTAGGCAAAATAACATGTTTTCTTTACAGGTTTTATGATCATTTCATTGTTATTGGAATAACTCTATGTGGGTAGATCCAAAAATACATTCCAAAATGAAATCTGATTAATTTTCTATGCTGGATGATAAAAAGCTACTGATTTCTTGTCATCATTTGATGAAAAATACACAAATATGCATTATTGAATGTGTTTATCAATCTCTGTACATATCAGCTAACAGTTTCCTTGCTATGCTTGGCATCAGTAAATATATACTTCATAGTTATTTCATTATCTATCAATCAAAGGATGACTGGTTGCTAATTCTTAATAACAGAATCTAATTTGGCTAAATGTCCTTTGATTTCTTATGGTGCTTTCTGCATGACCAAGTAGCCATGTTTTCATTCTTCTCAGCCTTGAAGACATTCTGTTTGAATCTGAGATTTGTTATTTTTATGAGGCATTGTTGGATTTATAGAAGGAACTAGGTTTCCTGTCTGACCGAATCAACTTGGTTTCAGCTGAGGTTAGAAAGGGTTTTGACTAAGAAAAAAAAAATTATAACAACAGAAAGTAATCAAAACCAGGAATGTTAAAACTGTTTGAACTTTTTACCTTATTTTGAGTACTTCTGAGTTTGTTCTTCAGTTGAAAAATGTTACAAAAACGTTTCAGGCTATCAATAGTGATGGGCGAATCTATCCTGTTTCACTTCGCCAAATTTCCAGCGAAATTTGCGAATTGGCGGAAAAATTGTCATTTTTGGCAAGCATCACTTTTTTTATGCGTCTCATTTTTTTTGATGCCAGCGAATTTTCGGCAGGTTAATTTTCACTGGCGTTTCGCAAATGTACTCACCGACGGCAAATAGCGGGAATTTGATGTGAATTTGCACCTGCCAAATAAATTCGCCCATCACTAGCTATCAATTAAAGTTACAAGAACTATAATTAATTACTGAGGCACAGATCATGTAAGGGTTTCCCCAATGTGCTTATCAAGTCATTAACTACAGTAAGAGGAAAAATTATTATTTTTATTTAATAGTGCTGCTTATTTCTGTCTACTGCCAAGAATTTACCTTGGCGCAGACAATTACAATGCAAAGAAAAGAGAACATGCCTAAACATGTTAATAGAGAATAAAAAAATCTGTACATTCATATTTGTAGGCCTCAAAACAATCATGTCAAAATCAATGCTTTATCATTATGATAATTGTTATCATGGTCATCATATAGATGGACTCTGCATAAGACACACCCCAAGACAAGCAGATGCACCTCCACTGCATTTTGTCTCTAGAGGCTGAAAGTCAATATGCTATATTCAACAGATGTTCAACTACAAATAAGCAGTTGGAAAAGTATCCACGCCTCCACTGCATGTTGCCTCAGCTTATTTATGTTGGATAACCTGAAGAAATTCTGAATGTCTGTATGTAAGGACCTTCAAGTCTCCTTTAAGAGGGTTATTTATCAAAATCCAAATTTTTCTGAAATTTTATTGAAAAAAAGTCCAACCAAACTAGAATATACAATTTCACCTTATTTATTATTAAAAAATTCTTGATTAAATAAGATCAGGGAAACACTCAAAGTCGAATGAAAACCCAATTCGCACAATTTTTTTCTCCCAAATTGAATGATTCTTTCATGTTCTTTTCTGAAAATTCTCAATTGTTGGATTTTTTCCATGAAAAGCCTGAATAGCGTAGACCACAGAAATAGGATAGGGACCTCTCACATTGACTTATATACAACCTCAGCAGGTCTAAGATTGCAGATTTTTTCGATATTGCCTTTTTGCATCCTCGTGGTATAATACATGTAAAAATGTTGTTTTTTTTTCCACAAAAAATTTGGATTATATAGTAAAAAAAACTCTCAGTTTTTAGCATTTGGACTTTAATAAATAACCCCCTCAGAGTCCATTTTTGTTGTATTTTATCTCCTCTTGATATTTTCACATCAGCAGCTTCTACCAGAATCATATTTTGCATGCTAAAATCTCTTTGGACAATTAAATTTTTTTTAATCATATGGCATATAAAATATAGTAAAGTGTTTGATTTTACATCACGGTTGGCATTTATGTATGTGGATTACAGACATTTTCTTTAAAAACACCAAATAATATGGTTTTCTGATTTTAGAATACTGTATGTTCCGTTGTCATTGTCCATATACCTGAAAAGGTATATATGCTTGTTTATATTGAGGGAAGAAAGCAAAACCACTTAGCAACACTATTCAATATTCACAAGCTTTATAAAGTTTACTCACCCCACACATGCATTACCACTAGACTGCACACAAACAACCATGTGCAGATCTCACAGGGAAGCCAGGTTGAACTTCTTGGTTAGTTTGTGACCTTCCCAACTCTAGTCAAATTCATTCATCCCTATATGATTTGAGTTTCCTTACTAAAAACCCACTATATATAATAAAAGATCATCACTGTACCAGGAAATTTGGCTCAGTGATTCACGTAAAGCTAATTATATTCAGTAATGAATTATTAAATGTCTGTGTTTTTTTATTACAGACATCTGTTCACTTGTTTCTGCTGCAGTTTAGTATTCTAAATACTGTTGCAAATATGCACATTGCTCACTATCTACAGTATGTATATTATACTCCTGTTTTACGGTCCTATATTTGCAATTATGAATTAGTGAAATATGCATTAACCAAATTAAACAGTCCATACTTCTGGTAAAATCAAATAGCTACTCACTTACTTAGCATTAGAGTGATGGCCCGTCAACACCAGAGTGGACACTTAAGAAGAACTGATGGGTGCATTAGTGACAAACAGAGGCTACTTTGTTCATTGAGGGCATTGATTACTAGATTATCAATCACAACCAATTTACTCAAATGGTCTGGTAGAGGAAGAATACTTATTAATAAAATAAAGTGAATGAATAGCAATGTTGCAAATGTAGATGAATTACACTGAAGTACACAGCAGGAGCTTAGGGAGATTAATGAGTGTCTGAGAGACTGGTGTAGGGAGGAGGGTTTGGGGTTTTTGGAGAATTGGACTGTCTATAGGCTGTTTGTAAGGGATGGGCTGCACCTCAATGATGATGGTGCAGCTCTTTTGGGGGAGAAGATGGCTAGACGTTGGAGGAGATTTTAAACTCGGGTTGTGGGGAAGGGTTCAGTAAAGTTTTCAGGGGAAGACAGGTTAGATGAGATAGTGGGCAAAGGAAGGGAAAATGGGGGGAGGAGATTTTGTTGGGGGTACTGTTAAGGATAGGAGGACCACATATCATATGTTCAACATGGTACTAGTATTAAATGTATGTTTGCAAATGCAAGGAGTCTGACTGGTAGAATGGGAGAACTGGAGGTGCTGTGCTGGAGGAAAAATATGATGTGATTGGTGTGGCTGAAACATAGCTGAATAAGTTGCATGACTGGGCAGTTAATATCAGCTGCTATACTTTGTTTTTTGGACAGACAGAGGCAATTGAAAAGCAGGAGGGGCATGTCTGTTAGGCAGGATTTAAAAGCTTATATAAAGGAGGAGGTTATGTTAGAAAATGAGGGGGCAGAAGTCTAATGGGTGAAATTCTTCATCAATTGTAAAGAGTCCAACAAAATAATTGTAGGGGTATGTTATAGACCCCCTAAATGTAAGGAGGAGGAGGAAGAGGCTAAGCTCCTGAAACAAATAGAAAAAGCTGCTAGTTTGGGTAAAGTAATTATAATGGGGGATTTTAATTACCCAGATATTGACTGGAGCAACAGTACTGCCAGATCAGTTAATAGGAATAAGTTTATAAACTTGTTGCATGACAATTTTATGGCACAGGTTGTTGAGGAGCCTACCAGAGAAAATGCTATTCTGGATCTCAAAT
The DNA here is from genome assembly GCA_024363595.1 of Xenopus borealis. NCBI lineage: Eukaryota > Metazoa > Chordata > Amphibia > Anura > Pipidae > Xenopus > Xenopus borealis. Next base: position 60,554,259 of record CM044446.1, read on the forward strand.
GACCCAGAACCTATAGAAAATGTGCAAGTCACTGAACCCCTGGGTAATAGTGACCATAATGTTATACTGTATCATTTAATGTCTGGTGCAAAAAACAAATATATACTGGGGCAACAAAAACCATACATTTTGGAAAAGCTAATTTTAGTGCCTTGAGGGCTATCCCTCAGAGTATTGATTGGGGTATTACATTTTCAGCTAAAACCACAGAACAGAAATGGTTGTCATTTAAAATGATATTAAATCATTACTGTTCTCAATTTATTCCCTTAAGGAGTAAATGTAGTATCTCTAAGAATCATCCTATGTTGCTTAATACAGATGTAAAGATTTTAGTAGGAAAGAAGAGAAAGGAATTTAAAAACTACAAATCTGTTGGGACAGAAGCTGCATTTAATGAATATAAACACTGTAATAAATGTTGTAAATCAGCAATCCGGAAGGCAAAGTAAGGAAATTAAAAGTTAATTGCGACGCAGGAGAAAATACTAAAAAGTTTTTAAAATATATTAATAGTAAAAAGATGCAGGTTGATAGTGTTGATTCATTAAATAATGTTACCAGTATGGTTGTAACAGATACAGAAAAGGCTAATGTGCTAAATCAGTTCTTTTCTTCAGTGTATACAATAGAGGAGTCAGTGTTCCCAGGCTCAATTCATAGCTGCACTAATGACTCAGCTCAATCTAGTCAGTGGTTTACTCAGGATATGATTCATAAAGCTTTAATAAAAAATGTATGTAAACAAGGCTCCAGGGCCTGATGGCATACACCCCCGGGTTCTAAAAGAGCTTAGTTCAGTTTTAGACCAGCCCCTATTTCTGATTTTCTCAGATTCACTTTCATTTGGTATTGTGCCTATGGACTGGATGAAAGATAATGTCATCCCAATATTTAAAAAGGAATTACAATCTCAGCCTGACAATTATAGGCCAGTAAGTTTGACATCTGTGGTGAGCAAATTATTTGAAGGCTTTTTAAAGGATCACATTAAAAATGTTGTCATAGTGAATGACATTATGAGCAGCAATCACCATGGCTTTATGAAGGATAGGTCATGTCAGACAAGTTTTATTGCTTTTTATGATGAGGTAAGTAAGATGCTGGACAGTGGAGGGGGGGCAGTAGATGTGATCTATTTTCCAAAAGCATTTGATACCGTGCCGTTAAGGTCTGTTGGGCTTAATGAAGTTATTTGCACATGGATAGGAAACTGGCTACAGTATCGGGTAAAGAGGGTGGTTGTTAATGGTACATTCTCTACTTGGAGTAAGGTTCTTAGTGGGGTCCCTCAGGGCTCGGTATTGGGTCCACTTTTATTTAACTTGTTCATTAATGACTTATAGGGGGAGGGTGTTGCAAGTAATATATCAGTATTTGCAGATGATACAAAACTATCCAGCCCAATTAATTCCATCCAGGATGTGACATCCTTGCAACAGGATCTTAACAAACTATCAATCTGGGCAGCTAATTGGAAAATTAGATTTAATATTGATAAATATAAAGTCATGAACCTGGGATGTAAAAATATTCAAGACACGTATACCCTTAATGGGACTGCACTAGGCAAATCCATTGTGGAAAATTACCTTGGAGTCCTTGTAGATGATAAACTTGGCTGTAGCAAGCAATGCCAGTCAGAAGCATCAAGGGCAAATAAGGTCTTGAGCTGTATTAAAAGGGGCATAGAGTCACGTGAGGAGGGGGTAATTCTTCCACTTTATAGAGCACTTGTAAGGCCACATCTAGGATATGCTGTACAGTTTTGATCTCCATCACTCAAAGAGGACATTATTATATTAGAGAGGGTACATAGAAGGGCAACTAAGCTGGTAAAAGGTATGGAAAATCTTAGCTATGAGGAATTACTGGCCAAATTGGTGATGTTCACACTGGAGAAGAGGCACTTAAGGGGTGAGTATAAATATATAAAGGATCATATAATAATCTATCTAATGCTTTATTCACCAGTAGGTCTTTCCAGCTGACACAAGGTCACCCATTCCGATTAGAAGAAAAGAGGTTCAGCCTAAATATTTGGAAGGGGTTTTGTTACAGTGAGAGCTGTGAGGATGGGGAATCCTCTCCCTGAATCGGTTATACAGGCTAATATATTAGATAACTTTAAGAAGGGGTTGGATGGCTTTTTAGCAAGCGAGGGGGATACAGGGTTATGGAAGATAGCTCATAGTTCAAGTTGATCCAGGGACTAGTCCGATTGCCATTTTGGAGTCAGGAAGGATTTTTTTTCCCATCTGAGGCAAATTAGAGAGGCTTCAGACAGGGGTTTTTTTGCCTTCCTCTGGATCAACTAGCAGTTTGGCAGGTTAAAAAAAGTTTAAAGGTTAAACTTAAAAAAGTTTAAAGGTTGAGCTTGATGGATGTGTCTTTTTTCAGCCTAACTTACTATGTTACTAAGTTGCAGTCTGTTCTTGTTTACAATTAGTCATTTCCGTCTCGTCGTTTTCGGTGCGCGTCGCGTCTTTTTCGACGCCAGCAAAATTTTGCTGGCGTTTCGCAAATTTATTCGCCAGCGGCGAATCGCGGGAATTCCCGCGAATTCGCCCATCACTAATGTTGAAGTCTATGGAAAAAAAAATTCTTCTCAAATTAAATCTTAAGATTCTCATGGAATTGAATCTGGCCCTTTGAGCTACGTAGTTTCAATTTGATGAGAAAACTTTATTTCATGGTTTAGCATATGAAAACTCCGCTGAAGTCTATGGGAAATTCAGGAATTAAGTATGAGGCAGTCTCCTCAACCTTTGTCACTTGTTTGGAATTAAGTAGAAAAGTTTTTCTCACTGAATTGAAACTGACCCTTTCTCTAATCTATTACTGGAAAGGTAAGGTATCACTTTGTTTTAAGGTATCAATTGTCCAGTCATTTACTTTATGTTTAAACTTAGTTTTGACTTGATGCATCTGCTGTATCCTACATCACCACTGAAAATATAATTAAAATGTTACTTAAATAATAGTTATAATAGTGTTAGGGACAGATTTATCAAGGGTCGGATTTCAAGGGTTAATTAACCCTCGAAATCGACCCTCAAATGAAATTCAATTAAAACCCCTCAAATTCGAATTTCAAATTCGAGGGGTTTTAATGCAATTCGAATTATCGAACAACCGAATATAAAAAATTTAATCGATTGATAAAATCGTTTGAATCTAACGATTTTAACCATTTGATTGAATTTTTTTATTTTCTATCAAAAAAGCCAGGAAAAACCTATAGGCATATATAGCAATTCGGTAGGTTTTAGCTGCACAATTGTTATATCGAATATTGTTAACAGGGCCAGTACTTCGACAATAAAATTCGAATTTGAATATTCAAATTTGACAAATTCAAATCAAATTTTGGGCTATTCGATAGTTGAATAAGAATTTAGAATTCATTCATTCTCCTTTCCTCCCTCCTTTTCACGCTGCTGTTCTTGTGCTCCCCTTCCCTCCCTCCTGTTTGTGCTGCTGTTCTTGTGCTCTCCTTCCCTCCTGTTTTTGTTGCTGTTCTTGTACTCACCTTCCCTCTCATTCATGCTGCTGTTCTTATGCTCCCCTTCCCTCCCTCCTGTTTGTGCTGCTGTTCTTGTGATCTCCTTCCCTCCCCTTCATGCTCATGTTCTTGTGCTCTTGTGCAGCTGTTTTCATGCTCTCCCTTCCATTCATGCTGCTTTTACTGTGCTCGCCTTCTTTCCCTCCGTGCTGCTTCTCCTCCTCTTGTGCTGCTTCTCTTCTGCTTGCCCAACCTCTCTCCTGTTCTTCATCCCAGCCCCGCTTGACATCCTCGGCACCCCTCTTCTAGGCAAAAGGAGCCCCCCCATAAGATATTGGATCTAACTGATAATGAATATCTTACACCCAACTCCTGAATGAAGAGAAAAATATGCTGAGAGAGGAATAGTGAAGATGAACTTGATTATTTCAGAAACAGTTTCGGATATTTAATTGATTCTACTTACAAAAATTCTTATTTCAGTATGATGAAGCTTGTATTAAATTTTCATTTTCACAATAGTTCCCCTTAAACTAACAAGGTTCCCTAAACTTATAACTTTTGTTCCCTGAAACATCACATGGGTTCTTTTACTGATGTGACATTTCTGCATTCTATTGCAGAATGTATCTGTTATATGCAAAGTAACCCGTGTCTTCTCCTTTTCAAGCCTCAATGGCTGCCCACAAGGGGAAACAAGGAGGGCAGTATTAGGAAGGCCCCCTCAAGATAGGCCAAGTGCTAGAAAATCTCCTATTTATTTTAATTTGTTTACATATCTTTGGCAAAGCTTTGCTGTCAGTCTCTGCCACAGACAATCTCTGTATACTGATGAAACGAAATGAAAGCAACTCAGAGGTCCATGGTCTTTTATTGGTGTAATGAATTTTACTCACAATCAACAGATTTAATTTAATGTTGTAGATGAAATGCTCAGATAATACTGTTTTTAATGTATCCACTTATTTGGGCTACAAAAGCAGTAAAAAGTAATATGTGTACAAAAAAATAAGCATTTTGTACAAGCATTTTGAATTTACATCCACAAACTGCTCTTTTAGTGCAAGATTGCAACATTGTTGAAGTTCACAAGATATTAATTAGTCATTGTAGTGCTCAATACTATGCTTTGAGTCCATAAACAGAAAGCTGTGTATATAAATGTAACACAATAAAAGATGTGGTTATTGCATTATACAACAGCACTAAGTAGATTGACCCAAACATCAAATACAATGTTAACAGAAAATAAATGGAAGATAACACACAGCAGACTTTATATTCCATTTCTCACTTTACAAGAAAACTGAAGTCTTAATTAACATTGATTATATAAATTCTGAGATATAGAATGGCTGAACTAGTTTCCTACTCTTCTGAAAAGTTTATGAGGTATTATTCTTTGAGAAGAAACATAATCCTGCTCTGTCTTATAGTGTTTTACCCAGTGGAATAGGTTGTTGTATCAGTGAAACTAAAGGTTTCGAAGAGATTAGCAAAGCATTGTATGAATCTCTGCAGACGTTTATAGTTTTGTTTTACACATCGTTTACAGGATGACCTAGTCTATCTTAATCTCCAAATTTCCAGTAATAGACTTCTAGGGTCAGGATCTATATGAAGAGAACAGCAAATCTTGCAACTTAGTGCCTTAACAGGTTTTGCTATCTGTTTGAAAAACCATATTATAACTACCACCTTTGTTTTTTCCACATCTGGAATTTGGCTTTGGATTTAAGCAATGCTTGAATACATTTAGCACATTACAATTACAAGAGAAAATGCCACTAAGTAAAAGTAGAAAAGGCTAAAACAGTCCAAGTAATGTGTTGGAGTTCAAGTAAAATTCACACAACACTCTCATTAATATTTAAAAGAACATTTGCAGAAAAACCTGTCATAATGTTTATATTTTTCTTTCATAAGAAGACACAGTAAGTTATGCATTTAAAGGAGAGCTTAAGTTTAATTAAAGAAATTGAGTATTTTCCAGAAACTGTTATCAGAAAGTTCCAAATTATGGAGACTCCGTAGACTCCATTTTATCCAAATAATCCAAATTTTTAAAAAAACATTCTCTTTTTCTCTGTAATACTAAAACAATAGCATCCAAACTACAATATAATTAATCCTTTTTGGAAACAGAACTAGCCTATCGGTTTATTTAATGCTTACATGATTATCTAGTACACTTAGAGGCAGATTTATCAAGGGTTGATTTTCGAAGTGTAAAAAAGTAGAAATTCTAATTGAAAACGAGCAACGAAATTAATTAGAATTTTTTTAATTTGAATAGGTCCATTTTTGATTGAATAGGTGCTTATTTGATTGAATTTGAATAGCTCGAATCTAAGTAATAGCTCATTCGTTCAAATTTGATTAGAAGTTTTTCACCAATTCCACCAATTGACTCCAAATAGGTTCTAGGAGGTCCCTCATAGGCTAAATCAGCAATTTGTCAGGTTTTAGATGGCAAATGGTTGAATTTGAATTTTTAAAGAGACAGTACATGATACATTTCAAATTTCAAATTTTCTATTTTTTTGCAAATTCAAATCAAAATTTGTACTATTCCCTAGTTGAAGTACACATACACAAGTTTACACAAGTAAACATAGCTCAAAATTCGATTTTTTTTTTAGTTCAAATTTATACTTTCGACCCTGCATAAATCTGCCCTATAAGGTATGAAGATTCAAATTATGTAAATATCCATTATTATCCATAACTCTAGGCCCCAAGCATTCAGGATAACAGGTCCCCATTATGTTTTGGGCTTCTGTACAAAAACAAGGCAAACATATCATTAGCAGTAAAGATCTGTTCCTCCACATATGCCCCTATAGCTCCCCATCTTCTTTTCTGCTGTTTCACTGCACATGTTCTGTGCTGCTGTCACCTGCTGAGCTTAGGGACCAACTCACAATATATTGAATATAATATAAATGTCACAATATAAAGCTGAATAGTAACTAATTCATATTATTGGCACATAGCAACTCATAAACTAGCAACATTATTATAAGAAGGTAATCATCTTATGTTATAAGCCAATATCATTTTATGCTAGGGGCTATTTGCTACAACACCTAAGCTTCTACTTATATACATTGGTTATTGGACTGCCCATAATGCACATTTTTAAACCTGCTAGATATTGATGCATATATCTACAATAGAAATATTCCATCAATTGTAAGGTCTAATAAATAGGGTCCTGTTTACCTGAAGCTGTTATCATTTGCATGCAGGACATATACAATTTAGCGGTCAATTTATCAAAGGTCAAATTATAGTGGTTTTAGAAGATTCAAATAGAAAAAGGACAAATGGAAAGAAATGAATGATGAACTAAAAAATATTTTGAACAATTACTAGTGAAAAAATCAGAAATCAGAAATGATTAAAAATGGTCCAAAGGATCAACATAGCTACCATTGACTACAGGAACTCCACAGAATTTACCTGGCAAATTTATGTAGTAGAGATTTTTATGGTTTTTACACTAAGGGGCAGATTTAAGAAGGGTCAAATTACGAACTGAAAAAAACTCAAAATTCGACCCTCAAATGTTTAAAGGGTTTTTTTGATCGAAAATGGACCAAATAGGTCAGTTTTAAATTGAATAAAAATAGTTTGAATGCATTGTTCAATTTCAAAAACACTCCTAAAGGTTCCAAGAGGACCACCATAGGCTAAAATAGCAATTCGGCAGCTTTAAGGTGGCGAAGTGTCAGATTCTAATTTTTTAAGAAGACAGTACTACCTATTCGAGCCAAAAATTACTTTGAAATTCAAATTTTTTTAATTCAGATTTTCACTTCACTTTTCCATTTTTAGACCCCTTAATGAATATTGTGCATATTTGTGGAATATATTAATACTAATGGCATATTTTGAACAACATTTGATAAACACCTTTCTGCACTTTGTTCTAACTTAGTGGCAGGGGTGCTCCGCCAATGAGGCAAGTTGAGAAATTCGCCTCAGGCGGCAGCGTCCCACTAAGTTCCAGGGACTGCAAAAATGCTGCTCTTGGTACTTTAGGAGCTGAATTTGCAGTTTTCAAAGTGGAAATTTGGCTCTTCTAGTGCAGAGCATAATTATGCGCTATGTCAGTGATCCCCAACCAGTAGCTCGCGAGCAACATGTTGCTCTCCAACCCCTTGGATGTTGCTCCCAATGGCCTCAAAGCAGGTGCTGATTTTTGAATTACTGGCTTAGAGGCAAGTTTAAGTTTTGGTTGCATAAAACCAAGTGTACTGCCAAACATTCTCTCCTGTAGGCTGCCAGTTCATATAGGGGTTACCAAAAAGCCAATCAGAGCTCTTATTTGACATCCCCATGGACTTTTTCATGCTTGTGTTGCTCTCCAACTCTTTTTTGAATTTAAATGTGGCTCACGAGCAAAAAAGGTTGGGGACCCCTGTGCTATGTGTTGGCATTATGGCCCTCTCTGGCACCCTCATGGACCCCCCTCTGGTGCAAAAAGGTGAGTGCACTGAGGGCGCAAGTGGGGCGGCAGCAACAGCAAGCTGCCTCAGGCGGCAGAGGGGATAAGATAGCCCCTGCATAGTGGATGCTATATGTAAAGATGATCAAACCAATTTAGCAAGTATTGAAATCTGTGAAATCTCTAAATATATTGCCACAATAGCTTTGCTGGAAATTTATAAAATGTTCTTAGTTCCAGCAAAGCTATTGTGGAATTCATCATCTTCAATAAAGGAAGATAGTGCTGTTTATGGCAAACTCTTGGACAATGTGAGGACTAGAGTAAGATACAAAGAAGATGATATTCGTGATATAATGTTTTCTGTTCTGTTTCATGTTATGCTCCTGCAACTTTACCATACACACTGTGGGGGTTATCTACAAAAATCCAATTTTTTCTCATTATTTTATTAAAAAAACTCTCATCCACAATTGTAACTTTTTTATCAATTAAATCATAAGAAAAATGTGGTACTTTTGTGTATAGTGATTTTTAAATGATAATGTTTCACCATTATTAAAAGCAATTATTGTTATCAAAATAGTCTTTGTAGTAAGTCATGATGCTGTTCTACCATGCTAAGAAATATATACTACAGAGCGCACTTAAGACTATTATATTTTTGGGATACAGAAGAAAATTGGAGTCTATGGGACATCATTTTCACAGCGAAACTTTGAAAAAAATTGGCTCATCACTGCTATTAACATTTTCAAATAGTTCAAGGGACCTCGGCCATTGACATGAACTTGGCAGGTTTTAGGTGGTGAATATTCTAATTAGAACTGTTTCCAGGGTTGAGGTGTGATAGATCTCACACTCAATTTCAAATTCTAGTTGGTGCTTTTAAATTAGAGTTTTGACCAAAAAATATCTAAAATTCGAATTAGAATATAAATTTACCATTCAAACCTTATTAAATTTGAACCTTACTGTTACAATAGATTCAACATATAGATTTGAGTTATACATCATAGGACATTGGTTTACCAATTTGCAACAAGCATCACATAGGGGTAGATTCACTAAGGGTCGAATTTGGAAGTGAAAAAACTTTGAAATTCAACCATCAAAATTTTTTAAAGGCTATTTTTAATTGAAAATAACCTAATTCAATCAAATAGGTCTGTTTTTGATCTAATAAAAATCTTTTGAATCATTCAAATGCATTGTTTGATTCGAACGATTTTTTAAAAGAAAAATTTCCAGGACTTAGAAATTTTCCAGGACTTAGAAAAAAATTCAGGAAAGACTCCAGAATGTCCCCCATAGGCTACAATGGCAATTTGGCAGCTTTACGGTGGCAGTGTCAAATTCAAAGTTTTTTAAAGAGATAGTACTTTGAAATTTTAATTTTTTAATTTTTAATTTTTTTCAATTGTAATTTAAATTTGGGGTATTCGATAGTTGTAGTAGCCCAAAATTACTTTTTTTTTTATTCAAATTTTATTTGAATATTTACTTCAACAATTAGTAAATGTGCCCCATAATATAGTATATTTCCTAAAGTATTCACTGTTCATATGCCTACAGAAATTACTGTGTCTTTTTTAAAATTCTTGCATGTTTACTGGTAGTTTTTGTTTTGCTTTTGATACTTGTCCTTTATAAATGTAACATATTTCTCCATAGTGCAATTTTGGTAAGAGATTATCTGGAAAATCAAAGCAAAATTTTTAAATTTCATGATATAGACATAGTTGCTGGTGTAATCTAATTTTCTACATTGTTTTTATTATTACACACATTACAATCCAACTTGTAATGTATATAGTTGGTGCAATTGCTTACAAACCATGCCATAGACATTATATTAAAAAGTAAATTCTAGAAAGCATAAGCAAATATGACACTGCCTTATTTGTGTTATAGACCTTGTATTTTTCTAAATTTAAATCAATTATTCATTTTGATTGGTTAATTAAAAAAAATAAAAAAAGAGTTTCACTTGAGAATTCTTTCCCTGAAAGAAAGTGAATTCATAAATAGCATCAATCAAATCAGAACTGTGATGTATTTCACCATAACTCTGTCATCAGAACAATACAGGTTAAAGCAAAATGCTTTAAGGGAAAATTCTAGGCAGAAAGGAAGTAGACAATAAAGAGGTCATCAGCATGGTTATATGTTGAGTTTTTTAAAGGCTGAAGGCAGGATTATTAATAAAAGGCATGAAAACAAAATCATTTACTTTCTTGGAAACTATGGCCAACTATGAGGATGCTGACAATTTGTATTGCTTCATATTTAGGTAGAGATTGCAGATAAGAAAAAAAGTATTATTATTCTGTCAGGGCATTTTCGTGTAATTTTTTTTACAAGATACTATAATTCTCCTGAAAAAAGGACAGCTCCAAACTGCACTTATGAATAAAAGAAGGGCATGCATCACAAATTAAGTCTTATTTGGTTAACAACAAATCATGGGGTCATAATTTACTGTATTTGGAAAAAGAAAAGACATAAGCAAGACTTTTTTTATCTTGTATTTTATTTGTTGCTTCTGTTTTTACCTGATAGTAATTACCATGTGACTTGGTTCACAAACAATTCCATTTGAACTGCACTTACTCTTTCAGCCAAATGTATAATGGGGTGCACTTCATTAATCTTGTTCACCACAGCTCCGCCATTGTTATATTGGGTAGCCGAGGATGAGGAGAGTATAACAGGCTCATACAGGCCTTACACAACAACATTAACTTCTTACTTTCACTTTCAAGCTGTACAGAAAGTCCTGTGTATGCACAGTACAAGTCCTGTGCACAGTGACACTCGTAGGCCATTTGTATAAACACCACAGCCATGATACTCGAATTTCTTCCAGTAGACAGCACTCCAGTTTCATTAAAACTGTATTTAATGTTTACATGAAAGGACAGAAAAAGATGCAACATTTCAAGTGGCATTCCACTCTTTATCAAGCATTCCAGGATTTCACAGGAGGTTCCTCAATAAGTGACAAAAGATGAACACTTTTTTGGCAGAAATTATGTTATTTACCACTATTTATCACATAAATGCACACTAGCAATTTGTAGCATACTGTACACTTTGGTGTTGACAGTAGTGGTAGTGAGTGTGTAGAGAGTGCATAGACTGCTATTATGCCTCTTTTTTTTAAATCTTTGTTCATTGATTTTCAAGAAAACATAGGAAGGGATACAGAAAAAAGGGAAGGGTAAGTAATTGCTTCACATATACAAAATAAGCATTACAGGGTAAATAGCAAGTTGTACCTATGCATTAAGCCTTCTTAACACTGTTGTACACATTATGAGAATACTGATGTTTATACAGAGAGTAAATTGTAGTACTTATACATTAGTACTTATACATATAGTGACTTATTGACCACCACATACTTCAATTCCAACATGTTCATTATTACCTTATCCCATCCTCTAAAGATAAGTTACCCATGGTTCCTAAATGTGAATATATTAATTTCCTTGTTTGTTCCACTAGGTTTAGTCATTCTACTTCTGATGGAGGATTTAGTGCTTTCCATCTTTTCATAGTTAATGCCACTTGAAGTATTGTAAGTACCAGGATAATTAGTCAGTTAACCAAACTTTATTTTGAAATCAATATAGAATAGTATAAGGGGTATGTCTAAGTGATGTAGATTGTTCCACATTATTTTATTGATAGCTGTACATATTGTCATCTAGTAAGAAGTGATGTTGGGGCAGGTAAACCAAATGTGTTTAAAGGAACCAGTTTCTGAATTACATCTCCAGCATAACTGGAGGTAGTTGGGAAGAAGCTATTAAGTTTCACCAGCACAAAATACTACCTGGTGATAAGCTTGTATAACCCTGTCTAGTTCCATTGTGAATATTAACCCTGGGAGAAAGAATGCACTGAGGGTGCTCTGTGATGCCCATCCTCCCTATAGGTCGAAGTCTGGCATCTGGGAACTGTTGGTTTCTGTTGACCAGCCTGGAAGGTGGACTTGATGTAGTAGCAGCTGTCCTTACTGTGGAGAACCACCTACTCTGCTTCAATGAAAGTCCTTTTCTTCTAGTCTGAAGGGGTGGCCTCTGGTGCGGTGATCCTCTTTAAAGGTTAAGCTATTTGTCTATAATGTCCTCTAATGTATTTGTAAAGTGTAATCTTGTCCTCTCGCAAGAGCCTTTTTTCCAGAGAAAACATCCCCAACTCTTCCCCAACCTACCCCCAAAATCTTCCATGCCTCTAACCAGCTTAGTTGCACAACTCTGCACTCTCTCCAGCTCATTTATATCCTTCTTAAGGACTGGAGTCCAAAACTGCACTCCTTACTCCAGATGAGGCCTTACTAGGGATATATAAAGAGGCACAATTATGTTTTCATCCCTTGAGTTTATGCCCTTTTTCATGCAAGACTTTATTTGCTTTAGTAGCTACAGAATGACACTGCCCAGAATAAGACAACTTGTTATCTATAAAAACCCCAAGATCCTTCTCATTTAAGGAAACTACCGACACACTGCCATTTAGTGTATAACTTGAATTTATGTTATTTTTGCCAAATTGCATTGACATGTTGCGATCACTAGGTCATTCTGGAAGAATCAATTTTGACCTGGGCAGCCCTTCCGAAAACTGCACTCCAGGACAAAAACAGACAGGTGACAACACTAGGACACACTGGGGCTCGTTTATTAATGCTGTGCTGAAAAGGTTGCAAAAGTTAAACTTTTGCCAGCACATGCCTATATTTAATAATGTAGCACAAAAATGAAGGTGCAATTACTGTGCTACTTTGGACACTGAAATGTGCACATACTAATGCTACTGGCCACAACTACATTAGAAGTATGCCACAAATTACCAGTTGTAAAAATATCAATGCCACTGTTTGCACATTTGCACATACATCCACGCAAATTGCCTAATTCCCACAATATTTGTGCACTGTAGCCATGCCCATAGTCATGCCCCCAAGAAAGATATCATTACTTGAGAAATAATTTCCTGATATTTGCAACATGTGCATAAACAGATTCCTCTTCCTGTCTCTGAGGACAGAACCCAGACTTTCTCCGTGATTATTGATTAGAGAATCCCTTCCTTCCTGCAGACATCAACTAGTTCCTCTGTACTGTAGTGGATTGCATATTTGTGGAGTGCATATTTTTAATTTAATGTGCAGATTGGAAATGGTGTCATGTATTTATCATAAATACAGTACGTGTCCACTGAAAAAGTTTTTCTATATACATTTATTTTTAACAGAATAAGCTTCATTGTGAACTCCCAAGGTCACTGGAATAATATCCCTTTTTACTATAAACATGATCATTATTATTCACAACAGACATTATAAAATCTGTTTTCAAATAATTGCATTCTAGAAACCCCTAAGAAATACCTACATTTGCCTGTCACTGTCAATTTGTGTAATGCAGCCTTTCTAAGCCTGTTGCATGTGGATTCCATTTTCATTGTTACTATAGTAAGGAGAGGGTTGCACTTTCAAATGTCTTTGCAATATGAATGTAAACAGAGTGGCATTAGAGTCTATGAAATCAGCCATGTTCTAAGGAACATTATGGAATTTAATTTTCTATGCAAGTAGATATGAGCCAAACATTGCAGAGAAAATTAAAATCTGGACATATTTTTAATCTCACACCTCTCTGACAGAGGTTCAAGGGGTTAGATGTGATATCTACTAACAAAATATAAAACCATGTGTTTTCTGGACAGAATATAAGCATGTCAATTAATCTTTCAGCTGCCATCATCTTGGTTTGTGGGCTGATTAATATATCTGTCAACCAAACTGGTTAAGTAACACCACAAAATAAAATAGAAAATGTAGATTTATGCTACTATATTTTTTACACTGTGAATTAAGGCAATTTAGGTCAATCAGAAATGCTCACTTTTAATCATAAAATTATAATGGCTCATGAATTAATGTTAAAGTAAGTAATGTAGGTAAGAAACAAAAGCAAAGGAGAAAGGAGAGGAAACGGCAAATAGGAAGGAGTCATACTGCTGATTGTCCCATTTACCTTACCTTGTGATAGAATACAGTATATATAGATGGGGTATATAATTCCAAGAATATCTAGGAAAGACTAGTTAGCCAAGTAATAACAAGCATGATGACATATTATAGAGTAAACTCCCAAAAAGGCACTGCACTGCTGCAAAGTAATACTGTATATTTCAACTAACCTGAAGAATCATTCCCCAGTAAATTAATTCCCAATAATGCTGGATTGTAATAAAATAATATACTCAAATATACTACATATTGATGTACTGTAAACATGTGTTTAGGCTTTACTACTTTTATTTTATCTTTACTAGTTGATGGATAATATAGGGTCTCTTTGGTTCAATGGGCTTCCCTGTCTAGCACTGCTGTATTCCTGAAAAGCAAGCCAAGAATTAAGATTGCTTAAATTGATGATCTTGTGGGCCTAGTCCAATATGACCATTACTGATAACACAAAAAGCAAGCTTGCAAAATGCATGTAATAAGGGATGTGAAAATAATCAAAAGCAGTAGTACTGAGGTCAACAAATACATAAAAAAAACTAAAAAAAAGTTTCAGTTTTGGAGCTACAAGCCCCTTCAACAATATGTCCTCTTTGGAGGTTGAATGAAAGTCAGTCAGCTGACCACGGATGTATAAAGCTAATTACAAATTACTATCAGCAACTTTATTCTACAAAAGGGGAAAAGAAAACTCAATTGATCGATAAATATCTAAAGAAATATGCTCCATCCCCAATTACTGATGAGGCATTTTTTAAATGCATAGATTACAGGTTTAGAAATAAAAAATACTACCAAAACCCTGAAGAAAGGGAAGGCACTAGGACCTGATGGCTTTTCTTCTTTGTATTTTAGGAAATTTCAAGAGCAAATAACTCCACATTTATTTAACTTTTTCAACATATATGCGAGGGCAAAGCCATCCAATGAACCAGGATATCGGTCACACTGAAACATAACAAAGATCTACTTTCTGTAAAGAGTTATAGGCCGATAAATGTTAAAAAGCAGACCACATTTACAGAAAAGGGAATATTTACTCTGTCAAGCTTTGAATCTGTATATAAACTCCATTGGCTTCAGGGATGCTTAGCCTTGTGTATCTATCTATTGATCCCTCATAATAAAAAGCATCCTTATTTGTTAGAGTGGGAAAAAAGATTTCAGTGAACAACTCTGAGCCCAACAATGGTCGAACTGTAGCTTAATGGCTAGTAATGGGCGAATTTATTCGCCAGGGGCGAATTTGCGGCAAATTCGCCAGCAAAAATTCGCCGCCGAAAAATTTGCCCAAAAAACGAGTCACGCGTAGTTTTTGACGCGACACATCAAAAACGACGCGGCGCACCCCGGAAACGACGCGTTGCGCCGCGTTTGACGCGCCGCGCGTCAAAAACGACGTGTGACTCGTTTCGCGAATTTTTTCACCAATTTTTTGGTGAAGCGAAATGCATGAGATTCGTCCATCACTATTAATGGTGAATAAGGGAAGTAAATGTGTAATTATGATGGAGACCTCAGTAAAACTGTTACAAAGGGTATATCTGGTGCCAGCCAGATTACATGAGATTTATGCCACATTATGTTGCTTCCGGGGTAGTACTGAAAGAGACACCATGTCCCGCTTATGGTGGGAATGTAATGTGGTTAGTGTTGGACGCGACGTGCGTAAAAAACTACGCGACGCGCGTCAAAAACGACACGCGACTCGCGCGAATCGGCGAAAAATTCGCGAATTTTTCTGGAAATTCGCGAATTTTTCAGGGAAAGCGAAACGCGCCCGTTTCGCCCATCACTAAATGTGGTATCTAAGTATTGGGATAAGGTAACTCAGCTTTTATTTTAAATTCAGTAAAGACCCCTTTGTTATGCTTCTAGGAATGAGACCAAAAAAATGCCCAGAGCAACATATAGGCTGTGTCAATATATTTTCATGGCATCCAGGATAAGCATATCTAGCAAAAAGTCTGATGTGCCTTTATCTCTTAAAACCAGAATAATCCAGATAGCAGCTAATGAAAAGCTTGGCTATGTATTGCTAAATGATATGGAAATATAGTATGATAAAATCTGTCTTCCATGGTTACGAAAAGGATACACTACTTAATTCAGCATTACATGTTTAAGGTGGTCTATTGGAACTATGAGACCAGAATGACTAGGTCTGACTACCAGTGACTAGGTTGCCAAGGGGATGGGGGCTGTGGCAATAGATGTCAGGGCCAGGTCAAGATGACCAGGCACCCTAGGAAACCTGGTCTGCAACCTTGCTCCACACCCCTGTGTGTGCATGTGCACAACAGGAAGTCAAGGGAGGGGGCAGTGACAGAGGGGATAGGAAGCATCATAGGGAATTGGGGAAGTGGCAGAGGGCTGGAGTGGGGAAGAAAAGCTGCAGAGGGGTGGACTGGAGTGGGGAAGGGATGCAGCAGAGCAGCAGACAGCAGAGGAAAGCAACTATGAACTAGGGGTTGGCAGAACAGGTATCTGCACAGCTTCCTTTAATTGTTGCACCATAGGCAGGTGCCTCTTCTGCCTACCCCTACTTCCACCCCTGACAAATGGTACTGTTACAATCTTTATTTTCAATACTAACTGTGTGAGCTGAAGTATCACATTTACAGGTAGAAACAATAGAATTCTACCTGTATCTGATGATTCAGCACAGTGGCCAATGTTCGGGTGCCTTCAAAGGTGCCCAATCAAAATTTTCTGGCCAGTCCGATTGACAAGCCTAATTGACTTAGTTTTGTACAATATTATAGGTGTGTCTATGGCCACCTTAAGGCTTAACAGCTTACTAACATTTGATTTTTATTGCCTTTGTTTGATTAATTTGCCAATTTGATTTTAATTTTATGGGAAAATATTATCTCCTAATTCAATTGCAGATTTTCCGATAGAACCAGATACACTGTATCTGTCTTCTCTCCTAATCCAGTTCCAATTTTTCCTGTTAATAACCTACACAAACTTTGTTTTGGTTAGCTAGTGAGAATACTGATGCACTTTAACCTTATTGCAAGGCACTGTAAGGTCACATAGTAACAATAACAGGTAAACGGGGTATGGGAACAGCTACACCAGTGCAGGAACTGTGCTGCTACTTTCTTGGTTTAGTGCCTTCTTACACTACAGAATTCCTAGAGTGGGAAATAGAATTTGCCAAGTTTAGTTAGCAAAAAAATTCAAATGTGTTTCTCTAAATAAGAACAACAGGTCCACGTATTGTGTTGTCCCTTTAGGACAGGGGTCCCCAACCTTTTGTACCCGTGAGCCACATTTAGAAATAAAAAGAGTTGGGGAGCAACACAGGCATGCAAAAACTTTATGGGGTGCCATATAAGGGCTGTAATTGGCTATTTGAGGACCCCTATGTGGACTGGCAGCCTAGAGGAAACCTTATTTGACAGTACACCTGGTTTTCATACAACCAAAACTTGCCTCCAAGCCTGGAATTCAAAAATAAGCACCTGCTTTGAGGCCACTGGGAGCAACATCCAAGGGTTTGGGGAGCAACATGTTGGGGAGCAACATGCGAGCTACTGGTTGGGGATCACTGCTTTAGGAGGACAAACAGGTAAAGTATATGCCAGACATTAATAATGATGCATTAAAAGCCTTTGAAGCAGTGGTTGTACCTGAAACTAGATGTAAATTTAAAAAGGTAATTAAACCTACAAATAATCTGACTTATAAAGAATGGTTAGCCCTTAATACTGTAAAAAATAATGAATCACTGGTTATCAAAAAAGCTGGGCAGAGCTATCGTTATCATGGACAGTTGTAATTATAGTGAAGAAGCCTTGCGGCAACTTAAAATACAAGGGCATTATGAAAAAATAAGTAAAGATCCAGTGTTTCATATAGAAAAAGAAGTAGCAATGTTGGTAGATAATGCATTGTCTAATGGTTTAATCACGAAAAGTACTGCTGACATTTTGAAAGTAGAATACCCACGCACACCAGTACTGTACATTCTGCCTAAAGTCCACAAATCTTTAGATACTCCTTCAGGTCACCCTATAGTGTCTGGCAATGGCTCAGTACTGGAACTGCTGGATACAATTGTATCACTCTGCTAACCAAATTTTCATTCTCTTTACAGTGAAAAAAATTGATTACTGCCTATTTTTTCTGAATAAGAAATAGCGAAATAGCATACCTGGATCTCATGAACAGTACATGGGTAAGACACAGGCAGCTTAGCACCCTTTCTTTTGCAGCAAATGGCTATTTTAAATTTAAATAGCTTTAAATGTGAACTCAATTGATGGATGTATGTTGTCATGCCTTGAACATGATTAGAGTTTAACAGATGGACTCTAGTCGGCATTATCAGCAGTACTGGAGACTAGTGCTAACCTGTTTTTGAAATGGTACTTAAATGCATACAAATTTGGACTTTGTAAATATGAAAATTGCCTTGAACCACACAAGCTAAGAGGCCAGGCTAGAAAGGATTCCCCTCAGCAGTCGACCTCCCACTTTATCTAAATTAATATAAATTAGTATAAAAAAGTGAGTCACTCATCTAGTTTCAGAGATAAACATTCTCCTTAATTGGGCTCTCTTATTGTAGAGACAATTGAAAATAGATATAGAAATAGTTGGTCCACCTATTGTTTTAATGCCATCATTATCTACTCTATAGTCGAATGATTGCTTTAAGAATACTATCTTATATCTCAGAGATTAACAGACTACCTGCTAAATGTCACAAATCAATTATACCCCTTTGCGGTTCAAGTAAACAAAAGGTTTTCTTCCAAAAAAAAGAGAGACTTTACAAATCTCCCTCACACCCAGTGTACTTGACGCCTCAATAATCTGTAATTTTTATGATAACTTTCTTGGATTTCTAACTAAGAAATACTGAGATAAACTCAGACCTTGCTAAATAACCCCCTTAAGGTAAGAAGATCCAAATTACAGAAAGATCTGTAATCAGGAAAGCCCTGGGTCCAGAGTATTCTGGATAACAGGTCCCATACCTGTATCATTCTTTATGCTAAAAAATATTACTCTCTTTTAAAAATGTTCCAAAATCCATCTGAGTTAATCAATGTATATTTGTATCTATGATTTAAAAGAAAGTCTTTAAACACTCCAAACATTTTTCTTTTTGTGGCTAAAAGACAGAAAAACATGAATATAGAAACTAAACATGGCCCCCCTTTTTCTTATATAACTAAATTAATCCTTCTCTGGGCATAGGTGCTGATCAAGTGTACAGGACTAGTTACTCTGAATGGTAAATTGGCTGTTTAACAGAAAGAGGTGGTTTAACCTTTGCACCTGGATTGGCATTACATTGTCATGTTTTGTAATACAGTTTTATGTAGCAGCATTAAAAAATAGATCAGAAAGCAAGAAGGTTAGAAGGCAAGAGAAGACATACATAGAACCAGTGTGTGATCAATTCATGCCTTTCAGTACAGCTAAACAAAGATGATCTGAGTGTTCATGGATAATGACAACCAATTTTCAAGGAATAGCTTCTGCTATAAAAGACATTCCTTAACCTGTAGGTTGGATAAGTAAAAAAAAAAAAATTGTTAATGATCATTTTGTAAAAGTAACAATATTTTAAACAATCACTTCTGGTATAACTGGTACAGAACAATGTGACATGTGACTGCTTTGTGTTTAAAAGACCAATTGAGCATTGGTGGAGGAAAACCTAAAGCTAATAATTTCTGGCAAATAAAATACCTTTAATATCTATATATTACATTTTGCTTACCTGGCAACCTTGCTCCTTTCTTTACTGCTGCAAAAACAGCTGTATACACCTTTGCATCCTCAGAATAATAATGAAAAAAATTTGGTATAATATATAACTCTGCATCTTTTCATCCAGAATGTCTACTACTTTAGTACCTATACCTTTATATTTCTCGTTTTGCTAAGTTAAAATATAAAAAATTAATTGTTGTATTATTTCATTTTATTGCATGTTTCCTTGTTTTTAGGAGTTACCAGTTATACTTCTTGTTTCAGCCTGGCAGAAGCTTTTATTTTTAGGTTAAACAACTTTAGGTTAACAACTTATTTATCCTTGTAATTGATTTCCTGTGTTGTAAACATCTAATCAATGGGGGTCTGGCCAAGTGGACCTTAGCCTGATATCATTCAGCGAAGTGAGCAGTCAATTAATTTTTTAAGGGGGCTTTGGGAGAAAAGCAGTCAGAACATATTTCAATTTTGGACAGCTGCAGTCCAAAAGGAATTTTGTACTTCCTTTCTATACTGCTTCAATTTACCTACCAAACCTCATCTTCAAACTGAAAGCTGCTGCCAGTTACATTTTTGCTTGAAGTTTTGTGTTTTAATTTGTGAATTCTAATACTGTTCTGTGCAACATGTTTGCCCATGCTACTGAACCAGATTTACATCAGTGAGAAGAATGTTTCCCTGATTCAATTCAGGATTTCCTCATATACTTCACAGGAGTTTTTATTAGATAGTAAACCATGAGATTTTTTTGAGAGAAGTTTTTCCCATCAGTATGACATCTTATAATTTCCAAAAAATTTAACCATTAAATCCTTACACGTTAATTTTTTTTAGTCTTGGTTACAAAGCTTTTAATGTTCTGTTCCATTCATCACCAATTTACACAAAAATGTTAATGGTTCCTTGAATACTCCAGTCAAGATGATATTTCCTTTAAACTGGTGACCAAGATATGTGTCACGTAATCATTTTTTGAAGCCAAGTTGTGGAGGCACCCCCTTTTAATCTCCCACAAGGGAACTGCACCTTAAGGTGATAACATGACTGGTGAAGAGGTGAAGTGGCTGAAGTGATTTAACAGAAGGTATACACTACCATTGTTAGTGTTTGGTGGAATTTGAATCAGGAAGAGGACAAAGGAAGCTAAGGGCAGGGAGCAGGTAGTTTTCTCAATGCGATTCTATATGCTGCTTGGTTGATGTGGTTTAACTAGACCAATGCAAGCTTTGTAACTTTTATTTCATATTACTTCAAAGGACCATAAACCTTCCCAAAGTGTAAATAGCATTCTCCTGGCCACATGATCCAATTCTCACCATTCCTTCTGTAAAATGGGGCCTTATGCAGGTTATGTGCAAGATATGTTTGCCAATAAATTTTATTTCAAAGTAAAGTTACTTTCAGATGTGGAGTTACTTGGTCCATTCTGGCAGTACAATTTTTGTGATAAGGGAGTGGAACCTGCTCAGAAAGCACTGACAGGTGGGAGTTTTTTTGTGACAAAATTCCTCATGTGAGTTTTGACAGTGTCAGGGTGCTCAGTTTTAGTTGGAACCTTGAGATGAAGAGACGCCTCTCCTACACCTCCCACAATAAGGCAGACCCCAAAGTTTAGAACAGGACTGGTCATGTGGAGGAGTGCTAGAAGTGCTATAGCAGGAACACTTCCAGAAATTGCAGTACAAAATCGTTAGGAAGGGCAGGGTAAGGAAAAGGCTTAAGTCAGAAGGCAGTCAGCATAGAGGGGTCAGATCAGGCAGGGTGTGGGCAGGTGGAGTACAAACGAAGTTAGGCAGGCAAGGGTCAAACCAGGAGACCAATCAGAGGGTTAAGCAGAATCAGAGTCGGTAATCAGGCAAGGGGTCACGATACAGAATGTCAGGGAAAAAAAGCCAGGCAAGGGTCACAACAGGAATCAGAATCAGAATACAGAAAGCACAATGCTCAGAAGCACCAGGAACCAACTCCTATAACAGGCAATGAATAAAACACCAAAGTCCCTCTAACACGCACGCACCTCGAACGTCACAACGCACGTGCACATTCTCCATCAATGTTTTTTTTTTTTGCCAGAAAATATACCACATGTTATATTGGTCTTAAGTAGTGTAGATTTGAAACAGGTGAGGTCTATACGGAAATATTCACTGAGGAATGAAATGTAGATTACATCACAAGCACATAAAGGTTCAAAGCTGATATTATTCTGCTTTGGGAGGTGATGCATCATATGTTCATTATAATAATATCAGCAACATTGTTGCTTTGAGTGTATTGACTCCCCTGCCAGCACATTTGGAACTCTTCAGACTGGGCTGGAAGTGACATTTTCTAGCAGAGAGTGTTCTTCTGTGAATCCTGTTGAGGGATTATCATCAGTTCTAAAGTGGAAGATTTCTTCATGCAGATGGACAATGTGCAATTCAGCCACAGCTGCACAATGAATTTTGAGATGGCAAGCAAAATAGAAACTATGCACTACCATGATGTATTCTTATAATTTCCACAATATTAACAGCTGCCAGCTCAAGCCCTCAACAACTTAATTAGACAGAAATAATTTAATAATTGTCTGTAACAGCTCATCCTATAATATAGGTGACCCGGGTGTGAATACCCCGAGTCCAACACTTAAATGGATGCAGCATTTCGATAATCATGGTTGTTTGTCAGAGGATATGTAACTCACCAAGTCCGATCAATGGCTCGGGTGCAGGAAGATACGAAACGCGTTAGGACAATAACTTTTAACTTCATGGAATAAAGCTGATTTTTTTACCTCACCGGTTGGCTGCAGGAGTGCGTGCGTTTTTTTTATCTTAAAATTTCCTCCAAAAAGCTTTATTTGTAGTTCAGTACATAAGATGATGCTACAGTCCCATAAATGTTTTATTATAAACCTCTTCCTACTGCTTTTTCCCAGCTAAGGTTCCAGGCATAGTCAAAAGTATTCTTTTTATATAATTATATGCCACAATACTATTAACTGTAAATCGATGGCAAGGTATAAAAACATTTAATGCTGGACAGACATGCTCAAAAAAATTATACATGAACTGTAACTTTTAGAAACAGTATTTTTTTTACATTGCAGCAATCTATTTTATTTTAGCTTCTGCCATAATAAGCAAGGTAATGATACTACTGCCATTCTATGGTAAGACATTTTTTCAGCACTCCCCCCATTAAATCTGACAAACATTCAAAGAGCTTTGATTTCTCTGTTCTCTTTCATTTTAAACACCTTCCAATTCTGCTGCTTTCCAACCTTACATAATTCCTGAAGAACATTATCCTACTTGACCTCAGTGTAGAGAATAATCAGAATCATGCTAGTATTAACCAACTAGATGGCTACACAAAACATTAACATCTTTAAACACCATTCACTTGCATTTGGCTTTAGCACTCCAGAAATAACTTGTCACTGGTCAGTAATATTAAAGGAACAGTTCAGGGTAAAATTAAAAACTGGGTAAATAGATAGGCTGTGCAAAATAAAAAAAAATTCTAATATAGTTAGTTGGCCAAAAATGTAATGTATAAAGGCTGGGGTGACTGGATGTCTAACATAATAGCCAGAACACTACTTCCTGCTTTTCAGCTCCCTAAATCTGTGTTAGTCAGCGACTTGAGGGGGGCCACATGGGTCATAACTGTTCGGTGAATTTGCCATTGATCCTCAGCATGCAGCTCAGATTCAAAAGCAACAGTTATGACCAATGTGGCCCTCCCTTAAGTCACTGATTGGATACTGCCTCGTAACCAGGGTAACCAGGCAGTGTAAACCAAGAGAGCTTAAAAGCAAGAAGTAGAGTTCTGTTCTGTTAGGTTAGACTTACAGTCACTCCAACCTTTATACATTACATTTTGCCTAATTGACTATCACAGCCTATCTATTTACCCAGTTTTTACTTTTATAACAAAAAATTCCTTTAACAAGCACCCTTTAACATTTGTGCATTTCAGCAAGAGTTCCCACTCCCCCAATATGAAAGCAAAGGGAAAAAAAATTCAGAGAAAATGGTCAAAAATGTATTTGAAAGCAGCACAAACATTTTCAACATGGGTTTAACTTTAAGCTTAAGTTTATTGCCAGTATTATTATACAGGTCTGGGATCCATTATCCAGAAAACTATTATCTGGAAAGCTCTGAATTATGGAAAGGCCCTCTCCCATAGACTCTATGTTATCCAAATTATCCAATTTTTTTCAAAATCATTTCCTTTTTCTCTGTATTAATAAAACAGTACCTTGTACATGACCCAAACTAAGTTATGCTTTATCCTTATTGGAAGCAGAACCAGCCGATTGGGTTTATATAATGTTTACTTAACTTTCAAGTAGACTTAGGGGTATGAAGATCCAAATTATGGAGACATCCATTATCTGGAAAGCCCCAGGTCCCAAGCATTCTAGATAACAGGTCTCATGTCTGTATTTCACAATGTGTAGGATGTTTGCTTGAAGGCTATATACATTTCCCCATCTTGTTTTCTGTTATAGACACCTGTATTTTTGAAGGTGTCTGTGTGTGGTTCTGTCACAGCCTTCCCAATTGTTCTAAGCCTTCTGTTCTAATTCCCTTTTCTTTATGTTGCAATTTAATTCTAATAGTATCTTATTTCACAACAATGTATACATTGAATAACATTAGGTGGAGCCAGAGCAATGTGGTAAATTTCCAGATTAGACTTATTGCCACCAAGTAAAGATGGTAAAGATGGCTGAGAAAATCTGATGGTTCGGTCCTTCAAGGGTCAGCTGCTTACTGCCCTGTGAATAAAAGCGTTAACAGCAGGACTAGTAATATTAATAGCATTAATATAGTGCAAGGTAATATTATATTTAATATTGCTGTGGTTAATATTATTATATCTTTGCAGTATATCTCACTTGAATTTATAGTTCACAAATGGAGTTTGTGTCCTACAGTATAGGATTGTGACAAATATCAATATTTAGTATAGGCTCCATGTGGGCAAGGACACGCAGCAATACAATGCTGCAATGTTATCCAATACTGCATATAGTATATAGATGTAAACTACATTCACATTTCCTTTCTATAATACAGAAAAATATTGATCACTCTAATAGGATAATATGTGAGAACATTTCTAGGGCAGTTGTGACAATCCAGATTTAGTGATCGTTTTTCAGAGCAGCAAAAAAACAAACTTGATAACTGTGTTAAGTTCTTGTTTAAGAGGTGGCAGGGTTTGTGCCTGCAGCATACTTGAGGTCATGCTTTTTATGAGCAGTGCTGCATGTTGCTACCAAACAGAAAACTATTGTCCTCTGGGGAAACTCCCAAGTTCCTCATTCCAGGAAAGGAGGGGGGTGTTGTCACATATCCAACTCTCAGATACATCAGAAAAATCATCTGCAGGCTGTCAGCGTGTTCTCAAAACAGTAAAAGATTAGAGCCTTGCATATCAAGGTTTCTGTAGAACTCACACATAGTTTAAGGACCTAGAAGTAACTAGAAGATGCATGAGTCCACTTACCTAGGACAAATAAAGAAATAATGCTTTAATGTACAGAGCAACATCTTCAAAATGACAGTTATCACTGTTCAGATTCCAAAGGTTCTATTTCATTCAAAAATATATCTGCACACATAACAGTATATACAGTACCTGCAGCTAACCATGAATCAGAAGAAACTGATTAATAAGGTTCTTCTTTTTACAACTTGTTTTTTTCTATTTGTTATTTTACAGTTTGTAAAAAAATTGGTAGGTAAACACCAAACTATTGCAAATTAGGTAAAGTGTCAAAACTTTACTCTATATATAAACCACTCTATATAATTTTACACCCTACTAGAATTTTGGAAATCTATGTTTAGCTTAATATGCAGCTCACCTGAGAAAATACTGATGAGTAAAAACATTTAAGTGATCAAAGTTTACTATACAATCTAATTAAAGTAATGAGAAATCAATTTAAGGTAATTTGTGCATTTACAAACACACCTAAAGGTAGGATTTTAATATTTGCTAACAACTTGGTAATCACAGATAAATCTTTGGTCCTAGGGAAAATGTTTTCAAAAGGTAATCCACTTAAATAACACAGAATTCAGCCTGCTGCATTTTGGAAACTATACGTTAATAAAAAAAAATTGTGTTGTACGAAGTGATGGGAAAATTGGCAACGTTTCGCTTCACTGAAATTTTTGGGAATATCTAGATAAATTTGTGAAATGGCAAAAAATTAGCAAAACGCCACTGCGTCTCGTTTTAGACGTGGTGTTCATTTTTTCGACACCAGCAATGGGCGCAGGCATCCAAAAACGGAAGCCGGTGTCCAAAAACGGATGCACGTGTCTAAAAAAAAATGCCCGAATTTTCGCAGGCTTTTCTCTAACTTATTCGCCTGCGAGAAGTTGCCGTGAATTTGTTGCAGGCGAATAAATTTGCCCATCACTAGTTGTAATCCTTAATAATGAGATTCTGGGTTTTGCAACAGCAACTTATTTATTAAAATACAGTGCATGGAAGAAGCATGGCTCTCTGACTGTATAGCTCAGTCTCCTCTGCTTCTGGGCTGGCCCTGCCTATATGCTTCTTTTTCTATAACAAACTTTTTTAACATTATTAACAATTATCACATCCTTTCCTTTTTGACATTGTAACATGGTGGTAATAACAACCATTAATAGTTGTAACTTAGTACAGGTGATTTGCTATAATTATTTTGCTGTTACAACTGACTAGTGATGGGCGAATGTACCCTGTTTCGCCGAAAAATTTGCGAATTTCCAGCGAAAAAATTTGCGAAACGAGTCGCACGTTGTTTTCGTCGCATCGTTTTCATCGCATTTTCATTGAGTCACATCGTTTTCGTTGCGTTTCCGTAGCGTCGTCTACGACGCGCGTCGGGTCAAGAAAGATGCGCAACTCGCCCCTGGCGAATAAATTAGCCCATCACTACAACTGACATGTCACTTTAACACTGTTCGACTAGATGGTGTTTTGATAATACAGCCATAATGTGTTTGCACATGTGTTTGCACATTATGTGTAAGTGTTTGCACTTGGTTATTGTCAGTTGTATTTTGTGTATTAACTGTGGCATGATCTGAGTTTTGTGTTCCTTGGATGGGCACATATCTCAGAAAAGATTCTGATGTGTCCATCTGGTTGTCCTCACTGTTATCGACTAACAACTTTGATTCACAGAAACTGGTAAACCGCTTGCAGCACTAACTGACATATCTAATACATACACTAATTTGTTGCACACCCACTACTGAATTTTTTACCACCGTTTATGTTTTAATAAAGCCGCATATTAGTGCATTTGCCTCCCGTGGATATGTCGGTCAGCGCTGCAAGCGGGTAACCAGTTTCTGTGAATCAAAGTACTCAGTTGAAATTACCGAGATTCCACAATAGCTGTGACATAAAAGGAAAGACAGTGAGTACGAGTAGAGCTCCACCATAGAACGGTTCTCTGTATATGCTGGCATCGACTGACAACTGCCTATTTCTAATGGCATCTTTTGCTTTATTGTCCTCTGGCCAGTAAGCATTCACTGGTGGATTCTACTCCATGTGAATCAAATCCTGGTCCTGTGCTTCCTCTGACTGATACAGTGCTTGTCATCAGAATGAGCAAGGCTTGGTATTTTAGGGTTTTTATATAAATGCGTTCTATTTTGCCTTTTTTTTTCCTCCATCACTTGTTTTAACCTCATAAGAATGTGCTTGTTCATATTAGGTAGATCCATTCCAAATTCTGACCTCATCTCCAATGTGTAAATATTCAAGTGGTTTTGTACTTATGGCATTTCTCTTTATATTAGGGGCTCCCTTGGAAGTGCTGGAGCAAAGGTTTGGCAACTTGTGTAGCGTGTTATCACTTTCTTGTAGATTATCATCAGAGACAGTGCTTGTTTTAAATTTCTTCCACATTTCTTCTGATACTGCTTTCCTAGTCAAAACACTATAAATATGTATTTATAAACTTGATTCCTTTTCACTGTCTGATGCAAATGTCCTTGTCCTTGATAATGCATCTGCAACTAGATGGAACCTGCCTGGTGTGTTTTCTACTTTGTAGTCATATTTCTGCAATTTCAATAACAAACACTGAATGTGTGGAGGAGCTTTCTGTAGTTATTTCTATGTGATAGTACAGTAAGTAGTGGCTTGTAATCTGTTTCAACTATAAATTTTGTCCCATACACAAAGTTGTGGAATGCATCACATCCAAAGCAATACCAAGAGTCTCTTTTTCTCTCTGTGCATATTTGTGCTCTGTATGTGTGAATGGGTGTGATTCATATGCAACTGGCTTCCATATGTAACCATATTTTTGTAGTAGAACGTAATCTATTCCATCTTCTGATGCATCTGTTGATTTTTTTAAAGGCCAATGTATGTAAAAATATTGTAGAGTCTCTGCACACCAAATACAACAATTAATGTCTTTTAGTGATTTGAACTAATTTTCCTGCTTTTCTGTCCAGTTCCACTCAGGCTGCTTTAGCAACAAGCTCCTCATATGGGTCTTCTTGTCTGCCAGATTGGGAATTTACTTGCCAAGGTAGTTTAGCATACCCATGAATCTCTGCAGTTCTTTTTTATTACTGGGACTGGCCATTCTTTTAATTGCTAGAACACTTTGCAGGATCTGGTTTTGCTCCACTGTGAGAAATTATTTCACCAAGATACAAAATTTCTGATTTCTTAAACTGACATTTAGCATGATTCAGTTTAAGTCCATTTTCTTTTGCTATGATTCTTCTGTGGTGCCCAAATGAAAATATAATCTATGTAGACTTCAACTCCTTCCAAGAGTTGCTGCATTGTTCTGTGAAAAATATCTGGTTCTGAACTTAATCCAAAAAGCAGACTCTTGAACTGATACTTTTCAAAAGGTGTATTAAAGGTACACAATTTTCTGCTTCTATTACTGAGAGGATTCTGCCAAAACCCATTTGTAAATAATTTGGCATTTGCCATTTCACCCATGATTACATTTTTCTTGAGGTGTCTTTTTTTTGTCTTGGTAATATTTTTGTCCAAATGCATTAGAGTCAATAGGTGTTTTTTTCTTAAGGCAACTTTTTTTTCTCTGCAACAATTTTGTTTCTTTGAATTTTTTGAGGTTGCTTCTTGTCAAATAGTCACATATTGATTCACAGGTGGCGAACTGCAGAAATTCATGCAAATCCATGCCTGGCAAAAACAAATTTGTTCATCACTATTGGTTACTACTTTTCCATTTAAGTAGCGTTTTTTTAAAAAAAAGAAGCATTTGAATTCTTTGAAAATACATGTATTTATTTATAGATAGACACATGAGTATAGATAACGTCATTTCGTATGACGTTAGCGCGCAATGGCACCGTATTTGAATACATTTAAAGGGGCATTTTTTTTTTGGTTTTTATCGTTGCCCGTGATAGGTTTATTCCTGGTGCCTTATACCTGCACTGAAAAGATTCTGTTTGATTTTGATTCCTGTGTTAGACCCTGACTGGATTTTGACTATTCTGATTATCTGTATCCTGACCCGTGCCTGTTATTTGACTACCGATTCTGCCTCATCCTTGTCTAATTGATCACCCGGTTTGATCCTTTGCCTGCCTGACGACTCTTGCTATCTGCCTGCCTCGACCCGGTCTGTCTGACCACGATTCTGCCTACTCCTGTCTGTACCATGACCTTTGGCCTTAAAGACTCTCAAACAGTCGTGCTCCTTTGCTGGCCAGAACTCCTGCCCTGCACCTCTCGTTTAAGTCCAGGTGGCATCTGAGTAGCTGAGGGTTCCTCTCGAAGCCAAAGGCGGTCACACTACTGGTAAAGCACAAGCCTAGACCAGGGTGCTTACACTAAAAATCTTGGGTGCTTCAGCCAACCTTCAGAAACCCTTTCGGGAAGAGTGCAATGCAGTATAGAGCTCTTGCCAGAGGCAAAATCATACAGTGAAGGAAAGATACTGCAGCACCTCTTGAATGCAAAAGTGTAAACTTGCTTTTATGTAGTCAGAAATGGCAATGTTTCTGGCTAATCCTTGCCCTTTCTCAAGCCTTTTGCATTCAAGAGGTGCTGTAGACCAGGGTGCTTGGCATTTGTTCTGGTATTGGGTGCCGACCGTGAAATTATCACGGCCCATAGAAGACGAAGGTCACGCCAGTGCCGCTGCTGCCACTCCAACCACTACCGAAGTGCTTCTTACCACCCTGCTACAGCACTTGGAGGATCAGGAGAAGAAGCAGAACTATCTCTTGCAGGGTTTTCACAACCTAACCCCCCAGCTGGAGACTCCACAAGCTCCACAGCAGCTGCCTGTTCTTGGCCCCTCTC
This sequence comes from Xenopus borealis, assembly GCA_024363595.1. Classification (NCBI taxonomy): domain Eukaryota; kingdom Metazoa; phylum Chordata; class Amphibia; order Anura; family Pipidae; genus Xenopus; species Xenopus borealis. Next base: position 60,584,325 of record CM044446.1, read on the forward strand.
CTCCTCTGGGTTTTTCTGCCATGTGGGGTAACACTGCTAAGTCCCATGAACCCAAGATTGCATTCCCTGAAAAATGTAGTGGGGATAGAACAAAGTTTAGTGTTCCGCGAGGCTTGCAAATTATATCTCAGACTGCCCACCTCTGATCCTGCTCGTTATTCCCTTGATACCTTTTTCAATACTATGGCAATCCTTTACGATGACCCGGATTGTGGATCATCTGCTGACTCCGCAATTCGTGCGTTGTGCCAAGGGAAACGGGATGCGGGGGTGTACTGCACTGAATTCTGCCAGTGGGCAGTAGAGACGGGGTGGAATGATGCCGTCCTGCGTAGCCAGTCAGGGCATCCAAGTATTTCTAAAATTATGTCCCTATTGCGACGTAGTGTCTGGTGGCCCTCTTATAAAAAAAAAGACACTAAGGCCTTTGTCTCCTCCTGCTCTGTTTATCAATGGTCTAAATCTTCCCGTACCTTGTCTCAGGGTTTATTACTCCCCTTGCCAATCCCTGATAAACCTTGGACTCATCAATCTATGGATTTTATTGTGGATCTGCCAATGTTCTAGCTGAATTGTTTGTTTCTCACATTTTTAAGTTTCATGGTTTTCCTTATAATATTGTTTCTGACAGGGGGGTTCAGTTTGTTTCTAAATTTTGACGTGCTTTCTGTTGTTTAGTTGGGGTTGAGTTATCCTTTTCAAATGCCTACCATCCACAAACCAATGGTCATTCCGAAAGAGTTAACCAATGTATTGAACAATATCTCCGCTGTTATTTTTCTGATAACCAAACTATGTGGGGTGATCTCTTGTCTCAGGGTTTATTACTCCCCTTACCAATCCCTGATAAACCTTGGACTCATCAATCTATGGATTTTATTGTGGATCTGCCCCCTTCCCAAGGGAAGACCGTTATATGGGTGGTCATAGATAGATTTAGTAAAATGAGTCATTTTATTCCTCTTCCACAACTCTTCCCTCTGCCAATGTTCTAGCTGAATTGTTTGTTTCTCACATTTTTAAGTTTCATGGTTTTCCTTCTAATATTGTTTCTGACAGGGGGGTTCAGTTTGTTTCTAAAATTTGATGTGCTTTCTGTTGTTTAGTTGGGGTTGAGTTATCCTTTTCCAATGCCTACCATCCACAAACCAATGCTCAGACCGAATGAGTTAACCAATTTATTGAACAATATCCCCGCTGTTATGTTTCTGATAACCAAACTATGTGGGGTGATCTCTTACCCTAGGCAGAGTTTGCATACAATAATGCTACCCATTCCTCTACTGGGAAATCTCCTTTTTTTATTGTTTATGGGTTACTTCCTAAGGCATTTTCATTCTCTGGTTCTAATTCCCCTATACCCTCAGCTAACTCCTCTGTTGATCATTTTTCTGAAATTTGGTCCCAAATTCACGAGTACTTTTCTGCAGCTACTTCTGCCCAGAAGGTAGCTGCTGATAAATACCATAGGGAGGCACCCCAGTGTAAGAATATTAAACTGAAAGTGCCCTCTCTTAAACTTGGTCCTAAATTCATTGGTCCTTATCCTATTTCCAAGGTTATTTATCCTTCTTCTGTAAGTCTTCAATTACCTGATAGTTTTAAAAGTTCCAATTCTTTTCACTTTTTACTCCTTAAACCCGCCACTCAGGTCCGTCTTTTACTGGTTCCTGCTACGGTATTGGTTGAAGGCCAACCTGAATATGAGGTCCAAGAGCTCCTCGATTCTCGATTCTCGCTTTCTGCGAGGTAAGCTTCAATATCTTATTAAGTGGAAGGGCTATGGATCTGAGGAGAACTCTTGGGTCCCAGTTGATGACATCAAGGCTGATCACCTTAGGATACAATTCCACACTAAATTTCCTGGGAAGCCTGGAGGTACGGTGGCCCCCCCTAGAGGGGGGTAATGTAACAAATACTCACCCTGGTGGTCTAGTGGTGCATCGGGGACGTTCAATGCGCTGCTCTGCCCCCTCTGTCCTGCCGGCATATCCTTAGTGCATGCGCCACGTGCACTACCAGTATTCAAATAACAGGCACGGGTCAGGATACAGATAATCAGAATAGTCAAAAGCCAGGCAGGGTCTAACACAGGAATCAAGATCAAACAGAATCTTTTCAGTGCAGATACAAGTCACCAGGAATAAACCTGTGCCGACCGTGACACTTATGTTTTTTCATCTACCCACTGTAAGTTACAATACTTCTCAGAAATATAAAGCTTTCAATGTTTTCAGATGACAGTAAAGGGGATCAGTTGTCATTATCTTTTTACTTTTGATCAGAAATGTAGGTATGGAATACATTTCCAGAATGTACTAGTTTAGTATGCTTAACAAGCTGATGAGCCATTCTATGTCTTTTTTTTGTACCAGTACATTGAGTTTCAACTCAGCCAATTGTCTTTCTTATGTTCCCACACACAAACTAATTTTATAAGCATCATTCCACTTGCACACTGTTCTTGAGATAGCCTGGAATGCAATAAAGCATAATGCAATTTTACTTCGCTAAACTTAATAACTCTCGGTATTCTGTGGTCAAAAGTGTTTGGTACCAGAATAGAGACATCATAAGCAATGTTATTTTACCATGTGTTAACAACCACATAAAATCAAGAGTACAACTGTCACAGTTTTGTCTTTCAAATTGAAAAAAAAACTTTGGCAGAAGTTGTCCTCATCTGGATGTAATTGAAAAATGAAATCTCTTGTGTTCTATATGTTTCACTTAGCCAGAACTTGTGATTTTCATTTGATTTCTTCTAATGTTTCCTTAAAAAATAAGCGTCTAATGAGTTGGTGCCATTACACTAGTTGATGAAAGAACATGGTATAGAATGTTTAATCACTAAAATGGTTTGTGTACATAAAGTCCCACTTCAACTTGTAAAATGACTGCTTGGTTTTAGCATTACTACTTTTTTTATAATGCAAATGTCAGTCCTCTACAAATCAAAAAGGCACCAATGTGTGAATAGAGGTTATTTGATATTTTACAAAAATATGTTTAACCACTGCAGGACACAACAATGTGTTCTATATTGCACCAAAATCCTTTTGACAGCTATTGGTATTAAGAGCCATAAACGGTTAGTTTATGCAGTCTTTTAAAGGTAGTGATAAATGAAAATTTTCACCATGTTTCACTGTAAAAATGATGTCCATAGACTCTAATGGGTGAAATAAAATATTTGCGCAATTTGTCGCCCATAGTCTTCAGTGCATTTTGGTGAATTGCTGCCATTTTGCACATTTTTGGCGATATAGGTCAAATTCGCCCATCACTATTTAACAGCTTATTGATATGCAAACTTGGAAGATTATTTATTAAAGGTTCCCACCATGACTAAACTCACTGAATTTATTAAAAGTTCATATTATAAAAATTACAAATGAAAATGAAGCTCTAAACGATCCGAAAAAATATACAAATACCTCAAAAAATTTGTGCCTGAAAAAATTCCAAAAAACACTAGCATTCAAATGATCCAATAGGATCAGCACAGCTCCCTTTGACTTCTATAGAACCTAGACAATTTTTACTTGGCAAAGTTTTGCCTTAGTGGTTTTAATTGTTTTTTTTATTAAATAAATCTAAAAATATTTTGAGCTTTTTAGAAATATAGAAACAAACACAAATTCAGTTGTTAGTTATTGGTCCCCTTAGACTCACTTTCTGATCAGTGAAAAGTGGAGCCAATTCCCAAAAAAAACCATGTACAGTAACATGAAAAGGATCCAAAATTTTCCCTCTATGCTATAAAACTGGTGCCTACGTGATGGCTACTGAGGTACTGATCTGACTAAGTTTTAGAATTTTTTTAGATGTACCTATTCCAAGCACCTCAGTTGCTCTTTATTTTTATTGTTTATGGTTCTCAAATTATATTCCTATTTTTATGTTTCTGGTCTGCAATTTAAATTGCTATCTGGTTGTTAGGATCAATGACCCGTGTAACTAAAAAGGAGAGAATGACTGTGAGGCTTTCATTTCATTGTTATTCTTATTTCTTAATGCATCCTATTCAGGTCCTATTCCTATTCCAATCTGGCTTTCTAACATTGTGAAGAGTGGCAATCATTGCTCAATTTTAATCATCTATTTAACGGGTTGCCATTTTACTTGTGTTGTTAGAGGAACCCTAGTTTATGGTTGATTTACCACATATTGAACTGGGAAATCCTGAAATATTCCCAGTGGTTGACTATTTTCCCCAATTATCAAAACGTTTCAGACAGTTAGGATTTGTGCAAGGATTTTTGGTGTGGAACTATGACTATAATTTTAACATTTCATCTGCATTCCTACGAAGTAAAAATTAAGCTATGGTGGGCTAAAAGCAAAGGACCTACTATCACTGTTCAGTTGCTGATTTACACTTCATCGCCAGTATCATTATATATTTATGTAGCAACAACAAGTTAAGGTGCACTTTACATTAATCGGAAACAAACAGGGGTCTAACAATAGTCAAAAATTGTAGCAAATACATTAATAAATAAGTCCTTGAGAAATGTCCCCAGGTGTGACCGAAACGTCGGATTGAGATGTGTTTGCACTGAAAAGAAAAAATCACCTTCAATATTGGAATTACTGTGAGTGCTGGTCCTTCTTCCAGAATCTATGCAACCCTGCCAAAATCCTATGGGAGCTTCCCATAGGGATATATAGTAATTCAGTAGATTCAATCTGGTAAATTATATGTGTTTGCACTGAAAATAAAAAATCACCTTCAGTATTGGAATTACAGTGAGTGCTGGTCCTTCTTCCAGAATCTATGCAACCTTGACCCTGCACCACTGGCTGTGAGATTGAGTGCTGGTACTGGGATAATATATATATATATATATATATATATATATATATATATATATATATATTAATGCACTAAAGATTAATATAAATTATTGTATTTATTGTAATGGATAAACTTTTAAAAACACATGAAGCAATGTAGAAACAATGTTGGACAATTTTAAGATGCACACTGCAATACGCATATCCAGTAAGGGTTAATCACTAATTGAAGAATTGAACACTGAGCACTGATTGGAGGATGTAAAACACTATGCTATTTAAATGTTTTTGGAATGGTCTTTTGTATAAATCCTTGAGAAAGGTCCTAATGAGGACCGAAACGTTGGATACTTTGACATGCCAATAAAATATTGAAGAATTTTTAAACGGGATTGCTGGTTTCATGAAGCTGTGTATGAATAACTTTCACCGTGCACCCTGAATTTGTAATGGGATACGCTGTAACAGCGGCGGCTTTGGAGTGCGGACACTCATCAAGCACAATATATATATATATATAATAGTATATAATGATAGTAAAGTGACACACACCACAATAAAAACGACAGCGGATTTCACCCATTAAATTTTAGGGCAAGCTAAAAATAAAAAAAAAATCTTGACTCTCATTTGAGAAATGTTGTGGAATGATTCTCACCTTTATGTCTCATTTTTTTTATTGATCGCTAAAATCGTCCGAATCGAACGATTTTAGCCAATCGATCAAATTTTTTTATCCTATCAAAAAAACTTGCCAAAATCCTATGGGAGCTTCCCATAGGGATATATAGTAATTCGGTAGATTCAATCTGGCAAAGTGGGCAATTGAATAAAAATTTTAAGGGCAAGTACTTCGACCATTGAATGGTCAAATGATCAAATAGATTTTTATTCGATCTATTCGAATCATTTGATTTGATCGAATTTTGAAAATTCAATGGTTGAAGTGGCCAAAAAAAATTAGAAAATTCAAATTTGAACAATTTTTAAAATTCGATCGAAGTTCGAATTATTCACACAAATTTAGTAAATCTGCACCTAAGTGTCCAAAGTGATTTCTTTTACTCTCAGCCTGTAAATTGCTGGTACAAAGTAGTAAGCCACAGAGAATATGAGTACCAAATGAACCGGCAAACGAGACTGTAAATTCACATGTTCCATTTCCTTCGTTACTGCTTGGTTTTTTCATATTAATGGTTTTATTCATACTGAGATAATAGTGACACTGAAATTTCTGATGATAAAAATTAATTTTTTTACGCAATGTTATTCTGCTTACCCAGCTGTGTTCGACAAGTATTTCTTGTTGAATTTACACTCTGTCCATGATAGCTGCTCTAAATTAAGGAGAAACCTAGAAGGACCTAGAAACTTATGACTACTGAAAACCGTAACTAGGTGATTTAGCCTAACTAAAATCTATAATCTTTTGCAGTTTTAGAGAGTCCAAGAAAATGCTCCAATTACTAGAATACTCCCCTTTTATATAGTTGGAAGGTAACAAAATATAGTTATTTACTAATAACAAGATTTCTCCCCCTGTCTGTTTATTTTGTTGTTATTTGGAGCAATAATCCTGACATTAAATACTTTGCATTTTTAACCTCTTTTCACATTTTTGGCAGTACATTTTGTTACTTTGCACAATTCTTATCAAACTAGTATTCCATCATAGACTAAAATACTTGATAGTGGATGCCTTTTCTATAAACATCCAGTGGAATGTAAATACAGTATTTCCCAAAAATTTGTATTTCTCTGCCATGTCAGTCTAAATTGTAAAACATAATTATACAGTTATTTTTTTTTCTAACTGGATATATATATAATTGTTATGTTTGAACCAATGTGAATAGAGCAGGACCACCTTCACAGGATACAGTAAACATAAATTAGTAGATATTATGGTTTATTATTAGTGATGGGTGAATCTGACCACTTTGCTTCTTTGAAAATTCAAATGAATTGAATTCTATGGGCGACAATTTTATTTTACATGAAAAAAAAATTTTCTGATGGTGGATAGTGATGGGCGAATCTCCCGCGATTCGCTTCGCCTAAAGATTCGCGAATTTCTAGAGAAATTCGCGAATCGGCGAAAAATTAGCGAAACGAGTCGCGGGAAGCTTTTGACGCACGTTGCGTCAACTTTGACGTGCGTTGCGTCGTTTTCGGGGCGCGTTGCGTCGTTTTCGACACGTCGCGTCAAAAACAACGCGCGACTCGTTTTTTGGTGATTTTCTGGTGATTCGCGAATTTATTCGCCAGCGGCAAATCGCGGGAATTCGCCGCGAATTTGGCCCTGGCGAATAAATTCGCCCATCACTAATGGTGGAAACAACATTTACATTAAGGAGATTATTTTCTTTTACAAAAAGTACAGTAACATGATATAAATACAGGTATAGGATCTATTATCCATAATGATTGAGACCTCGGGTTGGGTTCGGCATTCTGTAATTTGGATCACCTGAAAATCATTGAAATACACACAAAAACATGGTGGTGCCACCAAAATATATGCAGCTTGATGCAGCTTAGTTACTATCAAGTATAATGTGTTGTTTTAAAATACAAAGAAAAAGGAAATAAGAGAAAATTTTAGATTTTTGCTTAAAATGGATTGTGTAAGAGTTAGCATCAGGATAATGAGCTTTCTGGATTATGGGTTTCCAGTTAAGTGATTACATCCGTTTAAATGCAAAAATAAAATTTTCATTTAAGATTTAAGAGGTTTTTTATTAAGCTCTGAATCTTTCTAGTCGGACTTTTGAAGGAGAAAAAAAAACTGTTTTATTGGCATTTATTAAAGTCCAATGGTGTTAAAAGTCTGATGAAAAATGTACTCCAACTCAGACCTGCCAAGTCAATGGCAGATGTCCTGTTAACAACCAGTTGCGCTGGGTTTCCAAAAAAAACGTGGCGGTTAAAATCCAGGCAGATTTGTCTTTTTAAGAAAAAAGTGAGAACATTTCTGAGTTTAATAAATAACCCCCTAAGTGCTGTAATTGCTTTCCATTTGCTTGAATGATCCAAGAACCTCTAATTAGTGCTCCTCAAAAATTATGTTTGTATACATTGTTTTATTTCTTGGTTCACTCTTAGACCTTGTGTAGCATGAGTTTGTTATAGCAATCGCTTTACAGAAATTTTGCAACATTCACAATAGTTCCTCTCCTAATGAAGCTTACACATGCCCTATGACATTCTTACAACAAAAACATACTGGCAAACAGCTCCTGGCAAATAATGTGAAGGTAAGAACAGTAGTAGTACTTCGGGAATACAACAATACTAACCACTAAACCATTTTGACACCTGTAGCACCCAATCTGGGGTGAACAGCAACATTATGGTGTGGCAAGTAGCAGAGTTGACAATGCCACGTGTACCATGGCCCTTACATGCTTAAAATCATTAAAAAGCATGTTGGGAGTCTGTGAATCCAAATTCTGCCGCTGCTACTGTGTGAACAGGTCTGATAAGCTGAGAAGGCATAATTAGCACAATTAGCACTTCTCTGATGGACAGTAAACAGTTTTACTTACACTGAGTTCTCAGTGCGCTGAATATTATGTTACATTGATTTGGAGACAGTGCTCTTAAGGACGATCTTGGCTTTCCCAGACAGCTAAATTCACTCTGTCTCCCACTGCTCGGAGTTATATGAGATGTGAGAGAATATTGGAGATAAGCAGAAGTCATTTCCACTACTTTCCTAAACCTGCTAATCAATTTCGGGTACCTGACTAATCAATCTCACAGACATATTATAAAATTAAATGTGAATTCAATATGCCAGCTCATTTCTAAGTACTCTTTAGTAACAATCCCTTCAATGTGTAGTTAGTGATTTCACATATAAAAATTGTTTTCAAAGTCTGAGCACATTTCCAATAAATTTTGCAAAGCAAGGAAAGTTCACAGGACATATTTATTTGATCTGCAGCTTCTTGAAAGATTAACAGGCTAGATGACCATTAAAATTCACAATAAGTAAAGCATAATTATATAAAATGGCCTATTCTTTATTGTATCTTCTAGAGCTGGCATCATGTACTGTACTGTAAGTCCCACAATAACTATTAAAATGTCAACAAAGGTGCAAGGGGTAGATGAACATGACATGGCTATCTAGTACACAGGAATATTGTACTCTTCATTTTGTATGTAAACATTTTCCACTTATAATTCACAAACAAATTATTTTCTCAAAATTGAAAGTCAAAAAACAAAATAATATGTATCAGACACTAGATAAATAAAACTTGAAATACATTATCATAACCCAGATGAATGCAAAAAACCTAAACTGAAACCAGTGCCAAATATGCCTCAAGAGGGAAAAAAAATCCTTCCAACCCCCAATGGTGATTGTAAACATTTGCTGCATCAAGTGTTTGGCATTCATTTAACATGAATAATACCATGCAGACTCTCATGTTTATTCTGTATAACAGTACCAGTACCCTCGAAATAACAGTACATGCAAGAAAACATACACATTTGCTTATCAATAGATAATATGACACCATAAAGAATAGAAACTTCTGACATTTTACAAAATATGCAAAACGAGGGAAGATATTTCCACCTGCTGTTAGCAACTTCTTCCCCTGACATCACATCCCTTTCTTGATCTGCCCACAGCCCAATTGTCTCCGGCCAAACACAGCTACATCTGGTTCTGCCAAACAGAAACCAGTGTAATCTAGCTGCTGGTCACTCAGATCCCTTGCCATGCATCACCTGCTATGCTTTCCTTTTTCATCATCGGTGATCTCACATTTTTAAAGCATTATGTAGCAAAGTTTATTCCAAGAGGAAATTCCTTTATCACTGTGATGGGATATAATGAATGAGCCATGAGAAAAGTACTGTAAGATGCAATATAATTGAAGTGCCAAAGATATGGCTGTGTTTTAGAAAAAGTGATATCAGAAATTATTTGACATGTGCTAATTATATGTTATCATTAAATTAATAAGGGAAAGGGTGAGACAAACACTTTAATTTCAATTGGGGCTTAGTTAAAGTGTGTTAAAACATCCCTCGGACTATAAAATTTATTTTTATGGGCAGATACGCTTGTGACTAGTGATGGGCGAATCTGTGGCATTTCGCTTCGCTGAAAAATCCGCAAAATTTCAGCGAAATTCGCAAAACAATGAAAAAATTTGCGAAACGAGTCACGCTGATGTTTTGTCGCGCGCACAAGTTGACACACGCTTATTTTGACACGCGGCAGAATAGTTTTAACGCACAGTGCAATGTAATAAAACTGCCAGGTGAAATGCATACCCCCAACGGTCCCTTTTTTTGGAAGGACATTCCCTCTTTTGACAGTGCAACCTGCAGTCCCTCATTTCATTTGTATTGGAAAGTCCCTCTTTTCTCTGCATGGAATAGCCAGAAAAAGAAAGAAGTTACTAACTTAATTGGCTTTTGGCAGAGAGCCTAGAAGAACAGCTAACAGGTGCAAAAAAGATGCTTTTTAACAATTTTGATATAATAAAATAAGTAATTGATTGTATTTGTAACAGTTTAGATAAGGAGAAATATTTTCAAACTTTCATAACCTGCCAAATTTGGTAAAACGAACATGTTAATTAGTGGGTGTGGCCACAAAAATGGGTGTGGTCAAAATGTTGCTAATTGCAAAACAGATGAAAGGGGATAAATGGGGGGGGGAGGTTACATGACAACTACCACTTCACAGTCACTAGCACTGTGTTTACACAATCCAGCACTATATTGCACAAAACACAATATTGTAAATCTTACATTCCCTTTTGTCTGTGAATCTATTTTTTTTGTGGAACGTAGTGTCCAATTTTCTATAATTTTCTGTGGGTATGTACCTGCTGAACCATGTTTTAATAAAAACTATACCCCTATCAATTTAGGTCTCTATAAAATATATTGCATAAAAAGGCTATACTTTTTAGTAGTATGTGCCATTGAGTAATCAGGAATAGAACATTGCCAATTTAAGAAATAAGGGCCATCGCCTGGGATCCTACAATTCTAAGGGCCATCCCCTGGGCTCCCACAATTCACAATTCACAGTGCACACAACAAACTAAACAAACCATACATGTTAGGTCACAAGAGCCAATTAATAGAAAGAGTTCTGTCTTTTCCATACTTCTTCCTGTTACAGTTAGGGCTGCAGTATTTCTGGTCAGATGATCTATAATGAAGCACACAGACCATCGTGAAATAGTGGCTCGTTATTAACAATGTAATATGGCAATATTTACTGATATCTATTTTCCAGTTTGGTAATATGTCACTATGATAAATACTATCTGTTGCTTAAGTGTTCATTTTGGGGTTATCGTTTTCCTTTAAAGTAATTAATTGATGTCAAGTAGATAATGCTTACCGTCTAAGAGATCTGTATTCACTCAGGATTCCCAAACAATCGCCTCAGACAGCAAGAAATAGCTAAAAGTAGGTCCAGTGAATTTTGTTACAAAAGCGTAGGAGAGGGCATCAAAAGTTTCAGGTGAAAGGTGTGGGATAGAGTTACACTGGTTTAAGAGTGGAATTTTTCTGAACAAAAGCCTGTTTTTCCTAAAAGTTTTACAACGTGCGGTGACACTGTTAGCATGTCACCTTTCCTAATCAGGTGGTTGCATCTCTGAGGAAACACTACCTGACTGACCCGGCTAAACACTTTGCAGACACAAAGTACAAAAAGGTGAACTGGAGTTCATGCAAAGAACAGTTTTAGGGGTTGAAAATTCTGTACTTTAACTCCAACTACTGTCTGAGATTTATCTCCCCATATGTACTTGCCAAAGCCACAACAATATTTAATTACATGAATTAGTCAAAATTTTCTCTCCATTAATAAAACTATAATAACATTAATAGTTTTATTAAAAAATAAACACTTAAACAGTGATGCAATAAATATTTTTGTCACCTCTAGGTAATTGATCTGATTCCTGATCACGGGATTCCTATTCCCTATTTAACAGGATAAAAATATATATAATCATGTACAAACCCAGTGTGGGAAAAGTAAGACAGGTTACAGAAATCCATGTGTTAACTGGGTTGGCCAATGGGAGGCAGGCAGAACTGATGTCAGGAGCACAGGCAAAACAGGGGGCCCAGGCTCACACAAAAGGGATAGTGTTTTTTATCAAAGGGAAGGGGTTTGTGATAGACTGCAAGGTTTGGATCCTGTTTGGGTAGGTCAAGTGTGGGGGCCATGAATGTGGTTCTATTCCACAGACCTCCCATATTCAGCAGTAATTGACAGGTGCACCGTGGGGGGGGGGGGGGGGGGGGGGGGGGGGGGGGTAAGGAGGCTGGTGGAATATCTAAGGACTAAGTAAAAGTGGTGCTTCACTTATGAAAATGGATTTGGTCTTCCCATCAAAGGAGAGATTTTGGACAGTTTGGAGGCAGGATAAGATTAGGAAGGTAAGTGGCGTTGCAGACATATGGATCCCCACTATTCCTTACAAGTAGTTGATATACCATTGCTGAATAACGAAGATTACAAATATTACATGTTTGTTATTATAATGTATAGATCCTGGCAAAACAGAGTATGAATACAATAATCTATTCTCAGTTTACTGTATACTGTGCTCAGCAGGTTAATGTATATTTAAGATTGTGGGTGGCTCTTTCATTCTTGTCACTTCCTGTAAGTAATTTGTATGTTTGCGGAATAAAGCTGTCTATTGTACAGGGATGTGTAATTATTGCAAAGTAGTAAAAATAATAAGCTTAATATTCAGTAACCACATTATATTTGATAATTAGGGCAAATAAATCGCTTAGGCCACACGCGGCGTGCATCTTTGTTGTTTATAGGCACATGCGCGCTGGCGTGATGACATCAGCATGCAATGACGAAAAAATTAAAAAGTATTTAAAAGGCAAGGAAAGGCAAAGACATAAAATCCCATTTTTACTTTCTTTAATGAAAAAGAAATCTATCTTCAATATACTTAAATAATTTAGGCTTGTAGGGGTAGATTTATCAAAGTTCCGCCACTAGAGGGAAATTCCGCAGCTCTCCAATAATTTCTATGGGATTTTTGAATGTGTATTTATCAAAGGTTGAAATTTCACTTTCACCCATTTATAAATATACCTTTCAAAATCCCATCGAAATGAATTGAGAGCTGCGGAATTTCCCTCTAGTGGCGGAAATTCACTCTTTGATAAATTTCCCCCGTAGTGCAATAAGTTCATGTTTAGTATACAAAATACAGCATTTCTAGCCTTATTCTATTTTAGACTTATCTTGGCTTTTTTTTTTTTAGACTTTTATCTTGGCTTTTTGTATTTTTTCATTGCCTGTTATAGGTTTCCTCCTTGTGAGTTCCTAGTGCTTCTGTGCTGTTAAGCTTCTGATACCTGATTACCTGTTGTGACCCCTGCCTGTTTTGTGACAAATCCTGACTTCTGAAAAACCTGACCCTGCCTGGTAACTGACTCTTCTATTCAGTACCAAAAATTATTTAATGTTTTTGGAGCAATACTATGAACAACAGGTAGGGTGCGCTATGGGAGCTAATATGGCTCCCATACATGCTAACACAATTATGCATGATTTTGAAAGTAGACATATTTTAAACAGTAAGTGGGGTCACCGTATTTTATAATATTAGCGCTATGTGGATGGCATCTTTTTGATATGGGACGGGACCACTGAGCAATTTGAATTTATGGTTTAGGATATTAACCAAATACATGATACAATTAAGTTTACATATGAATATTCGGACAAAGAACCTGCATATTTGGATATAAAAGTGAGTATTGAGGAAAGTGGATTAATAACATCTATGTACTATAAACCCACAGATTGTAATACTCTACTATTATCATCAAGTTGTCATCCACCAGGTGTATTTAAGGGCCTTCCTTGCAGTCAGCTAAATAGAGTTAAACGGAATACTTCCAAAGAAAGTGCTTATGAAATAGAGGCAGACGCGATGATCACTAAATTTGTAAAGAGAGGCTATGATGTAAACCAATTAAAACAGATAAAACAAGAAATAAAAAATGTGAAACCTAATGAATTATTAAACAAAGAAAAGAAATGGGACAAACCAAAATTAACTAAAACTCCTTTTAAATCAACTTTTGGTCGGCTAACACCGTTTGTAAAATGAATAATTAAAAAAATTGGAAAATATTGCAAACGGATCGAGAAATGGGTAAACTATTTAGAAATCCCCCTTTATTCTCATATATAACAGGGAGAACAATAGGAGAAATGGTATCTAAAAAAGTCCTAAAGAAGGATAGGAATATGGGATTACTGGCACCCCTTAAAAATGGCACTTTTGGATGTGGGGATTGTGCTCACTGTAATGGAATTATACATGGGGAGACAATAGCACATCCAACAAAAGGTTTTCCCATCAGGATTAATGGGCAATTTACATGTAACAGTAAGGAAGTAATATATATATGTTAAAATGCCCATGTGGATTAACATATGTAGGGCAGACTAGCAGATCCATTAAGACTTGGTTAAATGAACATAACAGTAAAATAAGAAATTATTCAGCTGAAAGAAAGAAATAAACAGGAAGAAAAGAAAGACAGAATCTCTGAACTATCAGTAGCTAAACATTTTTTTCATATTAAACATACAGTGTCGCAACTAAGATGGACAATATTAGAGCAAATAAGTTCCATCAGAGGAGGTAATGTACGGAAACATTTATTAAGAAAAGAGGCAGTGTGGATAAAACGACTAGATTCTCTTATGCCGATGGGATTAAATGAAAATTTTAGTTTGCAATGCTTTTTATAATTGAATAGTATTTTAAAAAAACTTTTTGATATTGGATCAGTTTGTATGATGTATTAATTGTAATGATTGGTTTTAACTAAGATAAATTATTTATGTATTACAGGTATTGAATTATGCACCTAAAATGAATTGAGACTATATGGCTATGGAATAAGGATTTTTGTATCAAGATGTTAAGGGTTTAATGAAATTGGTGAATGGTCACATGATGTAGTTTCACTGTGTGTGTAATGCACCTGAGGAAGGGGTTTTCCCCCGAAAGCTTGTGTGTGAATTCTGCTGGAATAAAATGTTATAAAGGCAAAGTCTGAGGATGGTGTGCTTCATATCTTATTATTCAAGACAAGGAATTTGGCTGACTTGGAGGCAGCTTGGGAGTGGATGCACCCTGAAATAGTAAGTGGTGTGCTGAAGAAAACATAGTTTTTTTGGACTGTGTAGTGAACAATACATTTCTTACTTTGTACATGCTGAAAGTCAGTCCTAACAAACAGGTTACAGGGCACATTCACCCCTCATGTGATAGAGTTCCTTGCAATACTCATCTGACCATTACACAGACAAATGAGGCATACATATTGTAACGTTGGCCTCTGATTTTATGCATTATCTTAACTAGATACAAGAAGTAATATTCCTTATAGTACAAGTCATTGCTTAGTCAAAGTGTAGTTTAAAAGCAAGTGGGAAAAAATAAAAAACAAATCACTCAGCAGCTTGAAACTGTTGTACTGAAGGCACTCTGTATGACTGTAGGCAAGATGCAAAATTATATGAACCTACAGTGAACCAGTGCATTCTGTAATTACGCCAAAATAACAAGCTTGGCTCTAAGTTTATTTGATACATCTAATTAACCTGCTTTGCTTGGTTGTAATGTTTTATGAGCAGTTTCACAGCTTCTTGTTCTCTACTCTTTCTCCAGAGAGTTAAGAATATCTCTGAGATTGTTGACTATGACTATACTGTGAAAGTTTTGTTTATTTGGACCCAGCGGGTTTTTGTTTTTCTGTGATTGCACTTCATGGGTGATTGAGAAAATATGTGAAGCTTTGTAGCACAATAAACCTGGCTATTTCAAGTTTTAATTAAGCAAACCATCATTTACATCGATGTCCATCTACGTAGAGTAAATCCTTGCAAAGTCTTCTGGCAACAAGATGCTTTGGGAAAATCTTTAGGTCATCCAAAGAAAAGCTATTTCGTTTATCACGTAAAAGCCATATCAAAGCTTTTTCCATTCTGACAAATCCCGTCCCCTGAAGGAGTATATTATACCCTTGAAGAAAAGACAAAGATGGAGGAAACCTAAGACTGCTTTTACATGTGCACCCATGTTTATCAGCAAGCAAATAACAGAAGGATCTGATATTGTGGAAAGCAACATGGACAAGTCTGTGACAATATTACAAATATACAGCTGAAAGTCCTGATCCCCATAATTCTAGCCATCTATTGGTATAAACTCAGTTTGATAACAAACACTGCTAAATGGAGATGAAATGTTTGGGTCCCATGAAAAGCTAAACAGTGCAAGTGGCCCCACTCTGATTTTTCTTGCAGCTAATCAGTTTATCATTTAATCCTTCAACACAGAAACATTGTCTGTTATTATATGTTTACAGACAGTTAGCTGGAAGAGGAATTTAAAGCATATATTGTAGTTTTAGAAAAAGTGAAATCTGCCATTTAGATTCAGCTGGGATCAGAATGTCCGTCAGCCTTCCAGCAAAGCAAGGCTCATACCTGAATGAATGAATAGAACTTTCTCCTCTAACCAGCTATCACTGAAAGTAATTTAAAATGTGTTAGTGTAACATATACTGAAATGTTTGCCTAGCAAACTTGTAATTGGAAAAGCTTTTCATTCCAAGTTGAGTTCCACAAGGATGCCTATCGGCCTCTTGGCTGTTTGCTTTGCATCATAATAATCTTGGTAATTGTTTGGCTAGGCTGAGCTCCAGGTGTAAGGTGATGATACAGTAATCCAGTCTAACACTGTGCTACTGGGCACCATTTCCCTAACTACATAGATTTTTACTTAACTGCAGGGCAAAGCATTGCAAAGTAATGCAAAAAACGGAAGGAGTCTTAAAAAATGAAGAAAGAAAAAATGTTTCTCTGTAATCAGCAGCACTGGTAAAAAATTACTTTATTTTCCTGTTAATGCTGAAATTACTGTTGCTGCTGAAGATACACAAGGCACATTCAGTGAATATTATTTATTTTCTAAAAGACTTTTTACCTTTAAACATTTAGATGTTAAGTACTTTGTTTGGAAAAACCTAGTGACTTTATTACATTAACATGGGGGGGGGGGTCAAAACCCTGAAAGTACACATTATTACATTAGAAAAGCACAGACCCAGACCACAAAATGTATTGTGCACTAGTGTAACAAAAGCTATTTTGGAAGGATGGGGACCCTTGAGCACAAATGAGGGATCTTCTACCTAGCATATATCAGTTTAAAGCAGAGAAGAGACTGCAAGACCAGATCTGGCATGGTTGAATATTGGATCAGCTCTTAATTATGACCTGGTGAGGAAAGAGTATAAATATGGTGCTTAAAAAGCACTATGCGCTTTAGCAGCAAAGCAATGTGCAATTAAACATTGTCTCCAAAGCAATTAATCTTTACCAGTCCCATGAGACTAACTGACCATATTACTTATATATAGCCAGGGGCTATGGTGCACAGATTACTGTGGCAATAGAATGCTCAGTAACTCCATCTGTAAGAAAAAAAATCAAACATAGGGATTTAACTAGTGTAAGTTTGCCAATCTTTTCAGATTTTCAGTAATAACGCTATTACATACCCTCAGATTTTCCGAAAGGTTAATTCCTGCAGATACAGATGCAAAATACAAATAC
The DNA here is from genome assembly GCA_024363595.1 of Xenopus borealis. Classification (NCBI taxonomy): domain Eukaryota; kingdom Metazoa; phylum Chordata; class Amphibia; order Anura; family Pipidae; genus Xenopus; species Xenopus borealis. The sequence goes on from CM044446.1 coordinate 60,601,801, forward strand.
TGTAATTAGCTGAGCATTTGTTGCAGATTGTTTTGCTATAAAACATGAAAATGAAAATGCTTCAATTGGTCTATTAAGGTCTATTAAATGTTAGAAACTTAAATAAATTATTTCCTAACTGCACTGGTAACCTATGGAGGTTTGTTACAAACTTTTAGTTCTTTTGAAAAGGAAACACAATTTTGAAATCAGTCAGGGAAAGGGGTTCTGACAGGCATGGTAGTTTCTGTCCTTTATAGGGAACACTGCTGTGGTCAAAACACTAAGCATGTCATTGGCCTAAACATTGGTACTGTATAAAAAATTACTGCTTTAAAATTAGAGTTTATCTTGGTTTCCACAACATGAAACATAAAGTTATCTAAATACTACTCTATATTAAATTATACTACAGCCCATATAAACCTGCTCAGTTATTGGTAATACTACTCATCTGTGCAACCCTCTCCCATTACAATATACTCAATTATACTGCAACCAATGTTACATATAAAATATTATTTGTAATCTCATCAAACATGATCCCCCAAGGCACTGTGTAAGTACCATTTTTTGTTTACTTACTTTTATGACTGACATTGCCAAATTTTTCCTTACTCCCCAGTGTGCACAAGACGTTTTTATAGGCACAAACTTCTAGTCTGATGTTGTAATGACATTTCCTACACAGCTTGCTTCGTTTGATAATTGATGAACTCATTCATTAGTTAATCTGGCTCTGGCTTTTGTCTGTCTATGCATTCAGAGCTAGTATAGGGAAGGTACTCCTTTGCAAGAAAGCAGGGCAAGAAGACAAGCCATATTACTTTCTTTAAGTCATTATGCACCTAAAGAACCTTGGCACACAACCGCAAATGTTGGAATCTGTTTAGCCAAGCAAACGTCTGCACCCATTAATCTACCACTCATCCCATTAATTCATATATATATATATA
>CM044446.1:60614830-60634461 GCA_024363595.1 Xenopus borealis
ACTGTTACTGTTCGTTTAATAGAGGAGGTGGATGAAATATAAGGTATAGTAGCTCCATAATGTAAGGTTAGTGGTGGTGCTGAGATTTCTGAGTGCTGAGTACATATCTGAATTGGATGTAGCCACAAGCTCCATGGGACAGGTGACCCATGGCAGATTTTAACCCTCCACAGTCTATATAAAGTAAAGTAAGAAAGTCAGTTACTTAGGTGTTCTCTATAGAGAAAGAAAATAATTAGGTACCAAAGCTCTAGTTGATAAAATAAATTGATGAAGAGGTTTTGGAGATGATAGTACCACAATGAAAAGAATTTGAGAATACAATACTTGGATTTAAAGAGTCTTGTAGATGCAGAGTTACTGCTAGAAAGTGGAAAAAAGTGAGGACAGTGAGGAAATTTTAGTGGTGCACTTCAAGCTGAAAAGTATTCCCCATAGAGCAAGTTACTATTTTGTCTTATCTCTGGTTGACAAATGCTGTCAGGCGATGAAAAGTATGGAGGCAGTTTGAATCTGCATCTAGTTTACTAGATATTTGCCCAATTATTTTCTCTGACTTTCTAAATAAGGGTTATACAATATGGTATGTTATGATGTTCTCATTCACACACTCCACAACACGTGTGGACAGATTCACATCTTGCTCTGGAAAGGGAGCATTTAATATGGAATAGGAGCATTTAGTAGCAGCATACCTTGTATTTTGAAGGTATGCTGTTCTTTCTATTTGGCAATTTGTGATATGATGAGAAACTGATAGTGGGTAACTGCAGAAAAGCAGTTTTTAACTGACATACTGTATGAAAGCCTAATTCAAAATATTTCCTTTATTTCTATTTTCAGAAGGAACTTACTTTTTGATTCAAAAAGTTGCAGGAGATGTCTGTTTTATGTTTGTCCTCACTCACCTCTCTCTGCTCTCTGTCCTACTTTAGCTTCTTACAGCTCATAGCCAAAGCAGAAACTAATCATTCAGGATGATATCAAAGGATCCTCTGAAATCAGACTAAGTTAAAACATATGTATGTCTATTCTGATGTCTCTCTGAAACCTCACACTGTATGACAGATGTACAGTGAATAGAACCAGCTTGTAAAATTCAGTGCAAGTTGATATCAGGGTAAGTATTGCCATTCAAAGAACCCCTTTTCTTTATCTGCTTTGTGAGGACATTTTTAAACAACTAGATGGAAAGTGACATTGTTAAAAATCAGATATCTAAAGGGATATTTACCCTTAAGTCACTATTTGTTTAAGGTGACTACACATTCACCAAACTCTGCATACTTTATGCTAAATGTGGGCTACATAATTTAGATTCAAGTAATTAATGGACTTTGTCATTGGCATCATGCCCATAGATCAGGGCTGTCCAACAGAAGGTTCATGGGATGGATGTTTCCCTCCAAGGTATTTTTATGGCATTTGATTATCAACACCATAGAATACTTTGTATGACATCATCAATCTGATCAACAAAACTGTCGCACTACATTGAAAGAGTACAGCACTATCATAGAACATGCCCACATCACAATGTATATGTATGGCACATTTGGCCAATAATCAAGTATATAGTTTATAGTTTTTCCCTGTTTGTGATCTATGCATTCTATTGAGAATGGGAGGCTGGGAAAACATGCAACAAAGTTGGTGCAGAAACTAAACAGACAGAGGCAGATTTGTCAAAATGTGACATTAAAACTCATCACAGAAAAACTCAACCACTTTCAATTCATTCCTATGGATTTTTTTTTTTAAAGCGTATTTATCAAATGGCAGACTATATTTATAATTACAATTCTAAAAATCCTAAAGGAATGAATAGAAAGCCCCTTAAAGATTATAAAGTTGGAACTTGGGAAGCAAATGAGCAAATATAGCATTATCAATTCAACAGGGTCTCCACAAATGTGCCAGTAAAGGTTCTCACTTCTTTTGAAGCCTAACCAGATTTTGATCAGTATAAACAGGCAATCTATGGACTAATACTGGCAGAGCAATTGGCCTGCATTCCTATTGAACCTACTCAGTGCCTTAGAAATGCCAATCCCTGAACAGCTATGTATACCATTCATACCCTGTCTACACGTGGGATTAAACAAACTAAAATGAGACTGGATGAGTTATGGATGCAGTTTCTACAGTTATAAATCAAGAAATTCAGGTGCACACCAGGATTTGAAAAAGTAAAAAGTTTTTTAATTTATTAGTTACATTAAAAATTGATCAACGTTTCGGTCTGTTTCTAAGACCTTTATCAAGGTTTCTACAGTTTACACAGTCAAAAAAAAAGCGGATCAAGAGGGAGCACGAAAACAGAGAAAATGCTGTTATGAAATCTATATAATAGACAGTAATGTAATGAATTTGCAATGGCTGCTGTGATCTTAGGAAGCAGTTAATTATTTGTTTAGGACATTCTATTGCTTCCTTAACCAAATCTCTCCATTGTACAGTAAATTTTCCTAAATGAAGCATGCTTAGCTTTTTGCTAAGGAAAACCAGAAGGAATTCAAATCAGACAGCAAAATAGATGTATGAGATATTTAGAGTGTGATTATCATTATTGGCAGAAGCAGCTACAGGGCTTTCCTGGGACATCAGTGACGTCATAAGTGCTCAGCCCCCAGCTGTAATTTAATTGAAGTATCATTTCTATGTATATAGTGTAAATACGTGGAACATGATTTACAGCTCTTTGCCAGAGATACTCCTGTAGCAGCAATTAGCAGTTTTGGTACACTCAGAAACAAAGAACCCCTTACAGCCAGAGTCTAAAGGTGGAAAATGATTAGAAAAGCTGCGTTATGTATCCTGAGGAAAGTTTGGAGAAAATACTTTAGAATTCCCTTGAATGAGCATAGTAGTGTTCTTCCAGCAATTCTTTGGCTTTCTTCATAATCTCATAAAAGAATATCATAAATCATTGTAATATTCCCAATGGCAGTTAATATATTGAACGTATATTCTACAAAAACTCCTTACTACATAATGTGCATATATATTTTAACAGTATTTTGCAAAGGTTTAAATGAATTTATTGCAGTATGTAGTGTAGTAACAATGAGCCTGCATCAGATTGCTGCATAATGTCTTTTCCCAAGGGAATTCAATGAATAACTTTACATTTCATAAGCAAAGATCTTTTGTAGTTTTTGTACTCTGCAAACCTCATTAGAAAATAAGTGTATTGATTGTTCCTGAGAATTGCTATGTGTTAAAGCAAAGGAATAGTATCCTTATCATTATGAATTTTGAAACAATCATATTTTTGAGTTTTCATGCTGAGCAAACAAAGGTCCTTTGAGAGCAAAGTTTTGTAATAGTAGGTGCTGTGGAAGTAGGAACCCATTGTTAAGTGATCATTAAAGATTTTACTTTAAATTGTCAGCAGGGGTAGGTGTTCTAGGGAATGAGAAATATCAGCCATATAGTAAAGGGTACTGATTTTTTTTGTCTGTTTGTCTGTTGAATGTATCCCTGACGAGCAACATTTAACTTTTTTTTTTTTTTTTAAATTCAAGGCTTCTTAACCATGTATTTTTATTAAAATAAATGCTTACAATAAAGAAACAAAACATTATATAATTCTTAAGCAAACATAAAATTAACGGCAGGTTAAATAAGCTTTAGAGAAATCCAGTGTCAGACTGGAGCCTTTGGGGCTCACCAGGGCTGCAAATGAAGGGCCCTCCTCTCAGTTCCTGGAGGCTCCCTCCCAACCTCGATTCCCTGGTTAGGAAACAGCGCAATGAACGCTCTATATGTATGTGAGAACATGCTGCACTCGATGTACATGTGGGAACACTGTGCACAGGCTTATTTCTTGAGGACCAGGGCCCACAGGGTTTTTCCTGGTGTCCCACCAGCCCAGTCTGACACTGGTGAAGTCCACTTAAAATACCCACCACCAGAAGGCTTCCTCCCCATTCCACCAAAGGATGGCCAACTATCAAAGTCCACCCCATTGTCCATATTGACCATCAGAAATAAACACATTTTACCCCAGGCATGGATTCTCAAATCTTCAAATTCTTTTCACAAAACTGCGGCAAAAATTTGCAGCAAAGAAATTTGCTATGACAAAAAAGTTGACGCAAGAAAAAAGCCCATTGACTTTAATGCATTTGGATCAAAAGTTGCCAAGAAAAAAGTCACCTAAAGTAAAAACAACATTCCGGAGTAAGAAAAAAAAAGTTGCTAAGGTAAGAAAATAATTGTTGCCTACTTCAATGAGTTTTGTAAATTTTTTGGTGAAGAAAAATGGGAAAATTAATTCATCACTAATAGGAATGTATCTGAGAATATGGGGGCAAATTCACTAACATCCGAAAATTCGCTAGCGTTGGCTTCGCTATGGTTCGCCGCACTTTGCCAGGCGAATTTTCACCAGCGCTATGCAAATTCAATAAATTGCAAAGTTACTCTCAGGACGGCAAACAGTAGCGTATTGGCGCTAGTGTTACTTCACGAGGCAAAGCGCAGTTATGCTAGCGATGTCTTATTTGCATACGACGGGAACTTAAGCATATAATAGAAGTATATGTTACAGCCACTACATTACACTACACAAGCCCAGGAAACCTTTAATAAAATAAATAAAGTTGTCCTATTGCCCTATATGTGCCCCATATATAGTTGTGTTGCCATATGTTAGGAAATGTAGGGGGGAAGGAGGTTAACCCCCCATCTTTTTCAGACTACCTGAAATGGTAAAACACGCCAACATTTTTTTTCAAACTCTTATCATGGTATTGAACTTCGCCTGGTATGACCAGGCAAAGTAAAGTCTAGCGTAAGTGGTAACGTTCAGGAAAAAGTTGATCTTAGTGAATTTGCGTAATTACGATCCTTCATCAGTGCACAACTTCGCCTGGCATAAGGGTGTGAAGTTGCGCAAGTCTTTCTCTAGCGAAAATTGCCAGAGTTGGCGTTAGTGAAATTGCGAAGTTGCAAAATGACATCATGCTGGCGAATTAGCGCTAGCTTTAGTGAATTTGGGCCATGGTGTATTATTTCAGAGCTAGCAAAATGAATTATGTACATGGATTTCATCTTTGTTCTTCACCTGCTTGTTTTAGACTTACACTAAGCCTTTTCAGCATCTCTTCCTCTTCTTTGGTCTTGAATAGCCAGGGTTTATTAGTATGAACCAATTGTGTTTTCATCTGCCTGTTCCTGAGAAGGCAGTATTTAATACATGTAATACATGATTTAAAAAGAAAAACAACAGCTTTACAGTGACTAGCAAAGTCCAGGAAAAAATTGTTTCTGAGGATATTTCCTAATAATTTCTGGGAAATATACAGGGGGGGGGGGGAAGTAGCTCACCAAGAGCATTTGTATGCCAGTGCACAATGCTGTGATCAGTATCAATATGTTTTCACTTATCCAATGTGAATTTTTGTTCTGGAATTATACCTCTATAAGGCAGCAGTATATGTAACCTTATAAGTTACAGGTAATGGACATATGTAGAACATAAAATAGGGCTGTAGGTGAAAGGATCTGAAGACCAGTGATTTGAGGCAAGACAAGCACTTTATTTAGTATAACTGTATCCAAGATATGTAGATACTGCTAAGCAGGAAAACCATTTAGGGATTCTTAAATCTTTCAATCTTTCACAATTGTTAAAATATAGCTTCCTTTCTTTCCCTGCTTTTGCTGCATATGTTTATACCAGTGATTACTAGAAATGTAAATAAATATATACATAAAATACGATGGTGTGCACCATAAACCACCCTATTATATAGGTACAGTGTGGAAGATTGTGTTATTTTATATATATATATATATATATATATATATATATATATAATTGGCTGACCCACTGCCTTTATCAACCACTTTGAGAAAGGCTGTGGGTCGGCCGAAACGTCAGTTCGTGTTTAAAAATAAAAACTTACATTTTAATTAGTAAGACCTGTGAGTGCGGATTCTTTTGGATAGATTTAGTTTATTTTGCTGTCTCTGCACCCAGGCACCTTTACCGCAGTTATCGAGAGTGCCGTTATCAGAGTGGAATATATATATATATAAACCAAATATATAAGCTTCCCAAAATTTGTCATTGATCTTTTTCGTTATCTATTGCAGTCTGAGATACTTTAGTAAACCCCTACATTCTAACTGGTTCTTGCCACCTCTTGAAGTATTAGCTTTTTTTTAAAGCAAATGGCAACATTTTCTTAATTGTATGTTTGTAAATTGTTTAAATGGAAACAAACCTTCAAATTTCTAAAATGTCAAATATTACTTATAACTGGGGCCAAAGGGAAAACCCATAGAATTTGTAGAGATTTATGACTATGTTCTCTCCTTTCAGCACTTCATTACAGTGGTTTACACTGCAGCACAAACAGGTTTAAAAATAAGCATCTTTAAAATAATTATACAATTGTGCCTCAGTGAGTAAACTACAAAACTAAAGATATAAGTTTTGCAGTAATATATTTGCAAAAGTTGCAATGTGTGGACATGATAGTTAGATTATTTTTCCCAGCTAAGAACACATGACATATTGAAAATAACTAAAGTAACTGTTTGCAAAAGCTAAACTAAAATTGAAGTACTAAGAGCGACTATGGTTTCCTCTGATTAAAAGGGTTCATTTACTCTAAGGGGCATATTTAATATGCTATGTAAAAACTGTGTTATAATACACCACACATATTTTGTCGTATAAAAATAGCATTAAAAAAAGAGTGAGCTTTATACATGTTTTATTCTCATTTGACTTCCACCGCAAGCAATGTAAAATAATGAAGTAAAGTCTGACATTTGCATGGTGTAAAATAGCATACCTTCATCATTTATTTTACACAGCTTTTTACACCATATTTTCTGCAAATTTAGTTTTAAACATCATAATAAATATGCCCAGGGCTCCTATCAAGGGGGCACTGTGGGTACAGCTGTACTGGGTCTTGCAGTATTTGAAGCTTGAATGGGGCCCACTGTTTCTACAGTTCCTGGATTTGCCAGGCCCCTGTCAATGCTGCCACTGAATAGACCTGAAAGCCGGCGAAAGGTCTGAAAGCCATTGAAAAGATTCGAAGCTGACAAAAGGACCAGAAGCTGCCGAAAAGACCCAAAGCCGCCAGAAGGACCTGAAAGCCGCCGGAAGAACCTAAAAGCTGCCAAAAGGACCCAAATGCAACACCTTCTTATAGTTTTTTTTTTTGCTGAATTTATGTTATGTCAATTTGAACCCTAGTGAGTTGCATAAGTTTGTGTGTCAGGGACTACAGATTGTAGGTGTTATTGGGGCTGGGATCAAATATTATAGTGCTATATAAATAAAGCTAGCAATAATAATAACTGAGGGGCTGATCTATCTATATTTACAGTTATAAAATTAACAAACATTGTGATTTAATGATCAGAGATTAAGGATTCAGGTGGTTGTTAGTCCTGAGAAAAGCTACTTTTTTCATTGAGTTTTCACCCAATGAAAATAAATGTGTTCAGCTGAATGAACCAGCCAGACTCATTCAGACAAATTAACAAATGTATGTGGATGGGGTTGTTAAAAAAGAAAAAAAGGTTTCTTTGTTGTTTATGGGGGCCCCTTTTATCAATATTTGGTATTGCTATACCGTTTAAAAGAAGAAAAGAATTAATCCCACTCCGAATAATAGTGCTCTAAGGGGAAATCTGACTTATGTCAGAACAACAATTGTACTTTAAAAAAAGAAGAAAGAATAACCCCTTTGAGTACCAGCAATGTCTGATATTAACAGCATTAATATCAGACGTTGCTGGTACTCAAAGGGGTTGTTCTTTCTTCTTTTTTTAAAGTGGTATTGCTATACCTTCATAATCTTTCATTCCCTTAACTGGCTATGAGGTAGCAGTGAGGCAGTGGAAAGCAATTTGTTTACTGTTTATGTTGGGTGGAAATTAAAGTACAGTAACAGAATAGAATCTTTTTTCATAGGCATGCATATTGTTTTAGCGAAAAAAATGAAACGTTAGAAATTCCTTACAACAAAAAGTCTATGTACAGTAGTGAACAGTCTTTGGTCAACTTTTCATTCCCCATAACCTTTCTAATGCGCCTGGGCACAACATACAGCTATTAAAGCAATGAAGTGTCACTGGAAGCTTGTGGATTTTCTTGTCTGGCCTTTGCATTATCAGTTTCTGTGGGCTTTACTTTTCACAACATGAGCACTCTTAAAATTTTATAGGAGGAAAGAATAAAAAGAAATGTCAAGGACATAAGATTAGATGTGTAGAGTGAAGGAGATCCTTATAAAAAAATGTGTCTGCCCTTATCTGTGCAGAAACAGCAATATGATGTGATGATTATTTCAGGCTCCATCATAGGGCATACTATAATGATTCATGCTCAAAACACATACAGCCATGTAGCACTGCAGTAAGCATGTTTGTCAGGCCTATTATGGATATTTCTGTCACATGTTTTTGCTTGCTTTGTCAATCATGTTGCTTGTTATTTTGGCAAAGAATTAACTTACAATTGACAACATATACATCTGTAATTAAGGGTTCTGGTTTCATAACATTACCTAATAGTCACTTGTACCAAGTTTTATTCCCACAGAGCCTCATTAGGACTGTCCAGTAATCCTAATCACATCAATGAACTAAGTAGATCTGCTGTCATTTAATCAGTAGAATGTCATACAGAAATCAGTGAGTTAATGGGTTTATTAAAAGAAGCAACAATAGTTTCACTTTCAAAATATAAAAATACAATGATTGTAATCAACAAAAAGGAATTATTTTAAGAAAACATCTGTCTTGCACGTTATTTATAAAAGCATACATGTATACTGATACCTTAGAAGCAAACACCTCTAACCGAAAAAGCAATAGTCAAAGGGGGCTAGGTAAAGAGTTAAACCACCATGGATAATATTCGTAAATGAATGGATAAAATCAACAATTCAATTTCTAAATGTTTCTCCCTTCCTGGAAAATTGCAACCCCTTTTGTCAAACAGTCAGGTGTAAGAAATGAGCAAAAGCTAATGGACACTCTCATTACCCTTGGCTGGAGCAAATTATGTACAAATCTTATCTGCTTCAGCAAGCCACTGTAATGGTTCTATTAAGCACCAGTCTTAATAACTTCTCTCTGCATAAAGGAATGCTCACAGTGGCCCAGAGGATGCTCTCACAAGACAAATGCATTATCTGTAAAATGCTTTCCTCTACCTGCAAGTCTGAGGTTAATATCTCCATAGAGATGGGATCAACATACTTTCTTTTTCAGGACTTCATGTTCTAATAACATTTTCTGTTGACAAAATGAGCCAAAACTAGACTTCTCCTAAATGACTGAAGAACTTAGAACTGTGGAGCAATATTCTGCAAACTGCTACAATATTCTAGAATGAGGCCATAATATGAACTGTAATGTCTGTGTCAAAAAAATATTGTTTGACTAACATGTCTATTTTATTTCGTGCTGAGATCTAGGACCACATATATCTCAAAAATCCAAAGAAACTAATTTTCTTAACCTTAAAAAAGCCAATATATTAAAAAAGAGAAAAAGCTTAATTGTCATCAGAAAAGCTTGGACTTTAAAGACAGTGTCTTTGCAAGAAATGTGGACATTCACTGAGCAGCATATGGATTTAACATGTCAAAACATGATTTATGATAAACTTTGTAACCAATTTTGTTGCTCTTACAACTGTATCCCTCAGTACTGTGCATTTAAAGATCCTGCTGTTCCCTTATCATCCCTTCCTTCAAATAGGTGAAGATGAGCTGGCAAAGAATAAAGGGCACTTCAGTGAAAATATAAATTGCCTTAGAAGTACAATCCCTATAGAGCAAGGAGCATCAAGGGAAAAATGTTCATGTATAAGAAGTTTGTTCCTGTTTTCTGGCTCTCATGGGAGTCTTTAACCTGTCATTTCACAGAAAGGCCTGCGAATGGACCACAGCATTTCAGTGTTATGATAAGCACAAGAGAAGTCTGGAAAAACTTGGGATCTCTTTACACTGTAGTCTTTTCTTGCAACATAAACCTCCTCCAGGAATTTCAAGGCCACAGGGCAAACTATGGACTCTCTGATGCCTAAGGGTTGTGGTTGTCTGGAAGGGTTCAGTTTGGGGCCAGTTTCTCAACTGAGTAAACAGACTCTATAGCTTTTATTTAATAAACCATTATGTTATGGTGTAGGACACATTAATATAGAATTATGCATGTGGCTAGTCTAAAGATCTGAACACTTTTCCAGAAAAAAATGTAGTATTTATTCACCAACATAATATATAGTTCTTTTCAATACAGAGAAGGGGGTAAACAGGCAAAATATATAATAATGATCATAATATTGAAGTGAAGAAGAACCTTGCTTTGAAAATGTATGTACTTTTATTTTACTAATTGCTTGCTTTTAAAAGCAGGATTTATTATGATTTTATTTTTACTTATATAACATATTGTGGAACATACCACTTTGAATAGGCTTAAAGCAACCATTCAGTACATATAGAACATTGTGAGGTTTGTTGCATGAAAGCAAAAAAAAATTCCTCTGTCATATAAACATATATTGAAAATCATAGTAATATTTCTCCTTATAAATACAAGACTGCAATATATTTGCACAGTGGATAATATCACAGATGTCTGTAATTTCCAGAAAAAGGCATGAGAGCTATATGTTGGCACTTTCATTGAATTTAAATTTCTTTATTATGTATTGTGCATGTTAGTGTGAAGGGGGTATATTCTATATATAATGGAAACAATTAAACCCAGTAACCCTGGTAACTACTTACTATTGTGAACTAAAATACCCAATTATTCTTTCTATATCTTATGAGTTGAATCACAATAGTTTAATAAACAAGTCACCTGAAAGCCATGATAACAAAAAACAGCAACAAAAATTCACAGAAATAGAAGAAAGGACTGATTAATTCAAAGGTCTACTGTGTTGTTTTTCATCATTGCTTTTTTTTTTCCATTAAAGAAAAGACAGACCTCATTTATTTGTCTGCTATTTCTCCTTTTACTAGAAAGCAGTGAGACCATAGCTCATTCAACATGCAGAATGCATTGCCTCTGCATTTACATTCATTCTTATAAATCTGTAAGGGACCATTGAAATCATTCCGCTGTTTTTCTGCCTGTGACATCATCCAGCCCAATTACAGGCTGGAGAGCCATCCGATAGGCTGGGCACCCCAGTGCATCCTTGGGAGAGAGGGTGTGCCTGACTTTGGAGCAAAAAGTACAGGGTCTCCAACAGAGCTTAACAGGGCCAGATCAGTTGGTGTAAGACTGTGAAGTGCAGAGAAGCTGCTGTATGTGTAGAAGTACAGAGAAAGCCAATCCTGTTTCCTGCCAAGCTTCTAGAGACTCAGGAGGTGAAAGGAACCAATGGTGAGACTGATCCTGCTGCAGAGCTGCCTGTAATCTCCTGTGTGACTGCCTCTGAGAGCACCCCAGTGAGTGAGACACCCAAGGGAGGATACTGGCAAGGATACAAGCGTGGGCCCCTGGTTTGAGGACAGGTCTTGTGCATTTACCTGCTATGTGGGAGCAACTGCTAAGTTCCAAAGGAACAGGTACTTTTGGGAAAGGTAGTGCTACCTGGGGAAGGGACATTCCATTTGAACTGAACTGTGTGGTTATTAACCCCTTCCAGAGGATTGGGACTTTGATAATAAAAAGGACATGGGACATTTTTAGGCCTGAAACTTCGCTGTGATGCCCAGAAGTCTGCAATAAAGGCACTTTCATTTTTCACAAGAACAAGTGGTGCTGTTCAATTCCTACTTTTGCCAAGGGTTAATTTCTAATTAAAGAGACAACAACCAATTTAGGTTTATAAATCTGTACTGCAATATCACTGGTATTCTCTGAGGGAATCTCGATAAACCTCAGCAGAAGAACATTATCTATTACTGCACAATATCTAGCAATATTTCACTAAAGTCACTGAAGGGAAGCAGTGTGGCACCATCATGTATATTAATAAAAGCAATAATAATAACCTATAATAAATCATTATAATTATAGTACTAATTAATTACTCTTAGGGATGGGCAAATTTATTCGGCAGCCGCAAATTCGCTGCAAATTCCCGCGATTCGCCGCCAGTGAATAAATTCGAGAAACACCCGCAAAGATTTGCTTGACAAAAATTTGCTTGACAAAAAAAAAAAGAGACACACGCCAAAAATTACGCGACGCACATCGGAAACGTCACAACGCGTCGAATACAACGCGTCACGGCAAAAACGACGCGACGTGTGTCAAAAACGAGATGCACGTCGTTTTGCGAATTTTTCAGCGAAGCGAATCTGCCTAGATTCGCCCATCACTAATTACTCTTATTTAGATTACAAGCTCTGTGGGAAAGGGACCTCCTTCCTCCTGATTTGTGCACATTACACATAATCTTTGTAATTGTACAAATGGACTTGTTGCTATGATTGTACTCCCTGTTTTTTGTTTTTACTGTATTTTAACAATGTACAGTATAGAGTTGTAGATGTAGGCAGCACTATATACAGTACATATAGTATATACTATATACATTTGTAACAGTGAAATTATCTACACAAGAAACATTTGCCTCCTTAAAACCTCACCCAGACAGATTTTCTTTGGGTCAAGTATATTATACCAATGCAAAGTGCCTATTGACAGCTTGACATGGATGGAGCCTTTTGTCTAGTGGAAGCAGTAGGGAATTGCACCTTTACAGTGGACAAGACTTTAAGGTATTACAAAGCGATTCATTTGCAGCCTTCACAGTGATGAATGAGGTCCTAGCAGATGTCTTGCAGAGAGAGAGAACATTGGGGGAATTCACATGTGTCTGCCCTTGCTCCTCATGTCTAATTGGGAGAGGCAGGTGAAAAGAAAGAGCTGGTTTAATAAAATCCATCTGTTGTTCTGACTTTTGAGAAATTGATTTCACAGAAGTCAGAAAAGTTGCAAATGTTTAGCAGGAGTTAAAAAAGCAAATCAAACTTAGCTCTGTTTCAGCTCCTGAATAAATAACTATTGTCTATGCTCCAAGAGCATATCAATGAAACTTTATGGGTGTTATTCATAAAAAATTTTATTTGCATAATTTTAAAGTTTTTTTCTACCATTAAAAGGCTCACATTTTGAAAAAGCACAAATTATATATATTAAAAAATTCAATTATAAAAAATGATCTTAAAAAAACAAAGAATACCTAAAAATTATAGTTTTTTTTCATGACTTTATAAGTACTAAAAAAATAAGAAAAACCTTGAATTAGAAAATTAGACAGATCCCATTGAATTCTACATGACTATGACAGCTTTTAGATGTCAACGGTTTTGGGGATTTTTTCCCTTAATGTAAAGAAGAATCACGTTGTTAATGTTATTATTTAAATGCATTTGAATTGCAAAAAAGTTTGATTTTCTGAAAAAAGAGATATGAACCTTGATAACCTAGCCCCACTATGTGTTGAATGAGAAAATCTGTCCCAATTTACTTTGCCGAACAATTTATGAAATGGTGAAAAATTTTAGTCAACGCGCATAAAAAAGGTTTTAAGTGCAACAATTTTTTATACATGCAACAATTCAAAAGAATTCAAGTCTATAGGCATTTTTCTTGTGGCGACTTTTTCGTCCCAGCTAATTTTTTGTCTTGCCAATTTTTTTGTTCCCATGCATTAAAGTCAATGGAATTTTTTTTTTATTGGGGGCAATTTTGTCTTGGCTACTTTCTTGTCATGGCGAAAATTTTTGGAGGTGGATTTTTGCCACAGTTTCATGAAACAATTTGCACATGGTGAAATGCTGATATTCACTTCAAATCCATGCCTGGCAAAAAATTTCGCTCATCAACAACAAGTACTTATTTTGCACATAGTAAAACAATGTGCAACACAAATACACTTCTTCATTAACAACAATGTTTAGAAAAGGAATTTCGCTCACCAACATCCAAGTACCTTCTTTTGCACATAGTAAAACAACATGCAACACAAGTACACTTCTTCATTAACAACAATGTTTAGAAAAGGAATTTCTTTAACACGCATATGGTATATTTTAGAATTTCAAAAGTTCTAAAAAATTATAACAATAAAAAGCACATACATAACTGAGATATGAATAAAGATGATGACAACCTGAATCTATTGTTTAGGGTCCCATCACACATTGTATATGGCATGTAAATATTGCCTTTTTCACCAAATATTCAATTTTGTTTGTTGGTTGACAAAGTACTGAATAAGAGTAAGCTTTGTAAGGGAGGTGTCAATTTTCAAACAATCTGATGACATGGCAGATCAAGTATAAGGAGTGCATTCAATGTTTTTACAAAGAAGCCTGCATGCTATTCTATTTACCTTTTCTCCATGATTGTGTATCTACATGTTAAAAGCTGCACTGCAGTCAGGTAAAGTATCGTCACCTTTGAAGTCAACCAACAGGCACCTGAATCACAAGGAATGTATTAGAATGCACTTAATTTGCTTTAGTAACTTTAATTACAACTTAGACTTTGTGGAAATATTTGGCAGTATTTGTTAATGTAAGCAGACACAACAGCTGACATTAAAATTAATGTGGTATTGATCACTATTTTCCCAATATATGTCTACAGAATAAATATATAAGCATTGTAAGTAGTTTATTTGCATCTGCAAGTAGGAGTTTAATGAATTCAGCCATCTGTAACCATGATTAACAGTTTTACTCTGTAGTAGCCAATAAACAATATAAGACATTTGTGGTTTGTTAGGGACAATCAAGACCTTTATTACCATCCAATATCAGATAAATGTCTTTATTTCATCTTAATTGCTGCAATAAGAATTAAAACAGCTCATTTATTATTCAGTGGCAGAGGGAACTTTATTGGTGGAAATTGGAATAGAGATCTTAGGTGATTACATGTCTTTAAATCACCTTACTTCTATTATTCTTTCAAATTTTTTTCTTTTTTTTAATTGATGTAATCAAATACATATTATCACTGACATAACACTGAAATAAATACATATAATATTATGCTTATTTAGGAAATACTTCAGACCCAGGTCTGAGTGCAGCATTGAATGGTGCAGGTGAATGAACCCTTAAGTAAAAGGATAGTTAATAGATGTGAGGGAGCATTCACATGTTCTTTTCTGATTCTAATAAATACAGTGCTCTCAAATGCAGGTATAATTGTATAGGGGTGGTTGTGGTGGAGTCTATCACTCCCAACCAGCAGCTTGTGATTCCATTATACTATTGATACCATTGATGGCAAAAAAATGTCATCACAACATTACTGTAGTTAAAGGGGTAGTTCACTCAATAAGAAACTTTAATATGATGTAGACATTTGTGGAAATTTTTGGCAATTTAATAATGTAGCTGTTGGTTTAGCAGCTCTCCAATTACTCTAGCAACTAGAGAGAGACTGAAATATGAAGTGCAGGAGGAATGAATATAAAGATAAGCAGTAAAAGTAGCAATAACAATAAAATTGTATGCTCACAGAGGAAAAGTTGGCTGCCAGGATAAGTGATCCCCCATTTGCAAGCTGGAAAGAGGCAGATAAGGAAGTCTAATTCAAAAACTTTAAAAAAAAATTTAAAATGTAGACCAATTTAAAAGTTTCTAAGAATAAGCCATTCTACAACATACTAACCTAAAGGTGGACAACCCCTTTGATAAGAGCATCATTTTGAGCATTCAACTATTCTCAGATACAGTATGATAAAAATGAGGGTTTAAAAGTTGAAATCCCTGCCTTACTTGTTAACAAGGTGATGACACATGCAGCATTGAAGTTGACCAACTGATATAGTTGGAAATTAATTGGTCCTTAATTGGTTTACATGCGGTGTTAAAATGAGGATTTTGAAAGAACTTACTCTTGTGCATTTACACCACAAATTAAAACAAGAATTATGGGTGAGCTTTAAAGGAGAATTAAATCTTATCTAAAGAAGTAGGGAGAAATGCTGTACATTATGCTTTGTGCACTGTACCAGCCAAGGCAACCACAGCCCTTTAGTAGTAAAGATCTGTGTCTCCAAAGATGCCCTGGTAGCTCCCCATCTTCTTTTCTGCTGATTCACTGCACATGCTCTGTGCTGCTTTCACTTACTGAGCTTAGGGACCCACTCACAATATACAGTACACATAGAATAGAAATGTCACAATATAAGGCTGATTAGTAATTAATATACACAATTACTACATGGCAGCACAGAAAACAGTGCAACTAGCTTGAGAATTTAATAATCAGCCCTGTAGCATCAGCTTATATTACAGGACAACCTCATTTATGCTTGATAATTAGTGACAACACCTAAGCTTAGCTTCTCAACAGCTGATCACAGCCCACTGAGCATGTGAGTGTCACTGACACTTTCCAAGATGATGAGCCCCTGTGACAAGTTTGAAGTCCTGGATCATTGCTTCTATTGAAAGTTGAATTTTTCGGCTGGTGTAAAGTCCAGTTTATAAAGCATGGCATTTTTATGGTTTAGTTCTCCTTTAAGTGCACATGCAAAGATTCAGGGAAATTAGTCACCCAGCAACAATTCTCCTCTTCTTCGGTGACTAATCTCCCCAAACTGTCTTTCCCTACATTCCTGACTGCTAGAATGTAAATCGCCAGCAGGATGGCACTCAGAGCATCCTCAGGGGCACTTCCTCACGAGGAAACTTCAGGTAACTTCAGAAACTGAATCGCTCCAAGTGCGAAGGCAGTGAGAAGACAGTTCGGGGAGATTAGTCGCCCGAAGAAGAGGCACTTAGTCGATGGGCGACTAAATCTCCCCGAATCTAAGCGTGTGTCTCTGCCCTAAAAGATACCAATAGAAACTTGTTAGACATGTTTTTTCCAGAATGGGTGGACAGATGAGAGTAAAGAAAGGAAGAGGTTTGAATGTGTTGATGATGAGTACTTTCTCACCACCAGTAATGCATGATTTTGTTGCATACCAAAAGGTCTGGTTGCTACAATTGTTGATGCTTTATTATATTTAGGCATAGTGATTCTGACACAGAAGCAACATGACCTTACACTGAGCATGAATTTACCAGTTACATTTTTGATGGCTGTTCAAGTCAGGGACTAGAAATGAAGTCATTTCATTGCAGCTGCAGGTCCTGGCCACCTGTGCTCCTTTTCTAATGTGCAATAAGGGACACTTGCAACTGGAGTGGCCCAGGGCAGGGGGCTCTGATGTGGCAGCCCCAGTGGGCCTGCCCCTCCACAGGCTCAACTCTAAAGGGGTATGTAATAAAGGTTACTAACAGAAAAATAATTTGCAATTTTGCTTTTCTCAAACCATTTCACTCTCAAGCGACAGCATGATAGCGATTGCAAATGTTAGAGTTTGCAGTGCGCAGTTATGACATTTTCACTTTTAAGCATGTCTTAACAGGTTGCAATGCGCTTAGAAGATTTTAAATACTAATGAAGACTATTACATTGCAACATGCAAATGTTTATTCTTATTTTTGTGCAAATTTATTCTCTATGCAAATTTTATTACATTTCCCCCTTTAGATTTTAAAATCACTGTGCAAAGGCTGAAGCAAATATTTGTTCCTATTTAGTATTCAAATATGTTTCCAGAACCATAATTTTGTATGCTAAAAGCAAAACATGCAAACTTAATATAAAGTATATACATTTACACTGTGCCAGCTTACGCTATGGAGTAAATCTATTTGAAAATTTTGCCTAGAAGCTAAACTTATTTTTCAACATTTGTTTCCTTTTGGACAAAAACAAATACGGGCCACAGAGAGACTTTCTATGGGAAGAGCGTAATAGAAGATAAATAGCAATATAAACACACTGAAGGAAATGATTTAGATCAGAGTCCTGGGGATCTCCAATAAAAGGGTGAGTAAGTGTCTTGGCAGACAAACTGAAAACATTAATCGACTCAAGGCAACAAAAAAAAGGGGATCAGGACAGTCCAGACAGAGAGAGCTTAATGTAAGTCTCCATTCTCACTGGTATCATGACTTTCATATGTGTTGTCATGTACAAATCCAGCGCTGGCTTTGATGCATATGGCTAACACAAATACAGGTACAACAAAAAGGAGACTCCGAGTTGGCCCAGCAATTTGTATCACAAGCTGCCAAACAACTGAAATTGAAGAAGTTTTATGTGGCTCACATGTGTGTTCACTCAGAATTAATGTCCCACAGGCACAGGATGGATTTTTACCTTGCTACACTGCATAAGATTTACAGTATACTAGATAATATGCACATGTGCTGGTGTATTCCATTCTCCTTTGTCTATGCATGATAGTTTCAGCAAACTGACTAAAATGCTGTGTGTGTGTGTATGGGTGTGTGGGTGTGTGTGTGCACATTGCTTGTATTTGTATTTCATGGGGTGATATATATAGAGAGAGACTAGCCATTATTTACATAACCTCACTGATTCTGGAATAAACTTAAACTCACCAAGTGCCAAATCCTGACTCTCCAGCTGCTGTCTGGTTTGAATGCTGGGAAACAAAGTTTAGTAACAGCTGAAGATACACAGTTTGGCTGTTAAAATTTGCCACCAACCAATCTTGCTCATGTAACATCCTCTTCAGCTGCAGCTTTATATCAGGGTGGGTGGGTTATTGGCTAATTTCCTTGCTCCAGGTTTAAACCATAAAATGTTAAAGGGTGAGCCAGTGGCTTAACTAGAATTTACTGGATCCAACAGTAGAATCACTTTAAAACCCCCTTTTATATAAAATACATTTTTCATTTACATGTAATTATCAGTTAGCATCCCACTGACTACCTTATACTTCTAGGGCCCCCAGCAGACACAGGATGTTCTTTCTCTATAGTTATGCCCTAAATAGTGTTACCTTGCAGAAAGAAAGGTTACACAAAGAGGAGCAAGAGTTGGCCTAGACGTAATCAGTCTTTGATGTGGGATCTCATTCCTGGTTTAATTCCCTGTGGCTAGTTATGTCCAAAAGTCACCCATTTTTTTTTTAATAAAATTTGTGAAACAGCAAAACATGATTTTGACTTTCTACAGGTCTTATCTGCAGTATTTTCGGATTCTGAATTTTGCCAGTTTGTTATATAATAAATCCCCCCAAACTTTTTTCACAACTTTTTTGGTGTTTTTGGCAACAAAAAGCTTGACCTATAAAAATTGAATTTTGGTAAATCAACCCCTTAAAGTGCCTATAATGTATGCTTTTCTTGCTGTGAAAAAAACTTTGCGTTCCATGGGAGAAAAATTCATATACATGGTTCTCTTACATAGAACAACAATACTGATTATGACAGGGTCTAAAGGTGGCCATACATGCACGGATAATATCATGCAAACTTAATTTTCATGTGATATTTGATGTGTGTATCGTGGTGGCAAGCCGACCAATATTGGCAGAAGACTTGGATATCAGTTGGCTTGTTGATTGGGCTGACTGGAAAGGCACCAGAACACTATGCCCTGTCAGTGCTTAAACTCCAGGTAGAATTCTACTGTTACTACCCGTCTCATTTTTCTGACAATTCAGCTCAAACATGTCTGTTTTGAAAACTAATGGTTTAAGGAAAGATTGTAATTGTTACATCTATGGCAACCTTAACTGGAGTACACCAAAAGAAACCCTAGAACATTATCCCATACAGCTTCCTAAG
>CM044446.1:60646524-60658816 GCA_024363595.1 Xenopus borealis
TACCCCCCAAAACATTGATATTGGTGGTAAATACAAATAAAAAGAAAGGGGTTTCCCCACCGCAGAAAAACCAGTGTGTACGAATCCATGATTATAGAATTGCTGTTGCTAAGGGGCCTTGTCGGGTCGACGGATAACCAGCACCACTACTGCAGCGAAAGTGAGTAAAAATCCGGGTGTGCAGTGTAACTATTACAATATTATATCCAACACTGAGGTCTCTGGCAATGATTTTACCTTCTGTTTCCCGTCTGTAAGCAATCCTCATTTATTACCAATAAACAATTCTATTCGTATCTACTTTGACCACTAAGACTTAGAATTTCTCTGCACAGCAAAGAGGCTAAAAATTCAAAAGGCCAGGTGGGATATTTCATCACCTACAGACATAGATCTCAGAACCATAAGGCAGATATACTTTCTTGAATTTTCGCAAATGATAGTCTTCATGAAAGTCACAGCATTCTACACCTTCACACCTTGTTGATTTAAAGTGAATGCCTTTTTAAAGTTAAGATTAGCTATTATTTTAAGTACCTTCAAAGGCTTTGAAAAGTAAATATACTGTAGATTCTTATTCTTTAAAGACAATTTTTTTCTGCCAAAATCACTAAAAGTTCTACACCTAATGCATAACCATCCCTTGGCAGGTCATGTGGAAGTTCATAAAACCATACATATAAGACTCTTATTTGCCTACGTCATCCTCTACAAGTTCTAAAAAGACTTTAGGGCTCAACATTGATGGGTGTTATTATAGTACTCCATCAAGAAAACAACATTTAGATAAAATGAATTAACCAACCCCTGAGGCAATACCTTTATTGCCTTTTACCTTTTATTACTAGATATTTGGTTTCACGTCTTCAGAATAACTGTGCTAAAATACAAAAATAAAAGAGGGGGCATGCCAATGTTAAGTAAAATAATTGTTTTCAAAAGACTTCTTGAACCACAGTAAAATCAAGCAATGTTCAATCTGCTGTTAAAGCCACTAAAACCTTCATAGATGTAAGCAAAATGATGGCACTTGACAAGTGCAAAACACAAGGGAAAATATTGACAGAGCACAGTTTCCCTTTAAAAATATTTATAGCAAAAAATTAGGTGTTAGTACCACACTTTGGCCAATATATGTAAGCTCATATGCCACCTCAAGGCACATCATTGTATGTGAGCATTCTAAGTTTGCTGTGCATTTAAAATCAAGTCCCCCAGCAAACAGTGTAAGTGTGAGTAGTAATACCCTTAACCCAGGAGCTCTAGCCAGAAGGCAGGGAGCTTTTAAGCCCCAGCCAGTTAACATACATTATAAATAATTTCCTATTTTAAAGGCTGAATTTCAGCTATCGGCAATATTTGGCTACAATTTGTATACAAACCACAGAAAGAAATCCCAGTGCTTGGTCTGACCCACAATGTGACATTGGTGAAAATTAAGGTGTAGTGGACATTTAGATAAAATGATGCATAGCATAAACAGTTGATATGAAACAAGATTTACATCAAAGTTTAATGTGCAAGATTAAAAACCTTTATGTAAAGTACAGTATTAACAATTTTGTTACCCTCATTTGATACAGATTCCTATGTGTTTATGTACAGAATCACTTACTGTAAAAACTCTATACATCAGTACAGGTGTCGAAGAATCCACTAGAACCATCTGAATTTCTGTAATACAGTAAATACTTTCTGGACCCTGTTTGATGTAAAATATACATGAAAAGTCGTAGGCTAGCTACCACTTAAAAGTTCATTCTGTGTCAGACTGGGCCACTGGGATACCAGGAAAACTTCTGGTGGGCCCAGGTGTCAGTGGGCCCTTTTGCTTCTAACCATTTGGTCATTCCTTATTTCTTTATGGGAAACATGTGTTATAATGGGAGAATATATTAAGTACATATAAAAGACTAGGAGAATAAAGAGTTTGAGTGAGGAGAGATGAAATAATAGTTTGGAAAGTGGGCCCACAGCCTAAGGTTTTCTGGTAGGCCCATAGCCTAAGGTTTTCTGGTGGGCCCCTAGCATCTCAGTCCAACACTGAGTTAATTCAGTTCTAGAGAGGTTTACGATATGTCTCTATGCAAAGGCAATAAAAAAACAGCGCTCCGAGACGTGTTCAGATGTCTGCACTTTAACATAGTAGGATTAGACATTTTTGTACTAACATTTTATACAGCCCTTGCCACACTTTCATGTTTATGACACTGATTTCTTTGATATAGCTGGGCTTAGCACTATGATACCCTAAAGACAGCTGCTTCCACTCACCCTCAGACTGTGTGCTTTGCTTCTACTATTTCTCTGGTCCAGACTTTCACCTCAAAATAAAGAGATTTCTCAATTTAAACAATAATTCATAATGATACGTTACCACCTTACACCTCCTCTGAAATACAAGGGGTTAACAACTCATTTTGCATATGAAGTATTTCTGAAAGTGATGGTAGATAAGAGGCACAAATGTGAGGGGTTCATAACACCCTGGGGAAATTTCTATAAAAGAAAAAAAAACATTATCTAGAATTTCACATGAAGGAACTGACAAAAGCCTCTGATGAGTCACAGAAGATGAAACAACTGTCTTTAAAGATGATGAAAGAAATCTGTACAGTTGGAGATAAGGCTGTGCTTGCTTGGCTACCCTCAACCTCCTCCAAAAGATCAGTCATCTTACAGCCATTATTCTCCTGATAAGATGCCCACAGAAAGAGGTTGAAGGTTTAAAATGTAAACATAAGTATTTATTTCAATGCCATATACCATTATAGTTTCACATGATAAAGATTTGCTCTGTAAAATGAAGACAGAAATAAATTTAAAATGTAGCATAAACTTTTGTTATCAGGTTCTATCATTATTATTTAGTTGTGAATTAGCGGATTATTGGATATAGGATTCAACTAGTCTGATGCAATATAGGAATGTAATAAAAGTGTCAAAGAGCAAAACAATTTGCACAAATAAGAATAACAATTCACATTTTGCAATGTAATATTCTTCATTCAACTGTTATAGTATTGTGAATATTAATTGCACATTGCACACTTTTAGGGCTAGGCCAGACGGGGAGATTCGGGGGCATTTTGTCGCCTGGCGACTTCTCGCCGCGACTTGTAGCCCCCGAACCTCCCCGAATAGCCACTTACCTAAGCGCACCGGCGTTGCTTGAAAACGCCGGCGCGTATCCACACGGAGCGGCGCGCTTTTTGAAATCGCTCCAAATTGCCTCGCCAGGTGACAAAATGCCCCCGAATCTCCCCGTCTGGCCTTAGCCTTAAGAAGTGCTTAAAGGTCATAATCTTTTGGAACAAACATCAATTTTTTTTTTACTTTCACTGAGCACTGGTGCAAGCTATAACATTTACAAACCTTTTTCCACTGTCGGAAGAGGTCACTAAGCAGATTCTGGGTTTGCAAAAGCTATATTAAATTCACATGACTTTTCATTGCGAATATTTTTCCTTTCCAAACTCACTGGAGCCTTTGCTTCTTCAGTACTTTCTCCAGTCAACTCTTTAGGACTCATCATGTTTTTTACAGCATTTACCTCCACAATTCTAGCATAATTCACACCGTTAGGGGTAACTGAGTCAGGTGTGTAGGGATTGCGTTGTGTACAGTACTCTGCATAAAAAACTACATCTACATATGATTCTTTTGGACCAAGTATGCTTTACCTTTTGACACAAAAAATTGCGGGAACCTATCAGTCACCTCAGTAGTCAACAGGGTCCTTGCACACATTTTGGAACCTGTCAAAGTGAAAGTGCAGCTATGTTGAAGTGCAGAGAGCCGTCACCTTTCAAGAAAAGCATCAATCCATTAAGATGGGCTTGGATGCCTTATTGGACAAGCAAATATACAGGGCTGCAGCATGTCTCTGTGTGTATACAGTATGTATGTGAATGTTTGTAACTATCTGTTTATGTGTGTTCATTATTATTATGCTTTGTTTATAAAGTTCCAATTTGTATATAATGTATGTACAAATGTCTGTATACATTTCAGTGTTTGCAGTGATGTTAAATAATTCATAAATATGATTGCCATTCAACCTGCAGCTCAAGACATTGGTTAACATGTCATTGTGTAGTTGCAGATAATAGAGATAAATAGTTGTAATATATTTTGACCTTTTTTGTATTGTTGATAAAAGAAAGCTGGTTTTATCTGAGCAAAATAAAAGGCTTTCCCCCAAATGCAATAAAAGGCACTAAGTTTGCCCAGGAGCAGTAACCTATAACAACCAATAGGGTCTTTGCTTTTAAACAGGTGACCAGTAAATTCTGCCTTCTGATTGTTTGCTATGGGATACTGCTCCAGGGCAAACTTAGGGGGGCACATGGGCTATAACTGCATGCTTTTGAATCTGAGCTGCATGCTAAGGATCAATTGCAAACTAACTAAACAGTTCTGAACAGTCCTCTGTGGCCCCTCTTAAAGTATAAATTAGAACTGAAAAGCAGGAAGTTGTGTTCAGTTCAGTTATGATAGACACCCAGTCACTCCAGCCTTTATAGATTACAATTTTGGCTAACTAACTATATTAGAAACATTTTTTTTATTTTGCACAGCCTTTCTATTTACCTGGTTCATTTTTACACTGAACTGTTTCTTTAAGCAAAAAATTACCAAATGCCACAACTTCTTCCTTGGAAGAAGAACCATTTGTTTACCTATTTAGAAAAGCCCTGGAGCTATAAGCGCAGGGGCTGCATGACAATGGGATCTGAATGACCAGCAGTCAAATTACAGTATAATGGTCTAAGTCAGAGATGGGCAGACTCACATGTTACTGTGTTTAGGTGAGAAGGAATGAGTTAAAGCAGGAGATGGCTAGACCCAGGGGTGGAGTAAGAGAGGGACGTGATGTCAGGGGAAGAAGCTGTTCACTTCCTTATCTTGCGAGCCGGTAGAAACATCCCAAACGCCTCCCCCATTTTTCAAATTTTGTGAAATGTCAGGAGTTTTCAACTTTATGTTCTCATTTTATCTATTAATAACTGAATATGGATGTTTTCTTGAAAGCGCTGATACATTGTGGTTTCTGGATCTTTACACATTATAATTGTGAGAGTCTGTATTGTATTCATTTATGTCAATTAATGTGAACAGGGAACATTTCTGATCACCATTGTGGTCAGGAAGAAATTTTTCCCTCTTGAAGCATTGGCACTGGCTTCTGGCTGGGTTTTTTGCCTTCCTCTGATGAAAACAGTGAACATATGATATTATATTTTAAGTTTTATTTGTCACAGCAGAGGTAGAACCATGCCAGAGATCTGCACAGGTCAGTTTAAAAGAGGTAAAAAGGAGGTTCTTTCTGTGACTGCACAGTGCATTGATTGATACAGACTCTACTACTGCTTGTGCTAGGGGGCAAGCTGCTTGGATTCCCTGTCATCAAGACACTACAGATACAGTTACAGCAGCAGGACCGCTGAATTTTTCTCATGTTGGCAGCACAGCATAGTAGCGATCTCTTGTGAAATTTTTAAAAAATTTGAATAAATGCTGTGGTTATTTTACACCCATCTCTGTCTCCTGGTTTAATTAATGTATGTAATAATGGGGTTCAGTGGGATAGCTCAAGGTGAAGGGTCAAATTGAGGAGTCCCCTTGTCAAGTTTGCACCACTGAGTAAATGAAAGCAATGCATGCTTAGGTCATTAACCATAATTTAAGGTGTGAGGTATACAAAAGTTCAAAACATAACATACTATTATACTTTTACATGTAAAATGAGGTTGATTTGTAAAGTTAAATCTACCTCATGTTTTGCGCACTAACCATAGGATTTAATGTTTTGGGTATGATAATAGATTTTCAAGTAATGAAGTAGACACATCCTTGAATGTGTATCACTAGTTAGTGGTCAAGGCATCTTCTTTTAATTTAAAGATACAGGGAGGGACATAACTAATGGATACTACATTCAGAAACAAATTCACTTAGCCAACAATTACAGATGGATCTTTAAAATGGTGATGGTCTCAATCTTTTTTATATCATCCTTTGATGTTTTATTTCGCCTGATAGCAAAGATATTGAATATGTTTTCTCAGGTTTCCCATTTAGTTATATGTTCACAATCATTTGAGCTGTAAGAAGGGTTTGGATGGCTTTTTAGCAAGTGAGAGTATACAGGGTTTTGGAAGATAGCTTGTAGTACAAGTTGATCAATGGACTGGTCCGATTGCCATCTTGGGGGCAAATTCATTAAAGTCCGAAGTAAAATTCGCCAGCGTTAGTGTAAATCCTAACTTCACAAATTCACTAAGTCCAGCCTTACGCTGGCGAAGTTGCACTCTGGCGAAGGGGGCGAAAATTCGCAAATTCACTAAGCTAGTCATTTTTCTGAACGTTAGCCCCTTCGCCAGAGTTCACTTCGCCAGGTTAGAGCAGGTGAAGTGCAGTAGAGTAGATAGGAGATTTTGTAAAAAAAGTAGACATAGTTGACAGTCCCAAAAAAACGCTGGCATTTTTTCCTTAGCGTAGGGTGATAGAAAAAAAATTAACATTTTTTTTTTTTTGGGTACCCTGCCCCCTCCCTTAATTTCTTAACATAGGGCAAATATACTAGACTAGTGGCACATGTGTAGGGCAATAAAACAACTTAGACTTTATTAGGGTTCCCTGGGCTTGTGTAGTGTAATGTTTGAACTGTAACATATTACTCCATTCAAACTTACAGGTTCCCGCAGTATGCAAATTAGCCTTCACTAGCGCAACTGCACTTTGCCTGGCGAATTTTCGCTAGCGCAATTTCGCTAACGTTCGCTTATAAGAATGTAACTTTGCTTTTTAGAGTATTAGACGAGCGCTGGCGAAAATTCGCCAGGCGAAGTGCGGTGAACGCTGCACTAGCGCAGCTTCACTTCTAAGTAAATTTGCCCCTTGGAGTCAGGAAGGAATTTTTCCCACACTGAGACAAATCGGAGTAGCTTCAAATTGTTTTTTGTGCCTTCCTCTGGATAAACTAGCAGTTAGGCAGGTTGTATATAGATATATATACTTGAAAAGTTAAACGTGATGGGCATGTGTCTTTTTTCAACTTGACTTACTATGTAAGTATGTAAAGATATTCCACAACTTATCAGCAATCTGTACTGTTTCTAATAGTTTATTTATCAAACCAGTAAAACCTGTTGTTAATTTATACTACCTGTCAAAAACTAGCAATCTTGCTTGAAATTCAGTTATAGGGCTCATTTATCAACCCTGAATAATAATAGGTTAATAAAACATTACCAAGGATTTTAAATTATATTTATTTTGCACTCTGGAA
Source organism: Xenopus borealis (assembly GCA_024363595.1). Classification (NCBI taxonomy): domain Eukaryota; kingdom Metazoa; phylum Chordata; class Amphibia; order Anura; family Pipidae; genus Xenopus; species Xenopus borealis. Next base: position 60,653,819 of record CM044446.1, read on the forward strand.
TAATCATAACATAATAGCCAAAATCCTATGTTCCTGTATCTCAGTGGCCAGAATTCTGTATTTCAGTTCTCTCAGTTCTTATGCTTAACCTATTCTGTCATTTTCCCGTCCTCCTTGCCTTTTTTTATCAAAGAATGAAGGGGACATGCAATATGTTTCTCTTGTGCAAAAACATTTGTATGTACTTAAATATCGCAATCATAAACTATTTTTTTTGTGACACCTACAGGCCATTTGTATAAACACCACATATTCCCCCTATAGTAGGAAAGTATTTGGACAAACGTAAAAAAGAGCAACAATGGAACTGTATGCAAACAGTAACACTTTCTTCAGGCCTATTGTAGTTGGCATCAGGAGTAGTAAAATGTCCTTCATTAAAGGAACAGTTCAGGGTAAAAATAAAAACTGGGTAAATAGATAGACTGTGCAAAATAAAAAATGTTTCTAATATAGTTAGTTAGCCAAAAATGTAATGTATAAAAACTGGAGTGAGTGGAACACAACATCCTGCTTTTCAGCTCTCTAAATCTGAGTAAGTCAGCGACTTGAGGGGGGGCCACATGGGACATAACTGTTCAGTGAGTTTGCAATTGAGCCTCAGCATTCAGCTCAGATTCAAAAACAACAGTTATGACCCGTGTGGCCCTCCCTCAAGTAATTGATAGGTTACTGCCTGGTAACCAGGGTAACCAGTCAGTTTAAACAAAAGAGAGCTGAAAAGCAAGAAGTAGTGTTCTGTTCTATTAGGTTAGACTTACAGTCACTCCAGCTGTTATACATTACATTTTTGCCTAACTAACTATATTGAAAATATGTTTTATTTTGCACAGCCTATCTATTTACCCAGTTTTTACTTTTATACTGAACAATTCCTTTAAATGGAGCTTCTCCAAAGTCATATCTAGTAGGAGCAAGATGACTTGCATTCCATATGTGTCCATCAGATAGTTTATATATGTATGGTCCTCACTGGTGTCTCAATTTAAGTGGTGTAGTAAATTTAAATTGTCTTTGTTTCAATAGTCCTGGTTTCTTAATTCTGACTAAAGATCCAAACTGAAAGTGCACTTCTCTTGTTTCATGTTTTCTGTCAGTATAAGGCAAGGCTTGTTCACGTTTTACAATGACCGCAGTTGATGATTGGAACAGTATTTTGTGGAAGTTTGAGGTCTGCAACATGTAACTTAGTGCACATCTGTACTGCCATGTAATAATTCAGCTTGAGATGTTTGGGTTGTTGCATGGCACATTGCTCTGTAGTTATGTAGGAATCTGTTGTGAATACTTTCCAAGATTTGCTGTCTGTAGTGCTTCTTTCAGACTTTTGTTGAATCACTTGATTTCTCCATTTGCATGCGGGTAATACACTGAAGATTTCCTATACAAAATATTCATCGCTTTCAGAAAGAATTCAAACTCAGATGAGACAAGTTGTGGTCTGTTGTCTAATATTAACTCCTTTGGATTACCTTCTCTGCTGAAAACTGTAGAAAGAAATGTTATTACTGTAGCTGATGTTATATGAAAAGCAAATGCAATTTCTGACCATTTACTGTAATAGTCTATCAAGGTTATAGCAAATCTGCAGTCTATAGGAGCATCTGCAAAAGAACCCACAATATCAATAGCAAGTTTTTCCCATGCTGAATCAGGAAAGGGTACTGGCTGAAGTAGTGGTGTATGTGTGATAGCTGTTTTGTCATGATTCTGACAAGAAACAAAAGAATGAATCGCAGTTACCACATCGGCTGGCCACCAGGATAGTTTTCGTAGTCTTTGTTTTGTATGTACAATTCCTTGATAAATCTCATGTGCAAGTTGTATGAGCTTTTTTCGTAAGGTCTCTGGTACTAGTAAGTGGTGAGCTCCGCAACATAGTCATCTACTAAGGACAGTTCATGTCTAATCCTGTAGTAAGGTTGAAGGTCAGGACTGAGTTTCTTCTCAGCATTTGGCCATTTGCTTTGTAAGCTGTCCTGCAGTTTTACTTGAATTGGACATGTGAGGCACGCTTAAAGGACCAGTAACATCAAAAACTGAAATTGTTTTAAAGTAATAAAAATATAATGCAGTGTTGCCCTGCAGTGGTGAAATTACAGTGTGTGCTTCAGAAGCACTACTTCTGTTCATATAAATGGGCTGTTGTGTAGCCATTGGGCAACTATTCAAAGGAGAAAAGGCTCAAGTTACACAGCAGATAGCAGATAAGCTCTGTAGAACAAAATGCTATCTGTTATCCATTACTCATCCTGTGCCATATAGCCATTTTTCAATTTCTGCCATTGCTACATAGCAGCTTGTTTATATGAACTACGGTAGTGTTTCTGAAGCAAACAGATCAGTTTTAACAGTGCAGGGCAACACTACATGATATTTTCTTTACTTTAACAGTTTTAACTGTAGATGACTGCATATCAGTCAATCCAACAATTTATATGTCCTCATTCAGTGTATCAGAAGCTGCAAGTAAAGGTAAACGTGACAAACAATCAGCAGTAACATTTTTCAAACCTGGTTTGTATTGCATTCTGTAGTTGAAATTCAGTAGCCTTGCTGACCATCTAGCTATATGCATTCCAGCTCTTCCTAGTCCCTTTGTTGTAAGCATTGTAGTTAGATATGATCTCTGCATAAGGTAAATTCTCTGCCCCATAGGTACAGTAGGTTCTCCATTTTTCTATTGCCCAAACATATGCTAGAGCTTCCTTTTCAACAGTTGATGAATACTTATTCTCTGCCTCTATAATTGTTCTGGATGCAAATGTAACAGTTTTCTCAGCATGAATGGCATGGATCTGTGTGAGAACTGCACAAACACCATAGTCTGAAGCATCTTCAGTAACCATAGTGGGTTGTGCAGGATCAAACAAAGTTATCACTGGACTGTTCACAATTAACTGTTTCACTTTAAGGAGTCTCTGACCAAACCAGACTTGAAGTGGCTCCACAACTGAAGCATCAGATGGAGTAGGTGCTTGTGTAACAGCGTTGACATGGTCAGGGTCAGGCAGTAATCCCTCTTGTGAAATTATATGACCCAGAAACAACAGCTGAGTTTGTCTGAAGTGGCATTTGGAAAGGTTCTGTTTCAGTCCTGCATAATAAATGCATTTCAGAACCTTTTCCAGGTACTTGTTATGAAGATCCATAATTGGAGCATAGACGATTATACCACCCAAGTCAAATTGTACACCAGGTATGTCATGGAGTATAGAAGATATCAGTCTTAGAAAACAACTCAGTGCTGAAGGCAGTCCATATGGTACTCACTTGAACTGAAACAAATGAGCATCTCTTTCATTCCTTTCAGACTCTATTAATCACATTGTTTGTGTTTTATGCATCCTGTACTGTACTTCTCCACACTTCCTCTCTGAATACTTTTTGTTTCCACCCCCATCCAGTGCTTCATATGTTTGTTCTGTGTTCCTCTTTCTTTTAACACTATCTGTTGTATCACAGTAATGCATGCAGGATGTTATCAGCCACGGATTTGTGGTAAAGCCACAAAGGCCCGGGCCTAGGGTGGCAGATTATTAGGGGTGGCATGCTGCCCAGTTGCTTCCCAGGGTAGAGTCCTGCAGCGTGTTGGGTACCTGTGGGTTAACTGCAAAAACCTTCTGTACCCTGCGGTTCGTGGGTAGAGGTTCTGGGTGCGGGTAAAGATGCGGGTCGGCGATTCTGCAGGTTTGTGGGCCGCGGATCAGGCCACAGGTCTTCTCAATAGCGATTTTTACTCATTTTTATGACCACGCCTACTTCCGATGTTGTCACTTCCAGTTACAGTGACAGCACTTCCTGATTCTGGATTGGCAGCATAACAGCATAACAAGACTTCCTAAATCTTGATGGTCAGCGGGTCATAACCGGTAAAAATGCGAGTTGTGGGTCCAGATTGCAGGTTGTGGGTATGGATTGCAAAAAATGGACCTGCGCAGGACTCTCTGGGAGCAATTTACAGCACTTCAGTGTAGGAGCGCATGTGCACTCGCACCACAGGGGCGGTATGTGGGAGGGTGCTAGGACTGCGGGGCCGGGCGACAGGACCACGCTGGCCTCAGGGCACATGCTCACTAATTCCAGTGCTGTTCACCATCTTTATACTATCTTTCTCCTTTTTTATTTATATTTCAACACATCAATGCCTTTAGGACTACCAGCTTCCTTTGGTACCTAGGACATTGTTTTCACATTCCTTTTCTGGGAGATAATATTGGTGTATACCTCAGTATTCTACATAGACTGGACCACCAATGGCAATAAATAAACATTGCTTTACTGGTGGGGTTTATAGAGAAGCATTAGTCCAGGCAAAAATCCATCTCATATGTATACATTCAGATACTCAGAAAAGGAATCATTATATAGTTTATATTCAGTTCAAAGAGAAATAAACAAAGGATTAACATATCATAAAATATAATATTGTTGATTAGATTTCATAAATATACCAGTGTGTGTTAAACATTTTTTAACTCTTGAACACTTTCTTGTGTATTCTGGGAACTTTTTTAAGATTTATGCTTACTGTTGTGAAGAAAACCTGAAATTCCCTGGATAAAACTCCTGATATACATTGGCAGTAAGATATATTGGTGTGTTGGAGACATTTTCTAAAATACAGACAAGGAAAACAAATAGCTAAATATAACCACCATGTCAGAAGCTCATTTGTGATAAGAAAGAGATAGCTTCCTAATCAAAAAACCAGAAGGAATAACGAGACAACGTGGAACTGTATATGTCTGGCGAGCTTCTGTAATGTAGTCAGGTGAATTCTAAGAAGGACATAATACACACGGGAACACTCAGGAGACTCCCCATATATCACTGAGAGAGGGACACTTAGCAGTCTCTAGAGTAAAGATGGTTGGAATTTTTAGGTTCAAGTACCCTTTTATAGTGATGGGCAAATTTATTGGATAGCCGCAAATTCTCTGCAAATTTCCACATTTCACTGGATGGCGCATCCATTTTTCAGTGGCAGCAAAAGTC
>CM044446.1:60676319-60700859 GCA_024363595.1 Xenopus borealis
CAGACTTCTGCGCCTGATTGAAGTTCATTACCACAATTCCTGGAGTTAATATTACTGGTTTTGGACGTAAACCAAGGTAATTGAACTAAATCATCCCCCATTTCTGCATTTGTGAGTACGTGGAACTGCACCCAGGCAAAATTAACTTCTATATCGAGAGTGCTTTATTTATCGATTTTATATATATATATATATATATATATATATATATATATCAGGTGAATTAAACTAGCATATAAAGTAATTCTTTTGAAGGCACAGGTTTCTTAAAAAGAACTACTTAATAAACTGCCCAAACAAGCACTCCTCAATGGATAAATATAACACAGTGATGTTTAAATAGTTGCCGTATCAGACATAATGTCAAAGATATTACACATAAATATCCAGCACCCTTTTCCGGGTTTCTATTTTCTTGGTGTACCAGGCTCCTGCTAATATAATTATTTACTCGGCCGCTGGGTCTCACCGTTCAATACAAGTGGCCCGGATGCATATGGCCCCAAACCCTGCACAAATATTCCAGGGTTAATCCTCCCCCACACTGGCCTTCTCATTAATCATCTACTGACAGAGTTGAAAATCTGTTGGCTTACCCAATATGTAGTTTGACCTGGGTGTTTCTGCCCCCAGTCTGTAGTTAAGGTGTTGCAGCGCACTCCAACGTTCAAGGATCACTCAATTCAGCTTAAGTTAAAAAAACATTCTCCTTTATTATTACATTTGATTAAAAAACAAAACACAGCATCCAAGGTCTAATGTGTTTCGTAACAACATACTTCCTCAGAGAAGGTCTCTCAGGAAGTGCGTTGTTACGAAACACGTTAGATCTTGGATGCTGTTTTTTGTTTTTTAATAAAATGTAATAATAAAGGAGAATGTTTTTTTAACTTAACCTGAATTGAGTGATCCTTGAACATTGGAGTGCGCTGCAACACCTTGTGGATTTTTAGAATGTCAAAGTTAGTCTAGTAACCCTGCTGATCTTCCAACCTAACAGTCCTTCACTGGTTTACTTACATTTTTTTAGTCAGGTTCATCCACATCCTGAACCATCTTCTGCAAAGTAACAATGACAAAAACATTCTTCTCCTCTGGTCAGAATCCAACATACCCCAGATGCCTTTTATTTTATTGCTATTCTTTTATCTTAATAAAAACAACCAATATTGATTGGAATTAAACAACATTTCTGAATGACTCACACACATAAAACAGATAAAGAAAACACTGATTCAGGTGTCAGTATCCAACATACCACATATGCCTTTTATGTTATTGCTAGACTTTTATCTTTATAAAAACAACCAATATTGATTGGAATTAAACAACATTTATTAATGACCCACACACATAACACAGATAAAGAAAACACTGATTCAGGTGTCAGTTTATAGATTCACTTAGAATTGCCTCTTTTATAGATTCACATATAGATTGCCTCAGTTTATAGATTCACAAAATGCCAACAAATGCAAGTATTAAAAGATTAGAAATAAAAGAGTTCAAAAGGGGAACACTGACCTTTATTAGGGATTTTGGGTTTTTGATTGTCAATCTAATCCTTTTGGGAAATCCATTTGAATATATGATAAAGAGTATATTGTTTATATCCTGTCTTACTGATGCTTTATTTCTTATATTTTTTATAATAAAAAACAGGAATAAAAATAGTGGCTCTTTCTAAATTTTTTATTTTTCAGAGGCTGTCTAATTATTATTTAAAGAGACTGCAGCAGATGTTAAAGTTACTTGTTTGCAGAAGGATCATCGCTACTGATCGTGTTGATTCCGTGAGACTGAAACAGTTATTCCGAGTGGCTTTGTCTATGGACCCCTCTGCCGTGATGTTGAGATCTTTCTACAGAGGAAAGAACCCACTTATCAGAAGTTAATCTGAGAGATCTGAAGGGTGGAAGTTAATGTTCTACATCGTGAGAAGAAAAATCGTAATTCTGAAAAGACTTCCAGTGATTCCCTAGAGGAGGAAGAGATTACAGAATTGAAAAAAGATATTGCAAAGATCAAGATGCCAACTATGTCTAGACTGGCCTCCTCTCCTAAAATAAGTGGTTCTGGCAGAGAACCACCCAAGTGTTTCTTTTGTGGTCGATTGGGCCATATATCTACAAACTACAATAAACAATGTGAAGAGGTTGCGGCTGCAGAAGTAATTTCATCTGGATGTGATATGAAGAAGCTACCCCAAAAGAGATATCGGAAAAGACGTAGCCAGGTGAAGTGTTACACCTGTGGTTGGTACGGTCATACTTCCCACTCCTGTGATTTGGGATTGAATGAAAAATGTTATGATTGATATGTGACTTCTTTCCCATGTGAAGTGTATATTCCTAAGGAGAGGTTTTGTGGCATGAGGATGGTCTCTGAGCACTATGGCACCCTCCCATAACAGTGAGAGACTGGGCCTGGGAAAGCGCAAGCCTTCAGGCAAGGGAAATGTCAGGGTAGTTAGTGAAAACGTTTTCCCTTGTGATTCTCCTCCAGAGGTTAGGGAGGATAAAGAAGGACAAGCGAGGGCTTTGCCAATTCAAGCAGGGGGGAAATGTAGGGAATCCCTGCAAAATCATTGCACTTATCCCTGTAAGGGCAGAAGCACAGATCCTGTTACCTAGTAACCAGCTATTCAATGATCTCAGTGCAATAGGAAGCAACTGTCAGGATCGCGACGCCCGGAGGCTTACCTTTAGCTCCTGGCGGCACGTCCTCCTTCTCCGGCGTCCTATCCACAATGGCGGTGCCCATAGCCGCCACGTGGATAGCGGCGCCGGGTAGTGACGTCATCACGTCGCGCCCGACGTGACGATGTCACGGCGCCCCGTTTTGGCGCCAAATTCAATTATTTAAAGGTGCATTGGTCGCCATTATGGTGCCCAATTATAGGACCACTTTGCTATTGATCCTGGGTGTTGCTTTTGATCCTGTTCCTGTATTTTCCGATCCAGTTTGCTGTATTTTTGACTATTGTCTGGACTTTGTTTTATTTTGCCTAATACAACCTTTTTGCCTGGACTTTGACCTGTTTTTGCCTGATCCTTGCCTGTGCTGCGTTATTGGACCCTTTAACCCCTAAGCTTCCTCCTTGGTCCACTACTTCCCCATGGGGCCTAACTAAGGCCTACCCGTGAGAGCAACAAAGCAGCTAGTGAGTGGCTGGCAGGAAAAGGAAGTCACAGATACTGGCAAAAGAAGAAAGCCTGGCATAGAGTACCTCATGGTGGACAGAGAAGGAAGCCAGAGAGCTGCAGGTGGGCCCAGATGCTGCACCCAAAGCATTTGGATCGGGCTGGCACAGGGAAGTCAGATACTGTTCCTGGAGAGACAGAGTGTAAAAGGAATCCAAACTGGAGGAACAAACAGCAAGAGATTCCCAAACAAACAGCAAGAGATTCCCATCATAACATCCAAAGGGCTGGAAGAGAGCTCTAAAGCATCCAAAGAGGATTTGTGAGTATCCTGTTTAAAGGGACAGTACCCTAAGGAAGTGCTATAAGATAAAGAGACTGTTTTATTGATGGACTTTGCCTTCTTTAGTTAGTTGGACAGCTTGATACTAGCAAGTTAGCTAGTGAGGCCCTATTGCCACCAGTTAGGAGTACTGCATGTACTAGTTGGCAAGTTAACCAATACTGTGTGTGTGTTATTACTATATTCCTAGTGGGGCCATCTGTAGGTACAAATCCTGGATCCCACTAGGTGGAGGCACTGCGCTAGTAAGTACCAGGTACCCAGTCTTTCCCAAAACCACTGCAGAGTAGCTCAGGTTTGTCCCGTGCCATCACGTAAGCGCCACACATGGAATGTAACACCCACAAAGGGATGTCAAAAGGGTTACAATCATTTTTATATTTCCAATTTTAAAGTTTGGTTTTAAAATCCAAGCAAGGAACCATTATTGCAATTTTACTTTGTATGCTCAAAATGCCTTTAATGGAAAAATAAATACTCTTGCACAATATAGTAAGTAGTGAATTTCATTTAACATTGTTCCTAAAACAAAAATCTTGTAAAAACATAAATCTGGGAATAATGTCTCATCAGAGACTTGTAAGGATTACTAATAATAGTAATAATAGTAATAGTAATAGTAGTAATAATAGTAAGGTTTACTAAGGTTTATTTACTAATGGTCGAATTTCGAATTAAAAAAAAATTCGAAATTCAACCATGGGAATAGTGGTGAAGTAAAACACTTCGGAACTCACTAGATGGGGTGGTGCAATGAAATGAGTCATTTCTTTTTTCTTTTCACTCTTTTGTATATATTATTTGACTCTGCACACCATCGACATATGCCTTTATTCTTCTTTTTGATGGAAGGTGCTCCCTTTGCTCGGTTTTGTTTGTAATTGTCAAACCAGGAGATCAATCAGAGGGGATACGGGTACAGAAGAGTCGATTACTAGGCAGGGTCACAGAAGTCAGAATCATCAAAACACAGGCAGGGGTCACAACAGGAATCAGATAGCAGAATTCAAATGCACAAAGGCACCAGGAACTCAAAAGGAGGTGAACCTATAACAGGCAATGATCAAAATACAAAAGTTCCCTTAAATACATTTGAATTTGGCGCCATTGCACGCTGACCTCATCACACCAGTGTCAATGCACCTAGAGGAGCGGACACCCAAGGATACCGGCAAAACCAAGGAAGAGGAGCAGTGTGACTTATATCAAGGGTATATAAACACCACCCAAACTGTTAAATATACAGAATATACAGGTATAGGATCTGTTTTACCTTGTACATGATCAGATAGATATTAGATAGATAGAGATTAGATAAATAGAGATATAGATATATATACAGTATATATATATATATATATATATACAGTATATATATAAACTCCACAAGGATGCCGGCACTCACGAAAAATAAATTAGTTGCCTGGGTGCAGTATCAATGAATATCAATAATTTATCGAAGAAGAGAGAACCGCACTCACAGGTCTTAAAGCAAAATAAAATTGTAAAATGGGACACGAAGGACTGACGTTTCGGCCTCAAATATATATAATATATAAAATATATATATCTTAGCTTGAATCATGTACAATATATATATTTATATACTGAGGTTCACCAATCACCAATAAAAGTAGAAGGACTAATGAATCCATTACTGGAACAAATGGAACTAAATTAGGGAGGGGTTGGATGACTCTGCAAGCTGAATTGTTTTTATGCTTTTTTAAAAACTTTACAACTTAGACTAACATGTGAACCAATACCATAACACTCATGAAGAACCCCCTCCTCCCACTGGTCAAATGTCCTGGTGAAGAACTTGATGTGGAAATGGTCCCTGTGAGTCGGGCAGACTCAAGGTTTTCTCTATGTCAGTAGATATGAGAATATTGAAATTTTGAGGTTCTGTTTTGGGTAGTAGTGCTCACGCTATTGTCAGCTTATATTGGTTCTGATCAGCTCTTCACTATAAAGATCATAAATACAGTTCATGAAAATGTATATTTGCATGCCTTCTGCTACATATCCTTGCATGCCCTTTAATCTAATAAATCTTGCTTTACCCAAGCTTTTTCTCTAAGCTACTCCTAAGCTGTAGCAGTATTGTAAATTCTATATAATAGTTAGGAGCTGTTAATAATCATGACTGGGATTAATATTATTTTAATGTGGCATTACTATTTTCCTTATGGTAAAACTGTAGAACTGAATTTAAATGGGGTTATTAACCCAGTAGTCAAAAAAATGTAATGTACCTGAGAGAGTGTGAATGTGCTATTTCAGTGGGTTTTTAAAGAAAACTTGAAAAAATAGTCATATTCTGAAAGATTAAGACTATTACCACAAACCCAAAATATGTTGGCAAGTGTGTACTCTAGTAATATCCTATTGTAAATAAAACTGCCTAACTCTACTGATAAAAAAGTACAGAAAAATTGAAAAGTGTTTCAAGGGAAATGATTTCATCAGTTTTAAAATCTGATCAGAAGCAGAAACTAAATATTATGTTGCTGACCTGCAATTTAAAAATTGGCAGCATAGGGATTTACTAAAGTATTTCAAATTAGGAAACCATATAAAACTGTCATCTGCTATAAAATGGAGCTGAGAAAAGTGCAGCTTGAGTGGGTATTAAACAGAAAATGATCCTGCCCCTCCACTTAGAGCCATACACAAGTCTCATGTTCATTAGCACTGGGCAGCACAGTGCCAGATATTTGTATTTGCTGGTTTTAGATACTTTGAAACAGTGAAGCTTAAGGACTTGAACTGAGTGCTCTCATATTAAAGGAGGGGTACAACAGAACTTCAAAAAATGTTAATAAGAAACAAGGTTAGGGACATCTGACATTGCATGAAGATGGAAAGCTCTCCATTAATACATCACTTGCTGTTGAAATGATCTTTAGATTATGATTGAGGAATTTGGGCACCTGTTGTCTCCTAAAGATGTAATTTGTGCTCTTAAACTGCTTGAAATCCCTTCACTGTATCAACATTCACTGATTGTCCTTTCACACATATTTAGTTAAAATTGAAAACCGACTTGTGCTGTTAACTCATTGGCTGCAGAGGATTTAAAGAATTATTATGCTAGTACAACTGCCACTGGCTGCAACACAGAGAAGTGCTACTGTACATGGCTTTGAATAAGGTTTCAAAAATCATAAATATTTAATAAAAACATAATGAGGCTCTCTATATGACCAACAATCTCTCTGCTTCTCCACATATGCAAACATCTGGGGTGCAGTTACAGGGATAATATATATAACTAGACATTAAGCCCGTTAAATTAACGGGCGCTAGAACATATGTAGTCAAACATGTATAAAAACAGACTTGTTCCAGTCCAAAAAAAAGTGGTGGACACCTAGAGTGCTTCTCAGTAGTTTTAAAAATACTACTGCTTCCTAAAGAGTTTGGGCAATGTTTGTTTATGGTATAGATCACACCAGTGTTTTTTTTCCACACAAAAAAAATGTTTGTCCTACAGAATTTCAGAGGCGACTCTGCCTCAATGTTACTTTTAGAAAAAGAGCCGCCTGACTTTGTCAGCTCAGCATCCCTGTTGCCGTAGCAATGTCAGGGACATGCGCTGAGTGAGCGGGTCTCGCTTCTAACAACGCGAAATTAAAGATAGGAACAATTGGCACCGCCCCTGCCTCTTGATCATTTGCGCTTCACGTGCGCATGCCCATTTTCCGCCAATCATTTTTTTTCCTTGGCGTCCTGTCAGAAAGCGGGAGGTACTTTTACAGCTATGGGAGGCCAGACAGTAGCTGCTCCTCTGTCACCCACCGGCCAGCAACGCTCTATCACAACAAAGAGGGGCGGGGCAGCACACTGGGATTGGCTGCTGCTCTCCCGTGAGGGCAGGGCTTTTAGGCAATAAATAAAGAGGCAAGACGCTCTGTGAGGAGCTGGTGGAAGTCTCTCTCTACCCCAACCCCCCCATTTACCTATACTGACTGCGCCACGGACTCCCCGGGTCACACATCACACAGCTCGAGCTGCTCCTCTGTCACATGGTGCTTGGGCATGTGTACAGCTGGCGGTGTAGCGGTGAGCAGAGGAGCGGCAAGTTTCTGCGCTCCAAGTGGGACATTCACTAAAATCCGAAAAATCGCTAGCACAGGCTTCGCGAGAGTTCGCCGCACTTTGCCAGGCGAATTTTCACCTGCGCTACGCAAATTCACTAAAGTGTTAATTTACGCTCTGGTCGGCTGGTCGTAACATATTTACACTAGTGTTACTTCACTAGGCATAGCGCAATTTCGCTAGCGAAGCCTAATTTGCATACAGCGCAAATCCTCTATAATAAAGTTCAAGTGTCTCTGCGTCCAGTCCCTGTGTCCGTTGGATTGCGCTACTGTGCATGTGCCCCATGGACAGCCAGCGCGAAGCATCTAACGCTAGCGCAAATTCACCAGCGTGACGTCAAATCGTAATCGCAAATTCACGAACACTGACTCTGGCGAATTTACGCTAGCGAAGTAGATAGACTTACGCAACTTCGCACCCTTACGCCAGGCGAAGTTGCGCACTGGTGAAGGATCGTAATTACGCAAATTCACTAAGATCAACTTTTTGCTGTTCATTAGCACATACGCTAGAGCAATACAATATATAGGAGGTTGAAAAAAAAACGCTGTGGCGTGTTTTACCATTGTGGGTGATAGTCTGAAAAACATGGTTTTTTTTGAGGGGTGTTACCCTCCTTCCCCCCTACATTTCCTGACGTATGGCAACACTACTATATAGGGGGCACATGTCGGGCAATAGGACAACTTTATTTTTTTTGATTAAAGGTGTCCTGGGCATGTGTAGTGGCTGTAACATACACTTCTTTTTCAAACTATCACCCACAATGGTAAAACACGCCACAGCGTTTTTTGAGACACAAAAATGTTCAATTTTTTTTTTCAACCTCCTATCTATTGAACATACACTTCTTTTTCAGACTATCACCCACAATGGTAAAACACGCCACAGCGTTTTTTGGGACTCCAGCTTCACGCTGGCTGTCCGTTGGGCACATGTGCAGTAGCGCAATTCCACCGACACAGGGACTGGATGCAGAGACACTTGAACTTTATTATATAGGATTAATTACTATTTATAAGCAATATTAAGATTTTTTTCCATTTGAATTTAAAACTGACATAAATTAGAAGGACTTGGTGGTGGAGAGATGCAAGGTTGGGATGTAAATTAAGGTTAAATTTTCATATCAGAGCATACAACAGACAAATTTAAGAGGTCATAAACAGAAATAAAATGGCCTTACTATCAGCGCGTTTCAAGGGCTCCTCTCACTCCTTTTGCCTCCCCTGGTAACTGGTCACTCAATGCTTCCTGAGATAGGTTCTCACCTTGCCCTATGGCAAGAGCAGCCCTGCTTACTATGTATCTTTTGCAAAAGAACTTCATTGCATCACACCAACCCAATCTTAAAGTACATACACTATGCAGATCCATCCTCCTTGATATCACCAGCCAGGTGACTGATGATGAAGACATTTTTATACAGTTACCTGAAGAAACTACAGACATTACATCTTTACTCTGTTACTTCTATTAAAAAATATCATAGGGATCTAAAAATATATAATGAGTAATTAGTAACCATAAATCCCTCTGTCCCTCAACTAGAAATGCACAAAAATGCATATGAGTGAGTTTTATAAACAATTAGACCAAAAGTCTTGACATTGTACTTGAAAAAAAACAAATCTGTGAGGAAGCTCATCTGTGAAGGATAACAAATTCAGTTGTATGAAGGCTTCTTTTGAATCACACACCTGAACAGCTGAGGACACTAGCTGAGACCTTATCTGAGAAGGAATTATCTTCAAATTAAATGTTCAAGTTAATCACAACAAATAATCACCTGCTAACAAAGACATTACCATCTAATAGAGACATAAGGAGGATTTATGCTTCAAATGCTTGTGTGTAAGAGCCCTTAAGGCTCTACATTTGATCACAGGAATTCACAGTCTTAAATGGACACTCTATATCAGGGGTCCCCAACCTTTTTTGCTCGTGAGCCACATTTAAATTTAAAAAAGAGTTGGAGAGCAACACAAGCATGAAAAAGTCCATGTGGATATCAAATAAGAGCACTGATTGGCTTTTGGTAACCCCTTTATGGACTGGCAGCCTACAGGAGAGAATGTTTGGCAGGACATGTTTTTTATGCAACCAAAACTTGCCTCTAAGCCAGTAATTAAAAAATCAGCACCTGCTTTGAGGCCACTGGGAGCACCATCCAAGGGGTTGGAGAGCAACATGTTGCTCGTGAGCTACTAGTTGGGGATCACTGCTCTATATATTAATGTTATAACATTATGCATATAGGTGGTTTAATATGCCATAGATAAGTTGAGTCTTAGGACCCTTCTAATCTACCCACTATGATAATCATTGACATTAATAGGCTAAGCTGTTATATTAACGGGCCTGAGAGAATGTAATCCCTAGATTGTGAGTTTTAGATCAACAATAGAGATAGTTTTTGAAGTGGAGGAATATAAGTTCCCACAATAAGACATTTGATTACATTTAAGCTGTATCAGCTGTGTTAGCTGCCTAGACAAGACAAGTTGAACCTTTGGACCTTTTACGTGCACTGTGCACAGATCTAACGTACCCTCTCTGATTATTATTGCCAGTAGTAGGATGGAAAGCTGTTTAATTAATGGGCCTGAAAGAAGGTTATCTCTAGAATTTGAGTTCTAGTTCAACAATAGAATTAATTTTTGAAGTGGAGAAACGAAGGTTCCCACAATACGATATGTGATCACATTTAAGCTGTAACAGCTGCGTTAGTTGTGGGTGATTCACATATTGTGTCCAATATATTCTCAGTAATTAACACATAAGTAATTTTATCAACTTAATGTTATTACTACTCCAATTATTGCCAGTAGTAGGATGGTAAGCTGTGTAAGTAATGGGTCTGAGAGAATTTTATCCCTAGAATGTCAGTTCTAGTTCAACAATAGAATTCGTTTTTGAAGTGGAGGAACATAGGTTCTCACAATACAAAATGTGATTACATTTAAGCTGTAACAGCTGTGTTAGTTGTGGGTAATTTACATATTGTGTCCAATATTTTCTCAGTAATTTTATTAACTTAAACATCACAAGAAACTTTGTGGCATATATATTCCAAAGGGCTACCAGCACTCTCGACAAAATAGATTTATTTGCCTGAGTGCAGAAGCATCAACATTTACACCATACTTCACTAAGAATCTGCACTCTGAGGATAAAATATTAACTTATTCACAGAACTTCAATCTGACGTTTCGGCCCTATCCAATACCTTTCTCAAAGTGCTGTAGCATTGTACTACAAGGACTACAATAATCAGATTACTATTTCCCAACCCGAATTTTACTAACTAATCCTATGTATTGTATACACATCAAATCAAAAAGTGATTAAAAACATATAATTAGGTGAAGACGATCACATCTCTATACATCAAAATTAAAGTTAAAATAACCCACATAGAATAATCTCTATATAGAGAGTGAAATATGAATCCACACCTCGCCACAACCTGTGTTCAACAAATATCAGGCCCACCTCCATGCATACAAGCAGTGAAGGTGAGCATCCAAAGACTCTCCTATCTGCTATTGGAACACCTTCAGTTGAATCCTCTGTGAGAACCGCTGAACACATTCTTAGCAGCCTCTGCGGGATGCACTGTACAAATTCTAAGCAGTCTCTACTGAAACCTCTGAGCAGATTTTTTGCATCCATAATACGGTGCATCCATAGTAGTGGTGCTATCCACAGATGTAGATTGTCTGTAATTTAGGCAGAAGTGGAGTAGTAGCAACATTTTGTAATTTATGTGTAACTTGTTATTAATGATTTGATACAAACAAGCTACTTTGAGCTGTGTTTTTAACTATTTATGTTCTTTGTTCGCATGAATGTTGATGGATTGTTCTGTGGGTATATGTATTTTGAGGTATGTGTAACAAGGGGGTTGATGTATTCTAATTTAACTGACACATCATCGTGACGTTGATGTTGAAAAATGTAGATTTAAGGCTACAGCACTTTGAGAAAGGCCTTGGATAGGGCCGAAATGTCAGATTAAAGTTCTGTGAATAAATTAATATTTTATTTTATAAGTCCTGAGAGTGCATATCCTTCGCGAAGTATGATATATATATATATATATATATATATGTGTATATATGTATATTATATTATTATAATTTTTTTTTTCATTCAAGCCTGATGCACTCACAACCACTGCCACAAATACCTGGGTGCTGGTAAAAAATCATACATACATACTATTTCAACTTTTGGCACCATCATTTGGCCTTCTTCAGGAAAGTGATGGCCCGTGTGATGTAGCCAAAACGTTGAAATAATATATATATATATATATATTATTCAGTACAGGTCTACTTGTGGACTGATAAATAGATATCGAGAGAGAATGGAACAAAACTAAAGCCTAACAAACTCCCAGATAACACATCAATTTCTAAACCTGGGTCACCTACCCAGACTACATTTCCTGACACTGGAACGGAGATGCCTAAGATCTCATCAACAGATCCTAACGCCCCTTCCACCTATTTCTCTCACTGCTGAACTATCTGCCCAGACAGGGCATGTATGCAACAAGAAAATGGCCAAAAAAATGGCTAAAATGTATATATGTTTTGATTGTTATGTTTTTGTAAACTTCTTTCTTTTCATCCTAAACTTGCATTCTTTCTGCTTTACTCAGGAGACTGGTATGAAATATAATGATGTATGGTTAACAAACGCCAAGGATAAGCCAAATGTTCACGTTTTAGCAGAGTAAAAAGTACAAATGGTACTTAAATGTGTAAGTAGAAATGCGAGAGGCCTAAACACCCCCCACAAAAGATTTAACACTAGCAGAATGCAGAAGGCAACATGCAGACCTTATTTGGATCCAAGAAACTCACTTTAGAACAAAAGACCAAAGTAAAATTGAAAACAAATATTATAAAATGATAGCAGCTGCAACATCGAATACAAAAAAAGAAGCGTAGCTATCAAAGCAAAAAAACTTTAAACATACAGTAACAAGTGTACAACATTTTGATGATCCCAAAGGCATTTGTTTAGTTTTTATTTGTAATATAAACCAACAGCAATATATCCTAGTAAATCTTTACTGCCCAGTGAACAAAACCTATTTTTGAACCAAGTACTAGAGCAATTGCATAACCTTAAACAAGGTACAGTTATAATAGGGGGAGACTTCAATAATACACTTGACCCAAATATGGACAGAACTCCTCAAGCAGAGATATTACCCAAACACTACAGTAGTATGGTAACTAAACAATTCACCTAAAGTTAACCAAACTTTTAGAACAATACAACCTTTATGATATATGGAGAATGCACAACTCTACACTAAAGGACTTCACAAACTACTCAGCCCAACATAACTCACACACAAGAATAGATCTATTCTTGACCTACCCACAAACACTAAAGACGTAATGATTCTTCTTTGGTGGACAACCGATTTCAGTGCAGCCCAACCAATCCATCAAATTATTGTGCAGTTAGTGGGATTCGAACGATCAAAAATTGTACGATTTTTCGTTCGATATCTGTCAGACAATTGATCGGCCAGGTTAAAAAATCTTTATGGCTTCCATTGCAATCTGTCTATGTATGCAGGGCCTGCAGGCAGCTACCCTTCAGTTTTGCTGGAAATATCACCTGAAATGGTCTTTTTAAGATGGACAATTAGTACAATCGTTTCAAGATAATCGTGGTCTCACAATGATGATTGGATCTTTTAAAAATCTTTACATCTATGGCCAGCTTCAGGGGCAGAATTTATCAAGGGTCGAATTTCAAATTGTTTAAGTGCAACAAACCCTACACCATAGATATACACCTACACACACATTTGCCAAATTTTATAGCGACCTTTATAACCTCAAAGAAATCCCCTCCACAATTATGCCTTCGGAGAAAGACATTTGTACATTTTTAGAACAGGTACATTACAAACCCTACCTAACACAGCACTGCCAACCCTAACTAGCCCAATAACAACAGAGGAAGTCCTGAATGTGATAAGAAGCATGCCAAAAAACAAAGCCCCATGTCCAAATGGGTACACAAATATGTACTATAAAACCTCCAGCAATGTGCTAATCTCCTTACCTTACCAGAGCCTTAAAGGAGAATTCAACCCTGCTGGTGCTAAATCCCCTCCCCCCTCCCTCACGTAGGCCCCTTCCCTACTCCCCCCGGCCTAACTCCCCCCCAGGCTATTGCCCCTAATGTGTAAATTACCCTAAAGTGCAGGTCTCCTTCTGGAAGGTTTAGGGGCGCCATCTCCGTCCTACTGCGCATACGCCACAAAAAGAAAATAGTGTGCTAGAAGATGGCACACGTATACCTTCCAGAAGGGGACCTGCGTTTTGGGGTAATTTACATGTTAGGTGCAATAGCCCAGGGGGGAGGTAGGTCATGGGGAGGAGGCGGGGGCCTACGGGAGGGAGGGGGAGGGTTTTAGCACCAGCAGGGTTGAATTCTCCTTTAGGATCAAACCAGCACTAGCCCCATTAGGATATAACACAGAACAAAGAGACAAACAAAAAAAAAAAAGAGCAACTACACAACTACTATTAGCAAGTAGGTGCCTAATAGCAAAAAATTGGAGAAAGTCCACTCTCCTGACATAAAAGGAAATAAAAGCCAAGGTAGAGCATATGCAGCTATACAAAAACACATGCTCCCAAGTCAACCTTGGACAGTAAATATAAAAAAAATACCTTATAAGTCAAGTGGCTGTGCACAATAACAACAAAAAGAATCTCTTCAGCCATGATAAACCAATGCAATTTACTTACCTTAACATGTAAGAAGCCAGTACTCCTCTCTCTTTTTTTCTTCCTTTCTCTCTCTCTTCTTTTATTTCCTTTCCATGCTACTCTTCTTATATTTCCTATGTAAGAAAAAGCTTTTAAAACTCCAAAAATGCATAAAAATAAATAAAAGTATTAAGATGTTAACTGAACACTTCACCTCTGGGATTTTTTGTATTGGGACTTTGCTTATAATGTGCTTTGATTCAATTTCTGTGTACATATCAGACTCTAATTAAAGTTGCTGTTAGGCTACAGACTCTGAACTTTTCATTGTTCCAATTACTTAGGGCCAAAGCCCCATGGGGATTGTAGGTTTCACTTTCTTAATCTATCTGTAAATGTATGCTTAGTAGAACAATATGTGCATATACTGTACAGGAACTGTATGCGCAAATGAAAATAAATCAAGCAGAATTAGAACTGTTTCGATCCCATCAACAACCTTTTTCTTCTGGGCATACAAAGGAGTAATTGATAAGGTTATCTTGGGTTAATCGGTCCCTCTGATGTGCTATCTACAGACAATAACATCTCAAGCATGCATTTCTAGGCTGTAATCTGCCCTGTGTGTGTGCAGTGACTGGTGGATGCATGTCCAGTGAATGATAGTCTTTTTAAAACAAGTGTTGAACATTGCCACCCTATCACACCACCTCTTCAAGGCCCCATTAAATCTATACTTTTATGAAGTTATTTACTAAAACTGGACTTTTTGTCACGTTATAAATAAAATAAAAATGTACCAAACTCCCAAATCCCCTTAATTTACCAATACAATTTCTCAAAAAAATTGGTGCCACAAAATTAAACGTCAATTTAAATCAGTCTAGTTTTTCAAATTGTTGATCTGAAACTTGATTTCATCAAATTTTTGTCCCAAAAAACATGAATATATCATATTATTAAGCAAAAACAAATGAAAACAGCCCGAAGGGCTGTTTTTTTCAAGCATGAAAATGCAGGACAAAGTCTGTGATCTAAAATAAGATACATTTTATTGATTTCCCTAAATAAAGGAATGTTAGAAGGAATGTGGGGCTGAAGGCATGTGTTTCACACATTCTATCATACAGTGTTTCTACAGGTATTTGGGTATATGCTACAGCTCCATTCCAACTGTTTATGCCTTAATACATAGATGCAGCTATTTAGCAATATTTAGGCAAGCATATTTCATTCATATATTTAATATTGTTCTGAACTCAATCATGTGCCTATATCACTTCATAAACCAGTCCACAGGGGTTCCCTTTAAGAATTCAAAATGTTTGCCAAGTTCCCAAGGAGAGGGAAATCTGTAAAGCTTTACAGACCAGAAACACCTGTATAAATAACAAAAATGCATGTGAATAAATCAGTCACACTTCCAGTCCATTCACTTAAATCTAGACCATGCTGTGCAAATCATAAAGTTACATAGTTATTCAACTTTGGTGTATCAAGCTCAACCAAAATATCTTGGAACCATCAATAGGTTGTGCCAATTATGCCTTTAATTTCCATGTACCAAATATTGATTTGCTTATAGCAGAAAAATATAAACAATATAAATAAATGGCAGACAATGCAATACCTGCTTCATAGAGAGACCCGTGTAGTTTTTATCCAGGTATGTATGTGTTTTTTAAACACAACTGGATGGATTTTTCTTCTAAATACAAGAATTCCTAAGGCAACGTATTCACTATTTGAATTCTGCTGTTTTCTTTTATGTGGATGGCTTTTGATTATGTCACATATAACATGAAACGTATAAGGCATTTATGGACATGTAACTCTAAAAATAATTTTATATATATATATATACATTTTCAAAAAAAAGCTGTTGCACTCAAGGGACTTCTTTAAAATTTTTAAAAGATTATTTATTTTGATCAATGTTTTTATAAATCTCACATGCACACACCCCCAAACTACCAAATAAAGTGGTATGGCAATGAACTTCAATCAAACACAATTCTGCTGCAAAAGTTTTGTGTTTATGTCCACAACATGTTTTGAACGGTGCTCTTTATTAAAGAGCTCTGAATAAACTGCATCCACTCTGTCTTCTTTCTTTTTTCAAACAAAAAGAGAAGTATATGAGGGAAAAAATAATAACCTGAAAAACAGCTTACAAATGTAATATCACCCTAGTGACTGTATCATGTGTAAGGGTAGACTGAAACATCTACCAGTTTCGGTGCTTCAAGTTGATTTGTCTTAGTTAAAACAAAGATGATTTCACTTTTATAAGCCAGTGTTTTTTGGAATGTAACACCCTTTATGACTGTCTGAGATTTCTACCCATTGATTATGGCCCATTGATGAGTGAATTGTGCAGCTGCACTGCTCTTAGGGTTTCACCAAGAGAAACTGTGTAAGATTCACCCAGCTGTCATCCAGAATAACTTCCATTATACAATAACTCAAAGTTCAGTGAGGTAACAGGATATTTCAAAATGCTGCCTATCTACTTATATGGTTGCAATATAGTGTAAAAGCTATACTAACTCATTTTTAATTTTATTGAATGCACTGTAGCATATTATGTTATGGATTGTGCTTTTTATGTCAAGTGGGTCGAGATTATAAAGAGTGGATGATGTTTAAGGCTCAAACCTGCACCCATGAAATAGAACACAGAAAACATTTAGGCCTTGTTGCAATGGTTTTTTGAAGGGTTTATTTTCTATACATTAATATATATTCTGCAAAGACCTCATACATACAAATCTTCTTAAGCTTTAACCTACTATTTTGGCAGCCTCACTGCCATTGAGGAAACATTCCAGTAAGCACTGCAAGCACTACAGATCTCAACTCAGAGAGCTTCAAATACTAATAAAGGAAACGTGCTAAGAGAAATTAAACTGAACTAAACTAACATGTATCTGATAAAGAAGCCCTTTAATTTTGCACCAAATTGATTTGAATAGTTAGAATGTCCAATGACAAAAGTTAGCAAACACCTCTTTGAGTAGGTTCTCCCATAATGCTGCATAAAAGCATGTGAATATGGCAGGATAAATCCACATGTTGCAAGGTTAATTAACAAACATTTCATACACATACATCACCTTTACAAAGAATCATTAGCAGTCTTAATCATCTATATGAAATTAACATTAAATGGGCACCTAAATATAAACATTTAAATAATAAAAGTTCCATTGAAATTGAAACCCACCCCAAGAAAGCACTACTTGATATAGACCGCACACAATCTGAATTTATTTGGGGAAATAAAACAGCCACGCTATCCAGAGCTAGTGATGGGCGAATCTCCCGCGATTTGCTTCGCCTAAAGATTTGCAAATTTCTAGAGAAATTCGTGAATCGGCGAAAAATTCGCGAAACGAGTCGCGGGAAGATTTTGACGCGCGTCGCGTCGTTTTAGGCGCGCGTCGTGTCAAAAATGACGCGCGACTCGTTTTTTAGGCGAAATTTCGCTTGGCCAAATTTCGCTGGTGATTCGCGAATTTATTCGCCAGCGGCGAATCGCGGGAATTCGGCCCTGGCGAATAAATTCGCCCATCACTATCCAGAGCCACTCTCAATGCCCCACAAGACCAACTAGGACTGACCTCTCCCAATTATGAGCTATATTACCTTGCCTCCCAGGCCTCACATGCAGCAGGTTGGAAAGTCTTTGATGCAGACAACCCAGCATCCATAATAGAGGCACTATATCTCACTTTTGTAGAAAGCCTGCGTAATGCCTCAGACAGAACTCAAAAAGATATTGGCCCGTTACTACCTGTTGTGGATGCCACTAAGAGAGGTTGGGATGCAAGGATGCAGGTCACTAAGGCCAATACCAAACTGTCTCCGGACGCACCTCTTTGGGGTAATAGCAACTATTCACACTTAGCTACTTTCCTAGAGGCAGGAATCTGGAATAAACTAGGGCTAAAATGACTGTCCCAAGTATTTATTGATGGGAATCTTCATTCCTTGGTAAGCCTTCGTCAGACCCTCTCTCTGCCTGACCTGTCTGAATTTAGGTACAATCAAATCAGCCACCTTTGCTCAGCACAATTTCCATCCCCTCCTCTGCAACTGCAGTATACAGGGTTAGAAGAACTGGTATCACAACCCACCAAGACGAAAATCCTATCCAATACATACAAGCACTTAATTTCCAATAGATATGATCCCCGACCCAGAGTGAAGTATCACTGGTATCACAACCCACCAAGACGAAAATTCTATCCAATACATACAAGCACTTAATTTCCAATAGATATGATCCCCGACCCAGAGTGAAGTATAAGTGAGAAAACAGTGGGGTCAGTGTAGACCCAGATGATTGGGAATCATAGACAACCTTTATATTCCATTAGTGAGTGTCAGAGACAAGCTTATACAGTTTAGGATCATACACCAAACATACCTCACCCCTCAGAAACTATATACTATGGGTTGGGTAGCTTCACCCAGCTGTCCAAGGTGCAGTGCCACTGTTGCCAATTTCATACATCTAATGTGGGAGTGCCCTGTGATATTTAGATATTGGAGGACAATTGTGAACTTTATGGCTACTGAACTGGATTTTCCCCAAATACTTAGCCCTGCTACCTGTCTTCTGTGCCTTCTGGATTGTGTGATACCTAGAGTCAATTCTAGATGTCTGATGAGGCTGCTCCTCTTCTATGCAAAAAAAGTGGTGGCCCTACACTGGATGGGCCCAACACCACCAGCACTGAATAGATGGATTGGACTAATCAACTCACAACTTGAACTGTACAAGCTCACATATTCAGCCTGAGGATGCCCAAAGAAGTTTGAAAATATATGAAATCCTTGGCTTGAGTCGCCAGCCACCTCAACCAACCAATAAATGACAATTTACAGCTACACCCCCTTTTTCTTCTCTTATATCTAGCTTCACTTCCTTCCTTTAATTTCCTCTTCTTCAAGTTGGCTAAACTCAATAAAAATCAATCTTTAAAAAAAAATTTAAGAAATTGAAACCCACATTCTTTTTTTTTATTAAAGCATCCATACATGTTATAAAGGAATTTAAATGTCTCAACTGCCAATCATATATTACCTGCTCTGCCTCCATTCACCATAATATTTCATAAACAATTTTTTTGAACAATGCTAAGTTTCCCTTAATAACAATCTTCATAAGATGGCACCTACCTCCTTGCTACAGTTGGGAATTCTAATACTGAAGGAAATAAGATTTAAAGACATCATATAGTATAAATAAAATGTATTTTGCTTGCCAAACACAATAGTAAAGTATATAGTTTATATGACGGAACTAGTATTCATTTCTATTATTACTATAGCTGGAATACAAAATGCTGTTCAACTCTGGCACATGTGGCACATCCAACTCTAGTGGATGGGATTCAGTCAATGTAAAATTAAAGCAGTGTGGGAATTGCAGAATACAGTCATACGCTAAAGAAGAAATCCTGTCACTGAGCAGAGGAAACTTAATGCATCTGGAGTAAGAAAAGCTAAACCTTTATAAAATCTTCAATTGAAAGGAATGTTCCATTAACACTGCCCCAGATCAACCTTCCTCAACATGTAGTGTAAATTAAATAAAATAATTCTCATGAATTTTCATGAAGGTTTTGAACACAAGCTTTGATATATCCATGACGCAAAAGAGCCCTATAACATCAACAACCATATTGTGACCTGTATGTGTTAATCCTTAGACGGAAATAACAATAGATAAATGAACGCACTTGGAGCTGCTGGAATGTGATATTAAGAAAGGCAGCAATCTAAAGTTACCAGCAGAGATGCTGCTGCTCACAGAGGCCTGGAGTGTACCAAATAGATTACTTTCTTTTGAAAACTGTAGTAGTAGTAGTGTAATTGTCAAATACAGTTTGGCCAAGCATTTAGATGATCCGCTTTTTGACATTCAGGGGCACATTTAGTAAGGGTTGAAGTGAATATCCAAATAAAATTCTAATTTAAAAAAAATTTCAAAGTAATTTTGGACTACTTCAACTATCAAATAGCCCAAAATGTGATTTGAATTGAGAAAATTAAAATTTATGAATTTCAAGTACTGGTCCTTTGAAAATCCTTCGAATTCAACTACTTGCCACCTGCTGCCAAATTGCTATTTTAGCCTACGGGGGACCTCCTAGCACCTGTCCTGAAAATTTTTCTAAGTCCTAGGAATTCAAAGGATTTTGCACAAAATTTTTCAATCGTTCCATTCGAATGATGCGATCGAACGATTCTATCCCTAAAATTGATCCTAGTGTGTGAAGTCACCTCATTTGCAGCCTACCACTGAGTGAACCCCCCAATCAAATAAAAATGAAAGGGGATGATTTCTGAAATATTGGTGCTCAACTGCACCAGTACAGTTACCCATTGTTGTGTTTGGTAGCCGAGGATAAGGAGAGTATAACAGTGCTTTATTAGCAGGTCATGCAGCCATTACATAACAGCATTAAGACTTACTTTCACTTTCAAGTTGTACAGAAAGTCCTATGTATGCACAGTGCCACCTGCAGGCCATTTGTATAAACACCACACCCATAGCAACCAGTTTTGCTTGCATTTTCTCTCCTGAAGTAGGCACTTTAAATGTGTAGCTGATTGGTTGCTGTATGGAAAATCCATACTAAAAATCAATATGTTTGAATTATTTATGGTTGCAGCAGTAATTCTGGGGCTGCTGCTGTTGCCTAGATGCAGTCCCCTCCCGCTCCATGCATAAAAATCAGCATCAGAATGGGTTAAAGAGGAGCAGCATCACTAGAGCATTGAGAGCAATAGTGCTCTCCACACCAGTGGAGCCGAATTTCTGTTATTTAACTTAAAATTTCAAACCCTTGTAACTGGTTCTCACCTTGCCTCATGGCAGGAGTGGTTGGTTGAAGAGCAAAGATACTGTAAGCCACTGAATATCAAATAATGCAATAAGAGTTACACATTTGCAACAAGTGCAGTATCCTATAGTAACCAATCAGGCTGTTGCTTTCAAACCAGTGACAAATAAAACTATGGATTGGTTGCTGTTGGTTGTTTGACTTTTTTTTTTTAAAGTGATGACAAAATTTTTTGGCTCATATATCACATTAAACATGAAACCCATATTCTTGTTTTTTTTTTTTAAATGAAGACATCCATATATTTATAAACTAATTTAAAAATCTCAGCTATCAATCATATATTGTCTGCCCCTCCTCTATGAACTAGATATAGAGGAGGGACAGGCAATTACTTTCACTTTCCATTTTATTTCCTGGATGTCACTGCCTTCCCCACATTCACCCTCCCTCCTCAACATCTAATGTGAAACCAGTGCATAGGCATGGACATTAGGTACCTATTCTGTACAGTACATACATAAGATTTCGGCAGTGTCCACAAAATGGTGCTTGCCTGCATGATGTGATTCTTAATTCCACGACTAACAGAAACAAGATTTAAATAATTTATATTGTCTAAGTAAAGTTTCTTTTGCTTGACTATCATAAAATAGGGCTGGAATTATTTCTTAGGGTGACAGGTCGCCTTTAACATACAGTTTTATCACTGTGACTGTGCCTATTTAAATTCCATTATAATTTTGTATTTTCTAATGCAAGAGAAAAAAATAAATATAGCAGCTAATTTTCAAAACATACAGGTGTATGCTCAAAATATTAATTACAGATGCAGTCACTTTGGATGGTGAGTTAAATGCGTCGTGACTTAACTCATCTATCTCATTTATCTCACTTAGCACAGAATATTGTGTCACAGCATCCCATCCAATTAAAGAGTTCACCATTGAAAACAATGGGGCTTTGGTATGCTAATGAAAAGGTTAAATGCATTAAATGAGTTAAGATAATTTAGATAACACAGTTTCTTCAATTAGCCCTGAGTCACGACGCATTTAACTTACAAATCCAAGTGACTGGATCTGTAATTTCAATGTGCATCTCTGGACTCTAATTTCAGAATATAATCTTTATGAATTTGTGACCTGAACTGCACTGCATATTTTGAGGGAGATTTTACCCAGGATAATATGTTCCTCCTGTCATTTTATATTTTTCTAAATATGTAATGATGATTCTCTGGCTTTGGCTGTGATGGATTGACACCTCTTGCTGCTGCACAGTCAAAGATCCTTTTACTCAAAAAAGTATTAATTTAATATAAATATATGAAATATATAAATGATATTATTGATACATGCCTTATTTGGAATGTAATATATATATATATATGCAAAAATAAAAGGTCCTCTGCACTCAACCCATTATCAAATATTTAAAACACTGAGACATTTTGGACACTGCTCCTATATAATCTACAAGGGAAAGTTGTGGAGGCAGGGGAGCAATGAGGCTGTGACAACACGTAGTGGACGTACAACTGTAGTTGGCCAGATTAAATATCCCTGTTTTGTTTAAAAGTTAAGGCATTTCTTAGTAGCTGCATGCACAAAATGTCTCAATGTCTTAAATATATTGATAATGCGTTGAGTCTAGAGGACTTTTTGTATACGCCTATATGTATTTTTCCCTTGTTTGTTATAGTATATATATATATATATATATATATATATATATATATATATATATATATATATATATATATATATATATATATATATATATATATATATATATATATATATATATATATAAATTGAGCCAATCTCATAGCCATATTACATTTAATAAAACCCTTATGCCATCAGATTTGTTTTTTTTCTTAAGAATATTTATTTTTCATATTTTTACAACATTCATAAAAATCTTTGAGAATCTTTTTCAATACCATTGTTTCCTAGCTTTTTGTTATCTTTCAAAGTCTCTAATATACTAATAGAAGAGTCATTAATCAAAGCAGAAGTAACTGAAGGCAATGCTAACATTCTAAATACAAATCTTAAGCAAATGATATAAGCAACTTTCTATTTTTTAGCGATTTTAATGGTGTATTTATGCATAAATGCTAAGGAAAGCTGGGTCTCTCTCTGTCTTTTGCTGTTGCTCTTCTTCTTGTATTGACTATATGGCTCATTATGTATGTATGTATGTATGTATCAGTATGTATGCACTGTAGTCAGTTCTCCTCCAGCCAATAGTTTATGTTCCCCAATGCCTTCCACTCTTCTATCAATGTCCTTTTTCAAGGCATTGTGGGAACTGGAGTCTAAAAAGATTGGAATTTCACTACTGCAATATTGTAATCATAGTATATATAGACTGAAGCAGTGCAGGGAATAACTATATCCTTCATTTACCAAAAATAAACAAATAACTATAAAATTATGGACTTTTTAAAGAATTATTGTACATTGTAAAGTTGCTTAGAATTAAATTGGCTTTCATTATACAGCTATAAATATTAAATGTATGTATTTAACCTATTCAATAGTTCTACTATTCTATAATGTATTTTATAAACTAGCAATCGTGTTCTGCTATGAAGTTTCCATGTTACTTACCTATATTATGTTCAATACATTGCACTATTGGTCACAACATTGTTGCACCCCGCTTAATGTTTTTAAAAAAAATAGTGGTAAGCACAGCTTTCCCTTGTTTATTATAGCTCACCAGTATTTGGTACTGATATTGTAGCTCTTACCCAGTCTGGCTAAATGGTAGTAGCAACTCCCAGTAGGACATGTCTTTGTCAGGTGGGTCCTTGCAGTACAGTTGGAGGAAGAATTAACCACACTGTATCTCCACCATAAAAAAATTCTTTTTTAAAAACAGAGAAAATGATTACGCATATGTTACACCTCTTGCTGGTGCTGACTTAGATCATAAATCAGCAAACGTTTCCAATCGGTATTACGCCACATATCACCTTTAGTGTTCACAACATCCCAAAGGTTTCCAGTCTTTGATGAATCATCCCCCGAGTTCTAGGCAAGGCACATGGTAGTCTCACACTCCAAGGATCCATGTGATCGGAGAGACAGTAGGCATAAATATTATGTTTTAAAATAACCCCTTTATGGCATTCCCTACAGATCTGCAAGAGTCCCTGACCTTGATCATACTCCTGAATTTGATTTTGAGTGATGGACCGTCTAAGTATATATGGATGCATATAAGTGATATTTGAAGTCAAATGATTAAATAAGGTACACAAAATAAATTGTGGTCTAGGAGAACAGCATAGGACTAAGTGTAGAGCCCTGGGCACCCCCCCC
>CM044446.1:60700869-60716284 GCA_024363595.1 Xenopus borealis
CCCCCCACACTAAGTTCTCTATCAAAAGCTTTTTTTGTGTAAGCTTGTGGTTTAAATGCTGTGGAATTCCCTACAACTTCTGAAGAACTGAAGAAGCCACTGAGATGAGTGGTGAAACATTTTCAAGAAAAACTCTAAATGTCCAGTTGACTTTGACTTAATTCTACTAGATACTGTATATCATGTCCTTGATATATGAGAATCTACATAGACATATTGCTACTCATTTTGGGGAGCCTACCCTGAAAGTGGCATGGGATTACAAGAAAAATGACCAGAAACCACTATCTTTTATGAACTGGTGAGACCGACCACTGCTCAGTTGAGGTCCTGAATAATAAGCTTGAGTATGTGAAGTAGAGACTGGCAGCACAACTACCGACTATGACTTTACAAAGAGTAATGGAATTCAGAAAGCAGGCTCTGTAAGCACAACATGTAAAGGGCAATGAGAGGCAGATAAAAAAATCAGCAGTTTAGTGACGTACTAAAAACACCTGGAGAACAGACAAATCGTCAGGGAGGGAAGGAAGAATATATGAACAGGACATCTCAGAACATCAAGGATCTGTGGGTAAATAATCTATCAGACAGGAACCACAGAAGGAGCCCCTCTGAGGCTGATTGTCAGCAGCATTAACTTCGGATTTCAACACGCATAAGCACATCCGAGGCAATTGGAACACTGAGGGAACAACTCATACAAGACTCGACCCTCAGCAGCAGGACAAAACTGAGCCCAGATCAAGTTTCTTCCTTACTGGACCTATGCCTTAATACTGCTTATT
Organism: Xenopus borealis; assembly: GCA_024363595.1. NCBI lineage: Eukaryota > Metazoa > Chordata > Amphibia > Anura > Pipidae > Xenopus > Xenopus borealis. Next base: position 60,701,658 of record CM044446.1, read on the forward strand.
TCAAGCACAAGGAAGTCTTTTATAGACAAAAACATGGCTATGCAATGGGTTCACCTTTATCTCCAATAGTAGCAAACCTCATGGAAGTGGAAAAAAAACCCCTGAATACTTTCAAGGGAACAGCACCAAGTCATTGGGTCAAAACTAAAGCAGATGAGATTCCAGCTTTCACTCATCTCGGTGGACAAAACCATCAAGTTCACTAGGGAAAATGTGATAGATGGCAAACTGTCTTTTTTGGACTGTGATCAAGGAGGGAGGGAACCTGGATATTGAAGTGTACAGGAAACCCACTCACACGATCAGCATTTGCTATTTGATTCTCACCACCCTCTGGAACAAATTGTGGGTTATACAAATTTTACACCATTGGGCTGAAACTGTGGCAATCAGTGCAGAAGCAAAAAAGTAAGAATACCAACATCTGAAAGAGCTATGAAAACTCGTGGTTTCCCAGACTGGGAATTTATCAAAGCAAAATCTAAACCAAGCAAAAAGACCAAGCCAAATAACAGAGAGGCAGAGCTTAGCAGGGGAAGCAACAGTCATCCCATATTTGACTGTAACATCAGAAAAACTTTCAAGAGAATATCAAATTCCTGTGTACTTAAAGACCAGCAACACCCTTAAAAAGAAGTTTTGCACCCTAAAGACCCAGCACCAAAGCACATGTAGATTAATGTGCTCTATGCTGCCCAGTGTAGTAAGTAGTGCTCTGATCTATACATTGGGAGACAAAGCAACCTCTCTGTAAGAGAATGGCCCAACCTAAAAGGGCTAACTCCTCCGGACTTACAGTACATCTCAATGAAAAGGGCAGTTCTTTGAGGTCAACAATGTGCACATTTTGGATAGAGAGGACAGGTGGTTTGAAAAAGGTGTGAAAGAGGCCTTTTAAGCTAAAGTGGAAAAATCATACCTGAACAGAGGAGGGGGCCTGCAACAACTTTTGTCACCAAAATACAATGTTGCTTTGCATCCTTACGCCTGTGGCTTCACAAAAATTCATACTTCCATTGAAAGATTAACACCATTGTGGCTGGATCACACTTTCACACATCTGTTGGGAAACTGGACAGCAATCTGTCTTCCAGAAAAAAGGGCATAAACTCAAGGGATGAAAACATAATTATACATAATTATACTCCTCATCTGGAGTATGTAGTGCAGTTTTGGACTCCAGTCCTTAGGAGGGATGTAATGAGCTGGAGAGAGTGCAGAGACGTGCAACTAAACTGGTTAGAGGGATGGAAGACTTAAATTATGAGGGGAGACTGTCCAGGTTGGGGTTGTTTTCTCTGGAAAAAAGGTGCTTGCGAGGGGACATGATTACACTTTACAAATATATTCGAGGACATTATAGACAAATATCAGGGGACTTTTTTACCCATAAGGAGGGTCAACGCACCAGAGGCCACCCCTTCAGACTAGAAGAAAAGGACTTTCATTTGAAGCAGCGTAGGTGGTTCTTCACAGTCAGGACGGTGAGGTTGTGGAATGCACTGCTGGGTGATGTTGTGATGGCTCATTCTGTTGATGCTTTTAAGAGGGGCTTGGATGATTTTTTGGACAGACATAATATCAAAGGCTATTTTGATACTAAACTCTACAGTTAGTATAGCTATGGTCATATATGGTTTGTGTGAAAGAGTGGAGATGTGTGTGTGTGTGTATGCTGGGTTTTTTGGAGGGGTTGAACTTGATGGACTTTTTTTTTGTCTTTTTTCAAACCAATTTAACTATGTAACTATGTAACTATGTAACCAACACCTTATGAAGTTCAATGGAACCATTGTAAATGGATGTCTGCGACCTTACTACCCTCAAGGGTTTAAATGCTGGGGAACTACCTACAGCAACAGTTAAACTGAAGAGGTCACTGGGATGAGTGGTGATTCTAAGGGCAGAGACACACATGGAGATTCAGGGAGATTTAGTCATCGGCGATAAATTGCCTCTTCTTTGAGCGACTAATCTCCCCTAACTGTCTTCCCACTGGTTAGAATCTAAATCCTCGGTGGGATGGCAATCCGAGAACTTTGTTTTCCGAAGTCGCCCAACATTGTCTCATGAGGAATCAGGTTTATCTGTTAAGCAGCATGTGCCTTTTCTCAATTTTTAGCTTGGATGGTTGCCCCCATGGCTAAAGAACAACCATTTATAAAAATTATAGTAGTCTTTCTAAAGGAAACTCGTAACTTTTACCAATGCACGGCAACAGTTAAAATGCTTTTTTTTTAGGTGTAAAGAAATATTCTGGAACTGCAGTAGGTAAATAATTCAAATTACATTATAAAATGTACCTTGGGAGAAGGTTTTAAGGACCAAAGAGCTCAAAGTACTTTACATCAGTCTAAAAGTAATTGCTGATATTTCTTAAAATGTTGATAAATCTAGGTAAAATATGTTCTCCAAATCTCTTTAAAGTAAAAATTAGTGCTAAACCAACTGACAATGTTTTATCAAAGACAACCAATCAATACAAATTTAAAATAGTTTGAGAGCTAATCTGAAGTTACAAATCTGGATTCTGAAAGGAAAGCACTGGAGCTATAAATGCAGGGGCTGCGTGACAGGGGATCTGAATGACCAGATAAGATTATTCTGGTTTATGCTTAAAGACTGGCAATGAGTTAATGCAAGATAAAACTGGGCTACATATGTTGTGAAATGTCAGGAGATTCTCTTCTTTATGTTCTCATATTATTTATTAATAATTGAATGTGGATGATTTCCTGCATGCACTTTTATATTGTGGTTTTGGTACTGTTATACGTAATAATAAACGTGAGAGTCTGCATGGTATCATTCATGTTAAATGAATGTCAAAGGCTTGATCCAGGAATGTTTTCGATCATCTTTGGGGTCAGGAAGGAATTTTTCTCTCTTGAGGCATAATTGGCACTGGCTTCAGGCTGGGATTTTTACCTTCCTCTGGATCAAAACAGGGGATATATAATAATGCGTTTTAAGTTTTGTCACAGCAGTGGTAGGATTTTATCAGAGTACTACACAGGTAAATTTGGAAGAGGAAGAAAGGAGAGTCACTTATGTGACTGCACAGTGGTTTCATTGATACAGACGCTATTACTGCTTGTGCTAGGAGGCAGCCTGCTTGGATTTCATATCATCAACACATTGCAGATTCAGGACCGGCAGCAGGGCCGGAGGATGCAGCTCCTGCTGGTAGCAGGTTTGGGGGGCATGCTCTCTGTAGGTAGAGGCAGCATAATAGTGGAGGACATAATGACATAGTGCTCATCTCAAATCTTCACTAAGGAATGGCAGAGAATAGTAGCAAACCATAAAAAAATAATGAATTATTTACAAGTTATTATACAGCAGACTTGTCATGGGTTATTGAGCTAAACATGCACTTCCATATTCTGTCAACCTGTTTATGATGGACCTTTAAATGCACCACTTTAAGGAATGGAATTTTGCTTTTGGGTTATAATGACCTGGTTAGGATATTGAACACATTTTTTTTAACCTTTGTTATACTACAGTTCAAGTTGATTATTTGAGAAATTTTAGATATTCTGTAGCTAGAGAACATATATTAATTTTGCAAAATGTTTCATTACCTGAAAAGATTGGCAGAAAAAGAAACAAAATTTGGGAAACATGGCACAAATTGCTCAACTTTTTACTTGTTCATCAAGTGCCTCTGTGAAATATATAATTGAAAGGAAAACTGCTAAAATGTACTCTTAGTAAACTGTTAAACCTTACTCTTAGTCAGTTAATAATGTATAACAATCAATAATTCTCCATTACTACCTTAGGCAAAAGAAGCAATTTATCTGCAATCCTCATCTAAGCTGACATCATACACTTGTCTACATTTGCTTCCAAAAGTTTTTTTTAAGTTACTTTACATTTCAAGGCAGATTGTGATCTCATTATCCAAATATTTGCAAATGCTTAAAAGGGTGTAATGTTAAGAACAACCTTTATATAATGGTTACATTATTCAGAATTCCTTTCAGCAACAAGTGGAGTCACATGTTTTTGGTAACTCATTTTGTTCTAATATGGGAACTTGATCTAATAGATTTAAGTGTTTTCACAAGCTTCAATCAACTTAAGTAAATATGATTTTATATTTCTGCCCAAATGAAGGTCTTTCCCACAATTTTATCAACATTTTACAATTATCTTTAAACATTGTGGTGACATATACATAATATATTGCTATCATTGGATGCAAAGCAGTAGATGTGACTTGCACAGGAAAGGAAATATGCATAAACATGGAAGATGTCTTTTGCAAATGCTGATCATTTTGCACTTAGTTTTATTACCTTTTTATGGACAAATAGGTAAAACATATCACCTATATTAGGTTATTAACACTTTATCAACTAAAGTCTCACACAGTGCAGATATTTTGTAGAATATTATACAGTATATTTATATCTGTACCTATGTATGTCAATGTACATACTGTATATAGAATTTTTTTTTAATTTGTGAATTTGCCTGTACTGGTTTTGTATTAGCTTTTATAAAGAAATTGATGGATAGATGTTGAAATGGGTATTTAAAACAGTAGTACAGTGGTATGGCTTCTGAAAATTGAAAAATACTTTTAAAAAGAAATTGATGGATAGATGTTGAAATGGGTATTTAAAACAGTAGTACAGTAATATGGCATTTGACAATTTAAAAAGACTTTGGGGAAAATTTACTAAAGTGTGAAAATTTGCTAGCAACGGCTTCACACTTTGCCAGACGAAAAATTTGTTCAGACAATCCTAATTCACTCTAGTGCGAAGTTTTGTCCAGGGCAGGGAACACTGATGAAGTTGCACTAGCGTTACTTCTTCAAGCATAGCGAAGTTACGCTATTGTTCCCTAATTTGCACATGGCGTGAAGTTAAAGTTTAAAGAACAAGTAAACCTTTTTTTTTTTCTATCTGTAAATTTGCTCTAAACAGCCCCCCAGATTAATGTACCTTAGTCCCTGCTGCAAGTCTGCTCTGGTTTCTGTGTTATCAGCAGCTTGTTTCCCCTTCTTCCTGGTGCAGAGTGAAGCCCCGCCCCATAGCTTACTGAGCTGACCTTATCTCTGTGACTAGTCCTAGAGATCATTTGCATACTATGACATAGCAGAGACCAGTGTGTGCAGCACCTTTTGCTTGGGGAAACTAGTTTACTAATGCACACACTGGCTCCCTCTTCCTCTCTATTGTGAAACAGCAGCAAATGGACTGCTCAGTAAACTAAGGGGCGGGGCTTCACTCTGCACCAGGAAGAAGGGGAAACAAGCTGCTGATAACACAGAAACCAGAGCAGACTTGCAGCAGGGACTAAGGTACATTAATCTGGGGGGCTGTTTAGAGCAAATTTACAGAAAGAAAAAGAAAAACATTTACTTTTCCTTTAATGGATGTATATGTTGCAGCAAATACATTACACAATCCCTGGAAACCTTAAAAAAGAAAATAGAGTTGTTATATTGCCTTACACATGTGCCCACTGTGTAGTTTATGTTCCATATGTTAGGAAATGTAGTAGATCTTTTGCAGCCTATCACCCTGTAAAAAGGAAAAGATGCTAGTGTTTTTTGGGACTTAGACAAATTTTCAAAAAAATTTTGAGGAACTCCTATCTACTCAGCAAAATCCACATCTTAGTGAATTGACGGAGTTGACGAAGCATACCTCTCCTTCACCTACGTACGTTCGTTAGTAAATCAGCAAAGTAATGAAATAATGTCACGCTGTAGAATTTTCGCTAGGGTTAGTCAGTTCGCCCTTTAATAAATCTGCCCTTTCAAGTTCCATCAAGTTCAACTATTTTGACCAACAAACCTGCCTAATTGTTAGTTTATTCTGAGGAAGTGCTATGTAATAAAATCTGAAGTATGAATCTTCCAGAACAATAACTTCAGAAACAGAAACAACTTTCATAGTAAAAAAAAAATGTGCACGTTAAGATGAATCCTTTTTTCTTCTAATCTTAAACAATGCCCTTATGTCTGTTGGAAAGATTTACCAGTACTCAAAGCAACATAAGGTTTATGTTAGAGCCTCCTTATAAATTTTATATACAGTAGTTATCATGCCCCCATTTTTAAACACTGGAGATCAAAACTACCCTGCAAAAGCTATATGATGCTTTACCATTGCTTCCCAATAAATCTATACCACTTTCAACACAGCACAATCATCATAATGTATTTTATATAACACTAGCAAGTTATGCAGTGCTTTACATTAATTTAAAGTAGACATTTAAATTTACAAATAAGGGTTACAGGATACACATGTGAGGAGAGTTTTCTAATGAATACTGTGTCTTGTTGGCTGTTCCTGCTACTGACTGGCATTGATTACTATAGCTAAATGTATTTTCCCCAATACCCTGGATCTTATAATTTATTATTTAGACTCCAAATAACAAGTTTGTCCAGATCCCCTTGAAATTATGACACTAATATATTGCTTACAATGCCCTCCTCCATGTCAATAGTGAGCAAATTTAAAAAGCAAAAATAAAAGTAGGATTTGGAATGAATGGTAAACTAAAGATTCAGATGTACAGTAGTAGTCCCAGCATTCTAATTCAGGAGGTCATTGCAAGTCAGCAGTTAACACTATGCTGCAACATGCCAATTAACACAACCAGAATTCAGATTTTCTTTTAGGGGCTAATTTAAGATTGCAAGTGATTGGTAAACTTAAACAGGGTTTCCTTAAAGTGGACTAGTCACCCAGACACAAAAATCTGTATAATAAAAGTCCTTTTCAAATTAAAAATGAAAACCAATTTAAAATTTTTATCAAAGCATTCATAACTGTTTTAATCTCATTTAAAGATCTCAGCTGTCAATCAAATATTGTCTGCCACTCCTTAGGCATAGAGGCGGGGCAGATAATTACTTTCACTTTCCATTCAGCACTTCCTAGATGTCACTGCTCCTCACACATTCCCCCAGTTCTCTTAACCATTTAATTGTGTAGCCAGGACATGGGGATAGACATCGGGTCCCCAATTCTGGTGCACAAACAAGATTCTGAGATGATGCAAGGCTTGCCTTAATAGCATTGTCCACAAAATGGCTCCTGCCTGTTTGCTATAATTATGAATTCCCAGACTGAAGGAAACAAGAATAAAATAATTTATATAGCGTAATTAATGTTCATTTTGCTTGACTAATGTGATAAAATATGATTTTGAATATTTTTTGGGGTGATGGGTACACTTTAAAGATAGCTTGTGCTGAAAGGTATGAACAATCATAAATTGGCTCCTTTGTGTGCAAGTACTTTACAATTTTTTTATTTAAACCTTATTATATGGTCTTACTGTGTATCTATCTCCATATTAAGCATTTTTTTTGTATATTCTTTATTTAACCAATACAAAAAGCATATACGTATACAATTGACCGAAGTAAGGTAGGTGAGTGACAGTAACAGAGCTATAATAACATATCTTGCAACAGATTCGCTTACTTATACACCGTAAGAATATCAGTTGGGTATAGATCCAAACATTGCCAAGTATCCTAAGGGAAATATCATCACGAAAAGAGTATAAAGTATTGGGGAATGTTTGTGAAATCCATATTCCTATTATTAAGTATTTCAACAGTCATACTTCCATTAGATTGAATTGATGGAAAACATAAATGCTCTTTGCTTTGTAAGTATTAATAATAAAAATGTAGAGAAAGAAAAGGGGAAGATTACGTCAGTGAGTGAGAAATCACTCCCTGCTAAAGTGAAATAAACAACATAGTCAGATAGAGAGAAGATAGAGAGAAGATAAAGAGAAAAAGAGAAGGTAATGAAGTGTCCAGCTGTCCCGAGGAGCCCCACTTTTGCGAATTCTCAAAAACCGGAAAGACGGGCACAATAGTGCAATATTGTAGCATTCAGGAAAAAGCATGGGCAAAACTACCATTTGCGAACAATTATGCGCTGCTCGAACTTTATAAATGACCCCCAATGTGTTCCTGGAAAGATCTTGGTAAAGTCTTATTTTGGAGCCATCAAAGTTAATTTTGCCAGTATCTCTGGCTTTTAACATGATCGCTTCTTTGATTTTGTAAAAGTGAATCCTACAGATTACATTTCAAGGGATGCCTGATGTCACGTCTCTGGCTCGTAGTTCCCTATGTATTCGGTCCATTAGGATAGGCTTGTCACTTTTTTCGTAGCAGTCACAGTCAGATCCTGAGGGAGGACTGATTCTGAGAGGCCCTTAATTCTTATGTTGTTCCTTCTGGAACGATTTTCCTGATCGTCCAGGAGGTTTTGTATATTCCGGAAACGAGAGTCATATCGCGAAACTGTTGCCTCGATTTGTTTAATATGTGCAGTATTAGTGCTAACCACTTTTTCCAGGTGGAAAAGCTTTTCACCCATAAGATGTAGTTCTGTGTGAACTGCTGTAATTTCAGATTTTAGGGCTGCCTCTGAGTTCTGTAATAATTTTTCAATATCCTGTGTAGAGGGCAGGGAAAAGATATTTGCTCTTAGTTCCATATCCATTACAGTGTGGGCCCCAATTAGGTGGCTTTGCTAATTTGGAATGCGTATGGTGCTGCTCTCAACCCTCATGTGTTTTGTAAATGGGTCTGTAGCAGAGTCAATTAGTGCGGTGTATGCCATAATAGGTGAAGGTATACTGGCGGTTATAGGATCACGTCTTTTGTCCGATCCAGCCCTGTATGAGTCTGTCGGGAGAAGTGATGTAAGGGATAACCGCCAGTCATCACCACTTTCCCAGCTCGGTGAGGCCTCCGTCTGTAATTCCTTTGACTGTGTCGATGCGTGCTTATATACCTTTGGCAAACCCTCAGACGAGGAGCCCTTATTCTCAATTGGGTCTCCAGTCTGCTGTGTGCCAGATAGTGAGCGATCAGGTGAGGGTGGGTTGGAAGATGGCGCCTGCTGCTTTGTTTCCTGCTGCATGTCAGAACATGAGGCTGATGACCTCATTTCCGTTTTTTGATTTTCCCATCTTGGGTAGAGAGGGTTGCAGTTGATATTGAGTGCTAATATGACGGCTTTTGCATGGAGCTCTGAAAGACACCTCTTCACTCCTCCATGTCCAGGCCACGCCCCCTTAAGCATTTATTTTATATATCTAGCATGAAAGCATTAGACTTTTTTTTGATTGCGCACCCTGGTTTTTCTTTACTTAGCATTATGTTGAACTTTCCCTGGAGAATGTATAGCAGTACTGAAATAAATATACAGTATTCTTAAACAATTATTCTTAATGGCCATAAGACATGAGAATAAGGATAATGTTAATATTATTATAAGGCTTCAAGTATAATTGTAATATAAATACAGAGTCTTTGTGGATCCAGGTGTTTCTGAAAACCCGCTTTCAATTTCCAAAGTATTTTCCATTTCAGGCTTGCCTTTATCAGGTGTCATCTTGCATATTTTATATAGCTGTTGAGGCCTACAAAAACAAGCCATGGATTAAGCTTGAAATTCAACTGAGCTAATGAAGGATTCATGTTGTTGACTTCTGCATAACCCTATAATCCTAACAAGAAATATACTGTAAACCAATTCCCATATTGAGATGTTGCCCTACTGGTGATGCTAGGGTATACACAGAAAATGTGACCTTGCTTGACATATTCTGCAGTGCTTTACAGAGGTTAGATGACACCGATATTAGTGACATCCCCAGTATAGTTTTCAATTTAAGGTTCCTACTACACACACACACACACACACTAGGGGACAGATATAGCAACATCTGAATTAGAATTTTTACAGTGATTTGATTTTCAAACACTAAGGGGCAGATTTACTAAATTCGTGTGAAGGATTTGAATGGGAAAAATTCAAATATTTTTTTTGGGCTACTTTGACCATCGAATAGGCCAAAATTCGATTTGAATTTGCCAAATTCGAAAATTCGAATTCCGTAGTCAAAGTACTGGCCCTTTTAAAAAAATTCAATATAACAATTCGGCAGATTAAACCTACTGAATTGGAAGCTCCCATAGGATTTTTTTGATCGAATATAAAAAATGGTTAAAATTGTTCGAATCATTCGAAAAACTAAAAAAATACCTAATACCCATTGAATTCGAATTTGTGGGGTTTTAATTCGATAAAAATTTTATGGTAGAATTTGAGGGTTAATTAACCCTCGAATTAAACCTTAGTAAATATTTTTCCAAAGAAGAGCAGTATGTACATTATTTAAAAAGGGGTATTTCATGATCTTTGTAGCATCAATTAGCTAAAAAAGATCTACAGAAGTGGAATGTAGGAAGATCTGCATACAGTTGGTTACAGTAAGCAAGATGGGAAGGGATGAGAACATTAATGAGCAGTTAGGTCTAGTAAAAGCACTCTTTAGACAATACATTCCCTCTGTTATATTTTTTTCTGTTATTAAAAGTTTGAACTAACAAAGCTTGAAAACATTTGGGCTTATGCACTGACAAATTGTTTTCTCTAATTGACTTTAACACTGTTTTTATTAAAGCAGTGTTAAAATAAAAGTCTTAACCTGTGCAGTCTGTTTGGACATCTGTGTCCTAAATGGCAATGATAGGAGCTTTGTTTTTCTGAATTACCACATAATTAGTGTTGGGGTTCATTCTATGGATTACAACAATGTATAATGGAAACATTTATGGGGCCACATTTCATTAAAGAATTATAATCATGCAATGCCATCGTACATGAAATGGAAATTTTACTGTTATTTAAGCCTTAGTTAGACAGATTTTAATTTTTTTCTTGAGAGAACCTAACAGTTATTTTTATATTTGTGCTTTCAAAATAATCCTTATAACCATTACCACCTTTCCATTAGGAAAATTAACTTTTTATTCCAAAGCTTTATTAACATTCCATTCTACATAGCTAAGTAAGATTGCACCTTTAAACCCCAATTTGGACTGAATTTAATTCAATCCAAGAGAGTCAGAGGTTGGTTCAGATGCCAACTCCTATCATGTTACTTTCAGCAGTCCGCATCTCTGGTGACGCTGCAAAGAAACTGTCCTGACAGCTTGACTAGAAATATTAATCAACATGCAATGAATTTACCAACACCAGCACTAAGCATACGGCAATGAAAAAATGTGTAATGTTTAGTGACATCCCCTCTCATTGTGTACACTGGAGATAATGATGTGTTTTGCTCTGAAGCTACATTTATATGTCAAGTTGTTCAGCTTGCTGTAGGATCTTGCGAAGGCAAAAATGTTGATTTTCTAATAGTTGCTCGAGGAAATAAGAAGAATGCAGAAACAAATTCACACATCATGCTACAAAATTTTTTTAACGGTCAAAGAAAAGAATCAAGAATGGTTGAAACTGCTTCTTAGATGAAAAGTGTTTACATTATGAGTCCAAAGAAAAGTGTTGCAATTATTTTAACAACAATGCAATTACAATATTTTCTGTTGACGAAAATTCTTATCAATTCCTGTAAAAGCCAGTCATCAGAGCTGACTATTAACAGACAGAGAATAAAGAATTGAAATATGTGAAAAACAGTAAAAACAACTGTATTAGTAAGTAATATTCTGATTAGAAGAATAAGAACTAGGAGTTTAACAAATAAAACAGAAATTTCTTAAATTGTCATCATAAATGACATATGGGTGGAATCTATCACCCAATTTAATGTGACCAGTAAGAGCTACTCTGAGCCCTAGCATGTGAATACATATATTCGTTCTATGTCGTAATCTACTGTCCTCTATCAAAAATTATTTAGGGAACCATTTGTTCTTGGGAAGCAAAGCAAATGGGAACTGTAAGCAAATCCTAAATTAAAGGGAACATACAGGTGCAAAAGCACATTCACTCAAAAAATAGTCAAAAATAACACAATTATAGAAACGACAAATAAAAAACACTTTAAAAATTTCAAATTGAATTCAACACTTCACCACCTTAAAGCTGCAAAAAATTTTTATTCTATGGGGGACCTCCTGGAACCGTTGAGTGTTTTTGAAAAATTTTCAAAATCAAATTTTTTTTTACCAAAAATTGTTCGAATTGTTCGAATCGAACGATGCATTCGAACCATTCAAACTATTTTTATCTGATCAAGAACAGACCTATTAGAACGAAAAAGGTCAATTTTAGATAAAAGAAAGCCTTAAAAAAATTTGATGGTCGAATTTTTATTTTTTTTTTCAATTTGAAATTCAACCCTCAGTAAATCTGCCCCTTTATGTAAGTTAGAAATATTATCATCATACTGCAACTGCAAATACATTGATGGATTTGTATCTGCTTTATATGGTGCTTCTATATTTTATGTTTATATATTCATATTTATTCTGTAACACTTATAGCACATGATCTGCAGTAACCTTCAAACCTTTTGTATGTACGAGGAAGCAGCTCATCAGCCAGTAAATGGATTCTCATATATCAGGCTGCTTCACTATGTCAAATTCCTAGGAACTGGTCCAGAGTAAATGGCAGATTACTCACCTCAGTCCTGGGATACATCAAGCACAAATGAAGCTAAGTGACAATCAAGTAAATTAGCCTCAGTGATGTGAGCTTTGTCATAATGTCTAAGGTTTGCTGGGAAGATTATTTCTCTTGTCACTTGTCACTCATTGAATACAAGACACTGTTGTTGCTCTGTATGCTTTATGAATTTATTGAAAGAAACCTTTTTCCATCTTCATGGAATAAACAATGTCAAGAATTGCTTTAAAAAAGGTGCAATTAAGGGGATGATGCCTTACTGTATTAGGAAGTGCCATCTGGGAGATAAATGGACAAGTTAGCGAAAGGTCATTGCAGGGTTAATAGGTTATATGGTGATAAGGAATATGAGTCTGGGAGTATTGGCATTCTTCTGTAGTGAAAAAGAGGACAAGCAGCACCCTACCACCCCCTCCCCTTTTATCACAATCATTTATTTATATGGGGAAGGTCTGAAATTTTTGAGAGGTTGAGAAGAATCTTTGTAAGACATATTTGCCCCCATTTTAAGCAGAAGGTTGGTTATGGTCTCATCAGACAATGTCCCAGGAGAACAGTATTCTAGTTGCACTTCTCACATAGCCAACCATCATAATCACAGGAGAGGATTGGCAGGACAAGGAGGCCTCTTGTAGGTGATTTTTGGTTGGTAAGAATTCTTTATTGTGGTGTATACATTTAGGGGATTATTTATTGAAGTCTGACTTTTTCTGATCAGACTTTTAAAGCGGGAAAACGATTTTTTTTTATTGAAAAACAAAACTTCCATTTTTTTGAGACTTAGGGGCAGATTTACTAAATTCACATGTATTCACATGAATGATTCGAAATTCGATCGAATTTTCAAAAAGATTCAAATTTGAATTTCGAATATGCAAATTAGGTGACTTTGACCAGTGAATTCTGTAAATTTGATTGAATCGAACGATTCAAATAATTCAGATAAAAATCTATTTGAATATTTGACTATTCGACTATCGAATTACTTCCCCTTTAAATTTCTTTTCGACTGCCTAGTTCGCCAGTTTCAACCTACCGAAGTGTCTTTGGTGAATTTTGATTATAAAATAGAATGGTTAAATGGTTAAAATCGTTCGAATCGATCAATTTGATAAGATTTTGTGGTTTTGGGTGTCAAATACGAAACAGTTGGAGGCTTCGGGCACCAAATCTGAAAAAGTCACAGTTTTCAGCAACAAATACAAAAATGTGTACAATTCTGAATTATTTCACAATTTTATATATACGTATTTATATATTGCAATATATTCAAGCTGGCCAACTACATCCATATCTGGCCAGTCCTTCTCTCAAATTGAATCTGATTCATTAAGAATTCTATTGCTTCGTTATACATTTTACAAAGGGAAGTTTTACCTGCACCTTACTTGCTGCTTTCAAAGTAAAACTCCCAAACTTGGTTTCCCTTTTATTAGACACCAGTGGGATCACCTGACTATAGCTGGGATGGGGTGGGAGCTACAACATGGAGCTGGTCACTGCTCCTATATGAACTACAACAAACAAGGGAAAGTCGTGCTCATCACTAATTTTTAAAGCCATTTAGGAGGGTGTGCAATGAGGCTCTGACCACAAAATACATATAGACAAATACAAGAGGTCCACTGCACTCAACCCATTATCAATATATTTAAGACAGTGAGACATTTTGTGCAAACAGCTACTAAAAATGCCTTACCCTTTAAACAAAACATTGATTGACTTATTTTTTTAAAGTAGTAGTATTGTGCAAGTGCTGTGTGAACTCTGTATTAATAGGGGATAAGGAAGATCCCTTGGCACATGTACTTCATTACAATAATTACTATTTAGCTCTGGTGCCAATAATAGGACATGTATATTTCTAAAATGTGCATATATATATATATATATATATATATATATATATATACATACACAAAATAGCAGCACTCGCAGGATTTTTCAATCAAAAAATAAAATGTTTAGCTGTATGTTTTGCATACAGCTACTAAAAATGCCTTACCCTTTAAACAACAGGGATTGTTTGTCCATATATTGCAATATATTTAAGCTGGCCAACAACATCAGTCATCTCATATCTGGCCAGTACTACTCTCAAATGCATCTGAGTCATTAAGAATTCTATTGCTTCATTATACATTTTACAAAGGGACTATGTTTTACCTGCAA
>CM044446.1:60724709-60743200 GCA_024363595.1 Xenopus borealis
CAAATGGCAATCTCGATAAAGATATACACAGTACATACTATTCAGGTGGATAACTATAAAGTCGTATTGCCAGTGTAGAGATAATGACTTAAATAAAAAAGAAGCCAGCAAACAAAAATAATTGACAGAATCAATTCAACAGGCAATCTACACTGATTTATGGTGGTTACAGATCTATACAGTAAGTGCTGAAAAGGCAGAGCTTTAGCATCTTCATACACATACATATGCATGATTACATAAATGTGTGGATAATGTAACTGGGACAAAATTAGAATATAAAAAAGCATGGACTTGAAAGCTACTAGGAAAAATAATATTTTACAGAAATGCAATTCTAATGTGGAAACAAACAACCCCTGTTTTGGCATTTAGTATTCCCTTTCCTGCCTGAAACACAGGTGCTCTGCACCCTCAAATACTTGTGGTCATAGTATAGTTTCAGGATAAGTGGTATTACTCTTTTCCTGCTGTTAGAAGAGCTGAAAACATCATTAACATTCCTTTTTTTTTCTCCAGAATTATGGACAATGTAGAAGTCTGTGACTGTGCAGGTGTGAAAAAGGAGTGAAAATAACTTAAATGATCTTTAAGTGGTCAGTAGTATTAGCCACAACAGGCCCAGTGTATATTCACTGAAAATGACCATGAAATAAAAAGAAAAATTGCATTCTACTTGATCATTTGCAGTTAACTGAACTACACCAACATTTGCAAATAATACTATTTCATTTTCTTAATGCTGAGTGCTTCTGTACCCTTTGCACATCATTTCATCCACTTCTAATGAATACATTTGGTCTGTTATGATGGAACATTTTTCTCATATTAAGAGCACTTTAAATTAGATAATTCAATTACAACAACAGCTCATGACCTATGTCAGCTTTCCTTTTTTCTACTTGAATTTATTCTGTTAGATTCAGGGCTTCTGCTTACATTTATGTTTCCTAAACATGTTTCATTTCTCCCAAGTGGCAGGGTAAAGAATATTCAGCTACTGAATGAACTCTTACGCATTATATTGTGGCACTGAACCATCAAAAAATTGCTACTCTCACGAAGTACAGCTTATTCTAATGTTATTCAGAAAAGGATAATTGATCTTGCATGTACTGTATGCACAGCTGTGTATATGCATGCATGTTAGTGTTAGTATTAGTATTATTTTATTTTGTAAAACACATACAGTAAGCTACTATGCAGAAGGCCAGGTATAGGAAAAACTTTATGCTCACTAAGCATATTTGACATAAAGGCTATAACTTTTTTTAGTTTTGATCTAAGCAACAATAGCAATGTGTTGGATTTATCAAAACAAGAATACACATATTTTAAGAAAGGCATTCCTGTAAATTTGCCTGCTTTGATAACCTCAATCTTGGGACTTCCTTACTTTGAGTATTTTATAGATCTCAACAGGATAGGACTTGAAGATAAGATTGTACTCCCAGGATTCAAGTTATTTTTCCCAACCAGAAGAAATTGGAATTTAATAATTAACCCCCTATGTGTAAAGAAATCGAAATCCAAAAGTTTCTCACTATTTTCTGAAAACGACGCCAACCAATTCCGCACTGACTATTCCCCCGATTTTATCAATACATTTTTCTGAAACTTTCTTGGATGCACTGAATCCAGGATTCGTTTCGGGATTCGCCCAGGATTCGGCCTTTTTCAGCAGGATTCGGGTCCGGCTGAATCCTTCTGCCCTGCCAAACCGAATCTGAACCCTAATTTGCTTATGCAAATTAGGGACGGGAGGAAAATTGCATAACTTTTTGTTACAAAACAATGAAGTAAAAAATGTTTTCTCCTTCCCACCCCTAATTTGCATATGCATATGGTATTTGGCCGAATCTTTCTCGAAGGATTCAGGAGTTCGGTCGAATCTAAAATAGTGGATCCCTACTTTCTTGTGCTAGACACAAAATCAGTAAAATCATGAAAAAAAACAAAATTGTACCAATTTTTTTATTTTTTTGTTGAAACCTGTGACTTTTTTGGATTTTTCACCCGAAAACCACAAAATCTTTGGATTATTGAATGAAACCCACGCAGACCAGGGTATCAACAGCACATCTGCCATTAACTTATACATGAACTCAGCAGGTCTGTCTTGGAGTGCCCAGGTACATAACTCTTCTTGACTCTTTATCAAACACAAGCAGAACCTCATCAGAAAGATATTCATAAAACAGAAAATGTACAGACTTACATTTGCATTACAAGCTGAACGTTTGATAAACTAAAAGTCATACTTATCTATTTCTCCCATAGGTGCAGCACATAGCTGCCTATACACTATCCCTAAAGTTACCTGACAAGTGCATGTGTTTGAAAAATACTCCTAGAAGTACAAACCCTTGTCAATCGACTTTTATGTTGGTCTTTTACAGGTGCTTTAACACAGAATTTTTGGGCTACTTAAAAATGTAGCTTTTAAATTACTCAAAACAGCCACTTTAATTAAATTGCTCTTAATGGATAAGGAGGACAGACTTTGGAGAGATTGATCTATTTACATAATAAATAATGCCTTGACAGATTGAGAAAAGAATTGTTTTGTTTTTTTACCTATATACTCAACAAATGCACATTTTTTAATCAATTTATGTTTTCTGTATAGCAAATATAGAAAGTGACACAGTTTTTTGAGCCATAGCAAGGAATGATGAATTATCTTCAAATATAATGCGTTTGGTTGTCAGTTTCATATGTTTGGATCAAAATTGTGCTGAGCTTTAAGAATAAGATTTGCTTTCTACCACAAACAAAATGTAAAGCCATATTTTACTACACATGACTTATCTACAGTGTAAGAGGCAGATTTATCAAGGATCAAATAGTAAATTCAAATTTGAATTTTTGAGTTTCAAAATTTACACATTCGAATTTGAAACCCTTATTTGAATGTAAATTCAAATGTGAAATTTATCACACCCAGACTATGGAAACTAATTTGAATATTCGCCACCTAAAACCTGCAGAGTTCAGCATAATTTTCGGCACGTCATTTTCGGCGCACATGCCTCAGAGGGGGAAATAAATCTTTCCTGACTCCAGCCTGTAAAAATTATTCAAGGAGAGAATTCCACATCTCAACAGCTCTCACTGTAAAAAAAAACCCTTCCGAATATTTAGGTGGAACCTCTTTTCTTCTCATTGGAATGGGTGACCTTGCGTCAGCTGGAAAGACCTACTGGTAAATAAAGCATTAGAGAGATTATTATATGATCCCCTTATATATTTATTCATAGTAATCATATCACCCCTTAAGTGTCACTTCTCTAGCGTGAACATCCCCAATTTGACATCCTGGATGGAATTAATTGGGCTGGATTGTGTCATCTGCAAACACTGATACATTACTAACAATACCCTCCCCTAAGTCATTAATTGTAAGGAACTTACCTCTGCCCTTCCTCAAGATGGTGCTTCTGTCTCTAAAGCGTCACTTCGCAGGCGTCCATTTCTGCGCTCAACACTACGTTGCAGGCGTTAATTCGTGCTTGTTACATTACTTTTTCAGTGCATGCGCAAAGGGTTTTAGAGGACGCAAAATAACTAATCTCATTGCAAAGTGATCGTCGCTCTTGTGAGACACTAAGTTACTATTTCCTGATTGATCTTCTTGTGTATTGACTTGGCCTGTTTCCTGGATCCCGCTTTTCTCGTTGCCTGAACTGACCTTGGCCTGTTTGACTACTCTTTGCCTTATTGCTTCCTGGTTATTATGCTAATGGACTTTTCCGGCACTCCTGCCACTCCTCCACTAAGGTGTAGTTCTGTACCCCATATTCAGCAACTGTTCAGACTCAGTGGGAGATATAGGAGAGGTCATCCCTCTACAGAATCTCTTCCATCCAGCGGTCCTGACATTAATGAACAAGTTAAATAAAAGTGGACCCAATACTGAGCCCTGAGGACCCCACTAAGAACCATACTCCAAGTAGAGAATGTACCATTTACAACCACCCTCTGTACTTGATCCTGTAGCCAGTTTCCAATCCATGTGCAAATTACTTCATTAAGCCCAACAGACCT
This sequence comes from Xenopus borealis, assembly GCA_024363595.1. NCBI lineage: Eukaryota > Metazoa > Chordata > Amphibia > Anura > Pipidae > Xenopus > Xenopus borealis. The sequence goes on from CM044446.1 coordinate 60,728,757, forward strand.
TAGTTTAGAAAGTAGTGGTTTGCCCCCTCCCCCCACAGTCCATCATCTTACTTATATCATCATAAACAGCAATCAAATTTGTCTGACATGACCTATCCATCATAAAGTCATGCTGATTGCTGCTCATAATGCCATTCTCTAGGACAAACTTTTGAATGTGATCCTTTAATAAGTCTTCAAATAATTTGCCCACCACAGATGCCAAACTTACAGGCCTATAATTGCCAGGCTCTGATCGTAATCCCTTTTTAAATATTGGAATGACATCAGCTTTTCTCCGGTCCATAGGCACCATACCAGATGAAAGTGAATCAGAAATAGGGGCTGGTCTAAAACTGAACCAAGCTCTCTTAGAACCCAGGGGTGTATGCCATCAGGCCCTGGGGCCTTGTTTACATTCATTTTTATTAAAGCTTTTTGAATCATATCCTGAGTCAGCCTCTGACTAGATTGAGCTGAGCCATCAGTGCAGCTATAAAGTGAGCCTGGGAATTCAGACTCCTCTATTGTATACATTGAAGAAAAGAACGGATTTAGCACATTTTCCTTTTCTGTATCTGTTACAACCACACTATTACCATTATTTAATGGAGAAACATTCTCAACCTGCATCGTTTTACTATTAAGTTTTTCTCAGGAGAAAAAATTTAGCTTTGTGCAAATCAAATACAATCCGAATATTTGGGTCTGGAACCGTTCAATCGAATATTAGACATTTGAAATTTGACCTTTGATAAATGGGCCTCTAAATGTTAAGTAGGCCTTATTTTAAATATACATAACAATTTAGGCCTCTTCCTGTCAGGGCAGAGAACCTATTTATATTTTCCCTCTATCACTATATCAAGTTTTAAAATATTTGCAAACAATTTGCATACGTACATAATAAAAAGAAGTAGCTGTTGATTTATGAAATAATCCTCAAAAAGCAGGGAGATGCAGCCTAGTTGGGACACACTAAATACAGGGAGTATGGTGGAGAACTTTCTGGCAGGACTGAGACTGAGAGCTCTTGATGCAGTGGGAATGTACTTGTTGTGAGTGATCGATAGCCCAGTGTTATTGATGAGTAACCCAATGGAGACTGGGTCTAAAAACACATCAGCCATGTAGCCCACCTCCAAGATATACTGTAATCTACCACTGAATAAAACAGAGGGTCTGAGATGAGGGAAAGAGGGATAGGTATGAGGGCCACTGTCAAGGAGTTTCAGGTTAACAGTGGTATGGGTTTCTCAGGGGTCTTGGGAGTCTGGACAGCTTCAGAAAAAAGGGTAGACTTTTGTGTGCTTTGCGGGCCCTACAGGGATATATCTGAAACCAGAGATTTAAGAAAAATAAGTAGGCATATTGATCTTTGTTATCCTACTCCAATTATAAAGGTTTAATATTGGCAAATGGAGAAAAAAAAGCAAAGGGCACATGAAGAAAATTGATGAGGATTGGCAACCTAGCTTGATAGCTAAATTATTTGATTGCAAATATTCCAGCATTTTATCCTAGCCAGCATGATAGGTGAAAAGGCACCGGAGCTTTGCTATGTGCTGTTACATACACCATATGTATGAATAACTACTAGATGATAAGCAGAAATGACAGCATATGGCAACTCATATGGATCTCAGCTGGGATCACAGGGTCATCAGGTAGTTAGACTTTTCAACTGGCAGTCTGCTGTCATAAAAAGGCAGTTCAAAATAAATGGAAAGCCAATACCTTGTCTGCTACAAATGGGTGAATCCCATACTTTATTCCATGGTGCTCACAACACTTCAATTGAACACTGAAGCACCATCGAATAAAGTATGGGATTCACCCGTTTGTAGCAGACAAGGTATTGCCTTTCCATTTATTTTTGACTATTTCACTGGCGAGTGGCTAGGTCAGAGCCTCTACCCAATTCCCCTGATTGGACTTTAATTAATAAAAAGGCAGTTTACAGCCAATGTAAATATGGCCTCTCACACAGAGGGAATCACACCAACAGAAAATGTTTCTAACAAATCAACGGCTCAGGGACCAAACTTGGGAACAGTGGAATAATAGAAAACAATTCCTGTGAATTCAGGCACATTGCACCTCAATTCTTTACAGTTGTTAGGCTATTTTGATGGTTCTTTCATGTGGATAAAAGTATTCATGTGGGCTGCTCAGTCTTATGCAAAAATGTAAGCACAACCAGCCTGTTTCTCAATTAAAGGAGAATTGTCATGTGATATAGTATTCTCTATCTTTTAAGTTACACACAGTAAAGTTAACAGTGTTTTGATAAACATATTACTTAATGAAACAATAGCCTTGTGTCACCTCTGTATCCTCAACCAAGCTTTTACTAATCCCACACAGCCAAACCCAAAAGCAGCATAGTCTGGGACAAAGTGTCATCATAAACAACTCCCAGTAGTTCCTCCTTCCTGACAAAATCAACCCCCCGACATGACTTAAAATCTGCATTCCCCCGGAGGAGCCAATCATGCCAATTCCCCACCCTCCACCAAAGTTGATGTCATAAAGACACACCCTCTATCAGAAGCCTTCCATTTGCAATGAATTTTGGGGATTGTAGTTTAAATATTACATTTATTCAGTTAGTATGTTTAACCCTCCACAGTTGGTTATAATAGGGTTCAGAAAGGAAATACAATAATAGCTATAATCTCAGGCATAAAGCAGGGCAGAGATGCTTCTTTTAATCAGAGAGGAGTTGTGCCAATGTGAAATAATGTGTTATAAACTTATCTAAAACCTCAGCCATATGGCATAAAGTATGGCACACATGTAGTGTAGGGCAGGGAGAATTTGTCAAACACACAGGGAACATAGTATGTTATATACATAACTGTAATGTACAGTATATATATAAATTATCTGAGGTTTGATTAGGTGAACAATGCAGTCTGGGTTTGAGTTGTGAACAGCACATGGTTTTACAGACATGAGCAATTATGGTGGGATTATAGACATGAACAAAACTGGTGGAGATTATAGGTGTGAACAATACATGCCACCCCCCCCCCCAGACAAGGTGCAGCACTGCTGAAATGATCCTCTAAAATAAGTCCTTTTCTAGTTCAGCCAAACCAGAGGCATAAATGCAGATCCTCAGTACTGCTTGCCTGTCTGAAGACAGAGAAGTGTTGCACACAGATATGATGTAACTAGAGGGTGAGGGAGGGGAAATATGACTCTGGGAACATGGGCGGGGCTAAGTGAATGTTGCTGAACTGAATAGACACTCATACTTTATGATTCTGAAAATGGTTGATCTGGAGAGCCGTTACAAATGAGTGATAAGTGTTTTTGAAACACAAATTTGATGCAGTTGGGTATAGATTTTATTGTACTAATTAATGTTATATATCAGTGAGAAAAATTGTATGGTTTATAGTTCATGAAAGTTCTCCTTTAAGTGATGAAATAAAGGTCTGTCAGGTCAATAATTCAATGATTGAATGATCACTTTAATGCGCATTGGAGCGTGCTGTTCAGGTGTTTGTGACCTCCCTCAATTTCAAACATCTAATAAATTGTTTTGCGATTGTACTTTTGCCTAATAAGATAAATAGCTCACCAATTTGCATAAATTCTGGGGGATAGAAACTTAAGAAAACTTAAAACATGTAAGCTTATGCAAATTGATCAGTTATCAATAAGGTTTTGTGGTGCTGGGGATTTCTGTGATGGCAAGTAATAGGTGGGATAGTATAAAATGTATTATGTTTTATTGGAGATGGTGTAAAGATCTAAATCTCTTTCTCAAATACCAATTGAACTATCTCTGATTTGGAGGTCACTTTGTGGAGGTTGACATATGAGGTTCCCTAGAAAATCGGTTAAAGCTGGCATGCATATACAATATTTTGTTCATAGAGATGGTTTTGGCATTATCAGATATCCAATTAATTGAAGAACTTGGACCATGACAGTTTGAATTATGAAAGTCTCTCCTTCAGGACACAGCTAGGCGGCACACAGATAGAGACTAAATGGGATCAATGTAAGTCAGGTAAATTATGGTTCAAAAGGAATAGATGTGGGATAGTTTTACAGACTGGGGTCTTGTGGTATGGGGCTAGGTCCTTAATATTATATTTGTTTTGCGGAATCAGCTTATCAGCTGTTTCTAGCTAGGTTGATATACTGTTAACAAAATATTACACAAAGATGCAAGCCTTTTTCATACATTCAGACTTTCTACCAGTTGTTAAAAGACAAAAGGTGTCATTTACTAGCTCTTGGGTATGGGTGCAATTAATCCATATTTACCTGATATTAAGGGGCAGAAGGGTCAAATTTCAAGTTTTTGGGAATTATTTTAAACTCCCTAAAATCAAAATTTATAAAAAAAAATAAAAATATTTAAATTCGGGTGAATACGAATCAAATTTGGATTGTATGTGATCAAATTAGATTCGAAGTTTAAAAAAAAAAAAAAAAAAAAAGTCCACCAAATTACTCCAAATATGTTCTAGGAGGTCCCCCCATAGGAAAAACTGCAAATCTGCAGGTTTACATGGTGACTAGTCAAAGTTGAATTTTTAAAGAGACAGTACATGATAAATTTTGAAATTCTAATTTATATATATACAGTTATATACGAGGAGCAAAATGATAACAGTATTTAGACAAGGAAAATTGTACTCTGCGCTGATTTTCCCTACAAAAGCAACAGACAAACATGGCTTCCAGTAATAATAATGAATAAAAATGGAGGTAAATTGGCAAAATGCATATTTCCATAATATGGTCAAACATTTCAAATTAAAACAAAAATGTTCTACTGGATCAAGAAATGTTTTATTGAAATTAATTGCTTTGAATGAACACCAGTGCTCCCCTTCCTGCAATATTGATGATTCCTACCACCTTCTTCTGAATGGCTGTCAGGTAAGTAGTTGGCTAACTAGGAAGAGAAGGAGAATGTGCAACAAGATTGAACGGTTTCAGACTGAGGATGGAGGATTAGAGCATTTCAAAGTTGTGAGATTGGGCTAGCAAGAATAGATACTGAGATTGTCTGTGGGGGGCCTCAGAGAGAGAAATTCAATGGACTGGGAAAGGAGATGCAACAGCATTTAGTGAGGTACAGAAGTAGATTTTTATTTATCACATGGCTGTACAGTTCTGTGCAGGAAAGTGTAAAAGTGTAATAGTTAAACTTGCTAAAGTTTTTGCAGGTATGTATTCATAACTTTTTATTTTATTATTAATGTATTATAATATTTAATTTGTACTGTGCATGTTGTGTTACATTCGTTTCAGTAGTAGTTGTGAACAAACTGACTGTCACCTTCTTTATCAATAATGAGAATTATTTGTACTCATTTTTTTCTTGTAAAATTTTTAAAATACAGTATTTACCCAACATTAATGATAATTTAAAGATTGCACTCTGTGCTTGAAGTGTTTTTGTAAGTGGTGGAATGATTTGCTCAGAGAATGAAAAAAAACGTATTTCTTTCATACAACGGGTCACTGTAGCTAGTATTGTGAAAAATGTCTAAAGTCCTGGAACAGAGAATCTAATAGTTTAATCATACAATCTCATTTTGCACAGTTACATTTTAAGACTTTATAATGGTTGGAAACTTCAAAAGAATTCTCTAACATATAGTCAAGAGATTCTCCAGTTACATCAAATGCTACCCAATTTCTAATCTGACGGCGTGTGATTGCCTTTTGGATAAAAGATTGTTGTAGGACATTGGTAGCCGCAAGCATCTGAGGAAACTCACTTACAAGAACATTTATACTATTTTCATGCTGGTCTGCATCACAACTGATAAAGAATCCAACTTAACCCCAAACAAGAGCACTTAGTATTTGCAGTCACTTTAAATGATCGAGTAGGCTTGGATGTCAGGGAATTACACAGGATAGCGGATACAAATTGCTGTATTAAACTTAAAGTGCTCTAATGACACTATTCAGGGCTGGAAATTGGGGAGGACATTTCTCTGTAAACTAAATAGACAGCTGAGGAGCTGGAGATGAACGTTTTAGCCCTACAGGGAAAATAATAAGCAGCTGCAGCATTATCAGTACAGAAAGTGAATTTGGTTTCCTTATGTACAGGAGGATGTTAAATACATCACAGAGAACCCCAAAGACTTACCGCTGTATATGTTTAGGAGAAAAAGGACAGTATTGCAATTAGTGTTGACTCTTTTGTCGAATTAATTTTTTTATATATTTTATTTTTGTAGTTAAACAAAAGAATGAGTTCTAAATTGTTTTGAATTTTATATCAAAGCTGCTGTAGCCTTTGTCTCTATGAGTGCTTTGACCTGCTTTGGTGTCTTGTGTTCTAAGGTACTGTACAATATATTCTCTGGGAATGTTCCCTTTATCTGGGCTTATATCTACAGTTGAAACTTAATTTTGACAGCAATGTTAAGGCAGCACATGTATATTATATACTCAGTCCATTTTATTTTGTATTTTTGATAACAAATCAGATTCTTTCAAATAACATACCTTACATAATGCATTTAAGATACACTATAAAAAATAGATGAATATTTTGCTTAATGAATGTCATGGGCTATAATAAACTAAAATATAGGACAATGCATTTCTGTTGGTAACATTAGCTCAAACCATTGGGGTGTTTTATAAGTAAAGATGAACAGTAGTACAGTAGAACAGTAGTAGTATAACAGTAAAGAACCCCCATCTCGGGGGCGTGGCTTGACACGGAGACGCATGGCAGCTTGAAGTCAGAGCTCCGTGACCCATCTCTCTGATCCAGGGATTTAGCAGCAAAGCAGCATGGGGAAATCCCATAAACAGAAACCGGAGGCAGAGAGGACACCGGCAAGAAAGTTACAAGCCGGCTCTAGTGACATAGCGCCGCTATTTTTTAAAAAAAAAAAAAACGAGCGTGCTCTTTCCAAAATGGCGCCCGCAGCACAAGCAATGGAGGAGGAAGCAGAATCTAACGCAGACCCCTCCAAGCAGGAAAGCGACATGGAAGGTGAGCCTGACTTGCAATCATACATAGCAAAACTCCCCTCCAAGCACGACATTAAAGAAATGCTGAAGGAGGTAACTAGCACTATCAAGGAAGAACTCCAAGATATTAAAAGGGATATCACTGCACTAGCAGCCCGCACAGAGGATATTTAGACAAATATTACCAAACACTCCTCTAACCAAAAAGCAATGTATACACATATGAAAAAACAAGACAGCATCATAGGTGAGCTGCAAAGACAGCTGGAGGATCAAGAAAACAGGAGCAGAAGGAATAACATTAGGATAAGAGGAGTCCCGGAAGAGGTGCAAAACAATGAAATACAAGCCACGCTGTTACAGATTTTCAACAGCATACTAAATAGAGAAACAAATGCGGACATCACTATTGAGAGAGCCCATAGGGTTCAAAAACCAAAAGCTGCACCCCTAAACGCACCAAGGGACATACTTTGCTGTTTGCACAGCTTTTCCACCAAAGAAGAAATACTTGGCAAAGCTAGAGAAACCAGCAATCTAACCTATGATGGAAAAAGTATCAAGCTATTTCAGGATATATCCAGAACAACTCTGGTAAAGAGGAAAATGCTGAAACCCCTCACAGATACCCTCAGAGAGAGGAATATTATATACAGATGGGGATATCCATTTTCCCTAACTGCAAATAAAGATGGAAATACAGCAACTATAAGATATCCGGCAGACACAGAACAATTCATTAAAAAACTGTACCTACCTAATATGGATCTACCAGGATGGCTACCCGATACAACAAAAGCACCTGAACTGGACTTTGGAATACAAGGGGAATGGACTCAGGCTAATACACCCAGAAGAACACCAAGGACCCCCAGGACACCAAAAGATAGAAGAAGATCCTCACCGGACTGACTACTGGCCCCTCGAATTACTACAACATGGGACTAATTAAGAGAGACTCACTCACACACTACAGCATTATATAAATAAAACTTATCTCAGCAAGGTCACTTGACCATGGATAACGGACTACACCAAGAAACAGATCTCTCTACCAAACAGGGCCTAGATAAGTACAAAAAGTCTTGTTTGAAATGTTATAATAAGTTCTTTAATGTTTTTGGTAACATACCAATTATTCTCTGCATATTAGTGACCTGATTGGAAATTATCCAAGACAGGAAATAGTTAAAAAAGGTTAAAATGTTTCCCCTATGTATGGCGTCCTCACCTCCCCACAGTACTGGTTACTGTTGCATATATATATAAAAACTAGCTGGATCAGAGGCAGAAGGGTTAAATAATCTCAAGTCTGACCTAAATGAGAACCCAAGCCTCCGGTCAACCACCCACCCCCAAGAATGAGGTGTATAACATCCCCGCCGCAGAAAATACAACCCAGCCATGGGGTACTCACCCCTGTAAGTCTGCCGCGGCATTACATTACTCCCCTAATTCCCACAACCTTCTCCCGCTAATTTCTTACCTTTCCATCCTTACCCCAAACCCAAATCCCCACCCACTGGGCAAGCTGACAGCAAGTTTCAGCAAAATGAGGTCTAATAACACTCCTTATACTAGAAGATATCATGGCTGAATCAAAAAAAATGGATTGCATAGTACAATCCTTTAATGTTAACGGCATGAATGAACCAGTAAAGAGGTCTCAAATTTTTGGGGAATGTAGAAGATATAATGCAAAGATTGTAATGATTCAGGAATCACATTTCAAAGAAAACCATGTACCTAAACTGAAGGTTAAATCCTATCCACATATATATATGAGTAACAACCCTACTAAAAAATCCCTTGGTGTTATCACCCTAATCCACAAAGATCTACCCTTTCAGCACATCGAATCTCTGGCAGATGAGGAAGGGAGATTTATCCTAATTAAGTGTAAACTAGCTAACCAAAAATGTACACTAGCAAATGTCTATGTGCCTAACTCAGGACAGGTTGTATACATCAGGAACTTTTTCAAAAAGCTGGAGGAATTTAGTGAAGGAATGTTAATATTGGGAGGAGATTTTAACCTGACACTAAACCCAGCTACAGATTCCTCATCAAAGAAAAGCAATGTTTGTTATAAGAGTCTTAGAGAAGTAAAACAACTTCTTCGGGATATGTACTTGATAGATATATGGAAAGTAATGAATCCTACAATAAAAGACTACACACATTTTTCCAAAACACACAAAGTTTATTCGAGAATTGACTACATTTTTGTGACACAGCAATGGTTACATTTATTTTCTCAATCAGAAATAAAATCTTCTTTCATTTCAGACCATTCTCCTTTAACCACAAAGTTCCAAATTCCACAAACACTAAAACAAGAGTTTAACTGGAAACTCAATGCATTTCTGCTGCACACCAATGCAAAGAGGGAAGTGATAAAAGAATGGATAAAAGATACAGTCCAATTAAATAGTTCCACAGATACCTCTCCGGCCTCTTTGTGGGAGACCTTAAAATGTGTGCTACGGGGTAAGCTGATAGCAATGGGGAGCAACCTAAAAAAAGAAAAGAACAGAGAAATTAATGAACTAATAAATGACATAACACAACTAGAACAAAAACATAAAAGATTACAAGCAGAAGAAATCCTAGACTCACTGGATAAGAAAAGGGTACAACTAAAATCTCTCCTAGACGCTAAAGTGCAGAGGGCCTACTTAAGCAGTAAACAGAAGTTTTACGAACTCAACGATAAATGTACAAAACATTTTGCAGGAATCCTCAAGAAACTCCAACCCCAAACAAATATTATGTCAATTAAAGACAAAAACAACCACGCACAACATAGTACGAAGGACATAGCGGAAACTTTCCAAGATTACTACCAGACTTTATATAGACTTAACCCATCCTGTCCCTCTAAGGGAAAGATGGAAGAGATGGACAATTTTATATTACAAGCAGGAGTGCCAAAAATAACCCCTGAACAAGCCGCAGGACTAGATGCCCCATTTAGTCATAAGGAAATAGAAGAATGCATCATGTCACTAGATAATGGAAAAAGCCCAGGCCCAGATGGTTATACAGCCCTTTTCTACAAAACATTTAAAGAAGAGTTAATACCACTCCTATTATCCTATTTCAACAGCATATCCAACACTAAAAACTTCCACCCCCAAGCACAGGAAGCCCATATTACTATTATCCCTAAACCAGGAAAAGATCCACAACTATGCCCGAGCTATAGGCCAATATCTTTAATTAACATAGATATGAAAATTTACGCGAAAATCCTGGGCAATAGATTAAAACAATACTTACCAGAGCTTATCCACCCAGATCAAGCAGGCTTTGTTCCTGGAAGAGAAGGGAAAGAAAATACATTTAAAATAATCTCCATAATTAAGCATGTTCAAAACAATAGCATACCAACACTAATACTCACCACGGATGCTGAAAAAGCCTTCGACAGAGTGTCCTGGCCGTTCTTAGAAAAGACACTAAAGGGATTTGGCCTGGGAGACAAAATCAGACATAGGATCATGGCACTCTATAACAACCCAACGGCAAGAATTAAAATAAACGGCATTCTATCTCCAAAAGTTCAGATACTAAACGGGACTAGACAGGGGTGCCCTCTCTCCCCGATTTTATTTGTCTTAGTGATGGAGACCCTCCTGGCTCATATCAGGAAAAATAATGATATATCCGGACCAGTAATAGCAGGAACAGAACACAAATGTGCTGCTTACGCAGACGACTTATTACTGTGTGTAACTAAACCCAACACCTCTCTCCCAAATATAATGAACTTAATGAAAAAATTTGGAGATCTTTCTAACTTCAAAGTAAATCTATCAAAGTCAGAAATCTTAAACATTAATGTAGCGGACCAGGTATCAAAGATCATAAAACAAAGTTTTCCGTTTAAATGGGCCAACCCTAGTATTAAATATCTAGGGGTTAACATCCAGGCTAACCTAGGGAAAATATATGATGACAACTACATCCCTCTACTGAGCTCACTCCAAAAACTACTGGAGAAATGGGGTAAACTACAACTTTCTTGTTTAGGTAGAGTTCAAGCCATTAAAATGATCTTTCTCCCAAAACTCTTATACCTATTTCAAGCAATCCCAGTTGCATTACCAAAATCTTTTTTTTCCTCAATCAAATCAATGGTAATAAAGTTTGTGTGGAAAAAGAAGAACCCAAGACTGAAATATAATTTACTCATTCTCCCGAAAGAAAGAGGAGGACTAAGCCTCCCAGATCCATACCTGTATTATATAGCAGCTCACTTGGCTCGAGTATATAGCTGGACATTAGAAAAAAACAAGAAAGTTTGGAGTACATTAGAACAAACATTTATTTCTTTTCCTTTAAAAAATACAATCTGGACAAAAGACAATACCCCCTTAAGAGAAACCCTTACCCATCCTCTAATCAGAGCCACAGTTACAACCTGGCTAAAGAATAGGGGGATCTATAACCTCACCAAACCCCCCATTTACTTGCAACATTGCAAAACAATCCGGACTTCCCCCCAGGGATGGAAAAAGGTGCCTTTAAGAGATGGAGCTCTTGGAAAGAAAGAGAGACTAGACTTAGTGATTTTATTGAGAAAAATAAAGTGATCTCTTTGGCAGCTATCCAGAAAAGATGGGGCTGTCATCCTAGGGATTCCTGGAACTATAACCAACTCCATGGATTTATAAAATTGTACAGTCTAAATAATTGGTCCAGACAGTTAACACAATGGGAACAAACTTTGATTTCACAAATAAAAAACACTAAAATGTTATCATATGCCTACAAATTACTAATTGATGCAATCCCGAGAGACACCCCGTCATTCTGTTTAGCCTGGGAAAGAGAACTAAATATTAAAATCCAGGAATCATCTTGGAATAAGATTTTCAAGAACATTCATAGAACATCCAGAGCTTCTAGAACTACTGAAGCGATATACAAATTGGTTACAAGATGGCACTATACACCTGTTAAACTTAGTAAAATGTACCCCGACATGTCAAACAAATGCTGGAGATGCAATACAGAGAAGGGGACACACATTCATACTTGGTTAATGTGTCCAGTACTGAAAACATACTGGAAGGAAATCCTAAATACCATTCACAAGGTATCAGGAAAAGAAATTCCACTAGAAAACCATGCCTTAATCCTGCTTAACATGCCTGACGACTCTAATAAGAACCTCCTAGATTCTCTAACATTGCATCTCCTACAAGCAGTGAAAGCACTGATCCCAGGGAAATGGAAAAACAGCCAACCTCCCACTTTCAGAGAATGGGTACATAAAGTCAAAGAAAGCTAGAAGAATTAACACACATACTTCACAATAGCAGCCCCAAATTTTGGAAAACATGGAACCCATGGATAGCGTACATTAAGGAGAAAGGTGATAGTTAGGAAAATAACGCAGTATACTTGAATACTATTTATTATTGTATTACTTGAACAACTGTACCTCATTATGCATGAATACAAAAATGTACCAGTAATGACTTGATGTCAGTTTAAGCCAAAGATTGAACAACATACTATGTATCACAAGCTTGCTTGAAAACTCTCCCCCTTCTTCCTTTCTGTACCCCCCCTTTATTTTTGAAAATAAAAACAAAGTTTACAAAAAAAAAAGAACCCCCATCTCTAACCCATACACTTTTCAAAAAATATTTTTTTTCTAACAATATGTACTATTGGTAAATTCCATTTTGATACATCACAAGTGGCTTATTTGGGGGACTGTGCTCCTACACAAACCATGGGCACACATGCATGCTAGGTTATACCAGCCAATGAATAGGCTGATCTGTGTCTTTCATGCCAATACTTCTTCAGTTAAAGTTATAACATCATAATATCTGTGATGTTCTATCACACAGAACATCACAGAATGATAGTACACAGTAAAAGATGTAACATGAAAATATATATTGATATGTGTGTGCCAATTTGATAGGTTACTTGTTTGGATATACTTTTTAGCTATTGATTATATTTTTAAGGCATACATAGTTCCTCAGAATCATTCATTACCCAAGAACTTGTTCAACCAGACACAAGTTTGAATGCTGGATGTGGAATGATTAGGAAAGCGTAAGAAAAGAAGCACAAGTAATAAAATGCAACAAAAATATAGCCTCGAGACTACATTGCCCAACCACCAGATAGGGATAGGGAGTTTACAGGGGCAAAACAAAATTAGTAAATTGTATTTGTAATTGTAAATTGGTTTTACTTCCTTTCATTTGTAAGATAAACGAAATTGTTAAACTGTAAATATGCATTTAAGTAAAACAAGACTGTGATAATCATTACTGTATTACATGTAGATCAAATTAAGCCAGTGTTCAGGTATACTGCTACACTTTCCTTTGATGTCAATGGGAAATTACATGCAATAAATAGCAGGTACTGCAACTGCAACTGCTGTATTAATAATAAAAAAAAACACTTTTGGCCATTTTGCCCATGGCATTAATTTAAATTACATTTTCATCTGACTGAAGTGCTTGTTTCTTACATAGTCACACACATATATATATATATATATATATATATATATATATATATATATATAATGCAGAATATTTGCAGTTTGTGTAATATTTTCTTAATTTTTTTTATTTTATTAAAACTGCAGGTCACATACATGCCTTTTATTTCTTGCTGACTGGTTCCTGTTAGATCTAATGTGCATATAACCCCAATAAAGAACTGAAAATCTGCACTTTTTGAAAATCAAAGAGGACTGAAATGGGCTCTACCAAACTTAATGTTAAAATTGATCCTGTTGGATAAGATCCATGGAGGGGGATATGAAATACAATGATATCTACCTCCAGCCTCTTCCAAAAGTCCCAGTAGATACCAGTAGATACCAGTAGAATTGATGTTTGTAACTGGAAAACAATATCCAAAGCATTATACTGTGTTGCTGAGCAGATTTGCTCAAGTACAGATGGGATTTACATTTTCTCTGTGGTAGGAATCCATAATATGGAACACACAGACCCATCAACTGCAATATCCGTTCAACAGGATTAAATCAGATTCTGAATTAGGGCTCAAAAACAGAAACATTTTACTAACACAGATGCGTATATAATTATGTATTTATATATTATTATAAATGCAGTGGAAAAACAAGGAAAAAAATCTGTATTGTGTTTTTCTGTACTTACTCGTGTCTTTAATATTTGTCATCAATTTTCTTGCAGCATTCCAACTTCAACATTTCAAGGCTTTCCATAAATCTATGAACAAACTTTGGATTTGAGACACTTGGATATGTATACATCTTTACTCTTGCACTGCTCTCAGCCTAAGACACAGCTGGGTGACTAATAGGCTCGACACATGTCTAATTCCTCCAATCTTATGTGAAGCAGTGTCCATCTTTAATTTCCCTATTGTCAGACCTATCTAAGGCCAGCCCTCCATGCACACCTTGCCGGAGCATTATTAGGCCTCTAGTACTGTGGCATTGTCCCTGACTAGTT
>CM044446.1:60746174-60769545 GCA_024363595.1 Xenopus borealis
AATTTACAAGTGATTTGCCTCCTATCTGAATACATGAAGCATTATCCACTTTGAAAGATCTGCTCCAACAATCTTGGACTATATACTATTGGAATTAAAAATTGCCCAAAGCTTCAAATGATGTTGTATTTACTTGAATTTTGTCCTGCTAGTCTGCTCATTGTTACCAAAGGGAGTTTTTTACTTTAAGCCTTCCACTGACTGCTGTTACTGTTCATCTTTATCAATCAATCTTCATCTCTGCTCCAATCTACATACTAAAGATCTAACATGTTACAGACTCCTGCAACATCTTTATTCTTACTTCAAATGATTGGAAGCATGGCATTTGAGATGCTCTTCCCTGCCACATATCCACATGCTGTTGCCCTTGCTGCTTTGATTGTTATGTTTGCTATGTTTGAATGCATAGCTTTGGGTACTGTATATATATAGAATTAGAAAAAATATCCACAAATAAAGTGTGCATGTCACTGTAGTTATAACAAGGTGATATATACTGTGTATTTGTATTAAGAGAGGAAAATGACAATGATAATTATAAGGTATAGAAGCCATTTGTATCCAATCTGGAGTATGTTATGTGGGCTGAGAAATATCCATGGAACACTGACAGTCTCTAATATCTACACAATGGGGCATATTCTGTGAAGCCATGCACATATTGCTAAGATAGCTATACCCAGTTTTTTAACTTCCAAAACAGATTGGACATGGACAGCTTTGGCTGACCTACTGTTCAGCTTGGAATTCATTCTGGGCAGTTCTGCAGTGCTCCCACATAGCTCTTCAAAGAAAAACATAATAGGATACATTGGCACTTTCATTATCCAAGTTGTCCTATAAATTATGTTATAAAGAGCAACATTCCATTCTTAGTAGCCATCTTCAAATGATGTTTAATGTTTTTGACAGTAAATATATATATACTGTATATAGCACTCCTTGTGCCCAAGAAATGATGTTTAATGTTTTTGACAGTAAATATATATATAGCACTCCTTGTGCCCAAGAAAACTTGAAGTCAGCTGAAGCTCTTTTACAGCAAATACAGAGTGACAATAAATTATATGGCTTAAAAATTCATATAGTGAGAAAAATGGAGAAACATTTTAGACAGGAAAGTTGACACATACCAAAGGATAATAAAAAGTTTAAAACTAAATGGTCCAAGCAAGTTTACAGTGGAGTCAGAGATGAATTAATTGATTAGTATTACATAATTTACATTGGAGCCTTACATAATTTGGCAAGCTGCAGCTAAAATGTTTTGGGAAGCCACAATGAGGCAAGAGTACAGGTGTTGAATACATCACCCAGAAACCCATTATCCAGTAAGCTCCCAATTACAGAAAGGCCATCTTCATTAATACAATAATAGGTAAAACCTTATACTTGAGCCTAAAATATAACTAATCCTTATTGAAGGCAAAATATTGCTATTGGGTTTATATAATATTAAATGCTTTTACAGTAGACTTAAGGTATAGAGATCCAAATTACATAAAGATCCTGTAGCGACTTACCCTGGTGGTCTAGTGGGGACCACGGGCCCAGCCGCAGGGATGCCTGCAGCCCTAGTCCTCTCTCTTCAAACGCTGAGTTAATATGGCACACACGACCTCTCTCCAGGTTTATGCGTCAGCTGTGTGACATCATCCTGCCGAGTGGTGTGAAATTCAAATATTTAAAGGGGCTACTTTCTGGGTGCGCTATTTAGCTTGTTTGATTCCTGTTTTGATCCTTGCCTGCTTGACTATTCTGCACTTCACCAATCCTGACCCTTGCCTGCCTGACTATTCTGTACTTCGCCAATCCTGACCTTTGCCTGCCTGACTATTCTGCACTTCGCCAATCCTGACCCTTTCCTGCCTGACTATTCTGATTCTACTGGTATTGACCCTTGCGAGTCTGACTTTTCCTGAGTGCTGCCTGTACCAACCCGGCCTCTCTGACCTTGATTGAACTCTGCCCACATCAACCTGGTCTGTCTGACAATGCTTTTTTCTATTCCTAGAAATGAACCTTCAGTCCAAAACTTTGATAATGATCGTGGCCCATTTGCTTGTCAAGAACCCACGCTTTGCTCCTCTCTTATTAAGACCTGGCTGCATCTGATTAGCTGAGAGCTCCTCCTGAGATGAAAGGCGTGTGTTAGAGGCGGAAGCAAGAGCCAAATCCAGGGAGCCTAGCATTGGTTCTGAACTTAGGTTGCTGACCTTGACAGATCCCTTATAAGGAGAACCCCAGGTACAAAGACTTCTGATTAACAGGTATCATGCATGTATTAAATGAATGATGAATTGAAGGTATGACTTCAGGATGAACCATTATTTTATCTGTTTCATGGCTGCTCAAAAGTATTGATGCACTACCATGCGTTAACTTATTTATTATATACTACCATGAGCTTTATATGAGTGCAGTGCAATTTTGTGAAGACTACATTATAACATTTCTTATATCTGGTTTTGTGTGAATTCATGTCCTTCCATATAGATGCCTTGCAAAGTGTGTTGTTTAGAGTTTTAGAAAATAATTTTCAAATTATGAAAAGAAACCCATATGGAACAGAGGTAATACTGTAGATAAGATCAGAAATATTATTTTATGAAATGATAAAAAGGTAAAATATTTCATTTAAATAAAACTGTGTGAGCATCAGAAGCAATTATTTCTTATACACGTTATATACAGTTACCATACAGTGACATGGAATATTGATGTTGACTATTGCATAAATGTCTGCATTAGTCCTCATTTGGTTGCTGTACAATGTTGGCATGGTTCCCTGTAGCTGCTGCACTGAAGGATTTTTCCACTAAATTTACTGATACCACAGGTAGGTGTGTCACCTTAAGACTTCTACTCAAATGGAGTTAAAACTTGAGATGACTCCTTTCTGCTAAATAAATTGTGTGAGGAGATATAACTTATATGTAGCTTACTTCTTTACAATAAGTAGAACCCAATACCTGGGACTGAAAATACCCAGGAAGAAAAAAGCAGTTTCTTAAATCCACCCAATGTATAGTAGGTTGAATTAAATAAAAAAAAACTTGTTGACTTGATAGTTGAGAGTCACTAGACGTAATATATAAATGTTTTTTTTTCACTTTTACTACTTGTAAATGCATCTATTATTATCGTCTGAAACTGTCATATGCAATTGAAATTAATCAATTGTTTTGTCATCAAATGTCAGAGAAAACCTATGGTATAAATAAAATGCCCATTAAAGATAAATTGTTTTCGTTTGGTATGACGTTGAAAAACATGTTTATGAGAAGCCAAGTTAAATGTTGGTTTGAAAAGCCAGTTGTTGCCATTTCACCATGTAGCTGTTGATTTTGTGACATTTCTTTATCTTAAATAGGGTAAAGATATTTTCCCTGAGAGTTAAATTAAACAATTTTAAATTTAAATTAGCAGACAGCAAAACAGAAACAATGAATAATGGTAAGATGTTACTTGGAGGAATGATTCAGCTGCCTTAGTTCTGGTTAATAGAAAAAAGCTCACAGGAATGATAAATAGAAGAATAATTTGTAGGAAAAAAAAACTAAACTGTGCATATTTTTAGTAAAGCCTATTTCTAGGTATTATATTTAATTGAAATTTACAAAACACCAGAAAAATTTCACCTGCATCCAAAACAGACGCTTGTTTTGGACGCGGCAGCACTTCACAAATCTTTCACTTTTTCATGAATTTCTACTAGAAATTCGCTAAGCTAAATGTCCCAGATTGTTTTTCCTTGATGCTGCTGATTGGCATTGCTTGCTACAGCCAAGTTTATCATCTACAAGTATGCCAAGGTCCTTTTCTATAATGGATTTGCCTAGTGCAGTCTCATTAAGGGTATAAGTGGCTTGGATATTTTTACATCCCAGGTGCATGTCTTTACATTTATCAACATTGAATCTCATTTGCCACTTAGCTGCCCAGATTGCCAGTTTGTCAAGATCCTGTTGCAAGGATGCCACATCATGGGTGGAATTAATTGGGCTGGATAGTTTTGTGTACATCTGCAAACACTGATACATTACTTACAGTACCCTCCCCTAAGTCATTAATGAACAAGTCAAATAAAAGTGTTATTTGGGATTAAGTATAAGGCACTGTTTTAGTTTTATAGAGAAAAGGAAATTATTTAAAAAAATGTTAATTATTTGATTATAATGGAGTATATGGGAGATGGCCTTCCTGTTACCCTAAAAACTGTTGATTACACAATGTGACTATTGGATCAAGTATTTGGACTGCTAACCATGCTGTCCGATCAGTTATTTTGTTCTTTTATTTATTTGCCTAATTGTATTTGATTTTTGTGATTTGCTTGCTATTTTATGCTTGCATTGTTGTTCCTAATGTATTTTATTTAGCTTTGCTTTGTAGTTTGGTATTTTGCAGTAGAAAGATATAATTACCAATTTTGGATTAATCAAATTGTCTACGTTCCAAAAATATATGGTTTTTGGTGGGTGGTTATACTGTTAGGGGGTCTTATGGCACTTAATAAGTAGTGATGGGCGAATTTATTCGCCTGGTGCAAATTTGCAGCAATTTTCGGGAGCGGATTTTGATTCATCAGAATGTGTACTTTCCAGAAATATATGGTTTTCAGGGATCGTTATAATTTTTTAGCTTTTATCCCACATAAAACCGCAATTTTTTATAAATTAGGGTAAAATGAAGCCATCAATTAAGCATGCAGAAGGTAGAGTTTGGGGTCTTGACATGCTATATACTTTAATAAATCTATTTGCATTGGGTATCAAACTGTTCAGGGACCCAGGCATTCATATTTAGTTTTAGGTGTTTTATCTTGGTACCTAATGATATGCTACTAAGATGCTGCTAAGTGGAAACTTTAAGGTGATTTTCGGAAATGTTACCAAAATAGCTAAATTTAAGAAAGGTTTGCAGCTCTGTAGTTTAAAGTAGAAAGACAAGTGCACCCAATTTGGATTTGGAGCATTGTGTACTTTGCAAAAATATGATTTTCTGGGGTAACAGTACTTCTTTTTAACTGTAAATGTGTTGATTTTGCAGTATTGTAATTACAGAACTGAATGATTGTCTTCATTTAAGGGCCACTTATGTCATACTTATTGGACATGAAACTGTTCAGAGGACCTCAGGCATTCATATTTAGGGTGTTAGAGTTAGAGTGTTATCTTGGTATCTAATAGTATTGCGGAAAATTTTTATAAAAAATTAGGAAACTTTAGGAAAGAATTCCAACTTGGTAGTTTGTATTACAAAGACTTATTTAACCATTGTGGATTCATCACAATCTGTTCTTCCCAATAATGTGTATTTATTAGTGATAGACAAATGTATTCGGCAGGCATGGATTCGCAGCAAATATCTGTTTTCGCGAAACTGCTGTGAAAATTTGTTGTGGAAATTGTTGCATCAAAATTATTCAGACTCCCTTTGACTTGTTGCTATTATAAAAATTGTTGCTCATCAAAATTATTTTGAGGCCCATTGAGTACAATTTGCTTCACAAATTTTTGTCATTTTGTGAATTTTTTTTTTTTTTTTTTTTGAGGTTTGCATATGTAGTTTTGTGGAGTGGTGCTTAGGAAATTTGGTAGTTTACGTTGGTGATCTGACCTACAGTATACAAGTGAGAAATTTTAATAAAACTATATATATATATTTTGTATTGGTATGTTCAGGAAACTTTCCTAATCTGCTGTGTTCATATACATACAATAAATTATGTTTCTGATCTATGTATTTATATTATGGGATCTTTTTATAGCTTAGTTGCCGTTTTCTAGAGCATCTCTAATTCAACAATGTCCTGTAAGAATGCTAGATACCAAAACTGTACAGCATATACTAGATGGGGCCTACTGGTAAATAAAACATTAGAGAGATTATTATACGATCTCCTTATATATATTTATACATAGTTTTCATATCACCCCTTAAAGGAGAACTACAGCTTAACTAAAGAAGGAACTATAAATGTTGTGCATTATGTTTTGGGCTTCTGTACCAGCCTATGGCACTCGCAGCCCTTTAGCAGTAAAGATATGTGTCTCCAAAGATGCCCCAGTAGCTGCCCACCTTCTTTTCTGCTGATTCACTGCACATGCTCTGTGCTGCTGTCACTTACTGAGCTTAGGGACTGACTCAAAATATACAGTACAGAATATAAATGTCTCAGTATAAGGCTGATTAGTAATTAATACATACAATTACTACATGGCAGAACAGAAACCAGTGCAACTAGCATCATCATTTAATAATCAGCACTGTAGCATCATCTTATATTACAGGCCAACCTAATTTTCTGCTTGATAATCTGTGATTTTCCCTAAGCTTAGCTTCTCAACAGCTGCTCAGAGCCAACTGAGCATGTGAGTATCACAGACACTTTCCAAGATGGTGACCCCCCCCATGACAAGTTTGATGTTCTGGATCATTGCTGCTATTTACAAGCTGAAGCTTTAGGCTGGTGCAATCAGTTCAGAATATAAAATATGGCTTTTTTAGCCTTATTAATTCTCAGGGTTTAGTTCTCCTTTAAGCGGCTCTTCTTCAGCATGAAGAACCCCAACTTGGTCAGTCTTTTCTCATGACTAAGATTTTACATACCTTTTACCAGTTGCCCTTCTCTGTACCCTCTCTAATTCAATACTGTCCTGTTTGAGCACTGGAGACCAAAACTGCACAGCATATTCTAGATGGGACCTTACCAGCAGTGGAAAAATAATCCCCTCCTCGCTACAGCCAAGTTTTTTTATCAACAAGGCCCTTTTCCATGAAGAATTTTCCTAGTGAAAGCCCATTGAGAGTATAAGAGACTTGCATATTTTTACACCCCAGGTTCATGACTTACATTTATCAACATCAAGGGATGTAAATGAGCTGGAGAGAGTGCAGACTTAAATTATGAGGGGAGACTGTCCAGGTTGGGGTTGTTTTCTCTGGAAAAAAGGCGCTTGCGAGGGGACATGATTACACTTTACAAGTACATTAGAGGACATTACAGACAAATATCAGGGGACCTTTTTACCCATAAAGAGGATCACCGCACCAGAGGCCACCCCTTCAGACTAGAAGAAAAGGATTTTCATTTGAAGCATCGTAGGTGGTTCTTCACAGTCAGGACGGTGAGGTTGTGGAATGCACTGCCGGGTGATGTTGTGATGGCTCATTCTGTTGATGCTTTTAAGAGGGGTTTGGATGTTTTTTTGGACAGACATAATATCAAAGGCTATTTTGATACTAAAATCTACAGTTAGTATAGCTATGGGCATACAGGTATATGGTTTGTGTTTGAAAGAGTGGAGATGTGTGTGTGTGTGTGTGTATGTATGCTGGGTTTTTAATTTGGAGGGGTTGAACTTGATGGACTCGGTCTTTTTTCAACCCAATTTAACTATGTAACTATGTAACTATGTAACTATGTAACATTGAATCTCATCTGCCACTAACCTGAGCAGTTTGCCAGTTTGTCGAGATCCTGCTGTGAGGATATTGCATCCTCAACAGAATTAATTGGGCTCCATAGTTTTGTAAATACCGAGTTTGCACACTCTAAATAAACCAGAACACAATGGTATGCAAAAAAATCCTTTACTTTATATAAGAAATTTCAGTCATCATTAACATCAGTATTAAGACTTTGTTCAATATACAAGTATATAAGCGTTACAAGTAGCAAATACATATCACACAATGTGTATATTCAAGTAGAAAAAGATCCTACAAGCAGCGGATACACTCGCCAAGATGAGAATTGCCCCAACGTTTCAGCGTGAAAGCCTTTGTCAAGGGGAATTCTCTTCTTTATGAAAGACCTTAGGACAGATGCATAGACTTGCCTAATAGTTCAAGACATCCAGGAGATATTCATTAATTATTGAGCAGTGAACTCCCCTCAATTAGCGAGCAATCAACACAATACATTGGTGATTCAAGAAAGAAAACTCCAAATAGTACTTCCTAAATTTTTCAAAAATGAGGCTTCCCCTAAAATTAGTTTTAACTTGAAGACTTCACTCTCAACAAATGTTTTCAGGGGAGTTCCCTCCTTTGGTTTTCACAATAGCAGTATGATTTATGAATTTATAGCTGTTCATAATTAAAGCAATTCAGGAATCACACACATATTTATACTTGAAAGCAAAATAAAACCCTTCTTTAACAATTCAGTTTTAAATGTACACATGAAAAATGCCAAATCTACCTTATACTGTATCACCCAGCCATATTCCACTGATGTCTCTAGCAGACTGTCACGAACGGCACCCTAAATCCAGAACCCAAGCTAAGCTTAACTGCTGCCTTTCATCTCGGGAGGAGCCCTCAGCTAATTGGATGCCCCCAGCTCTTATTTGAGAGAGGAGCAAAGCAATAGCTTCTGGACGAGCAAAGCGGCATGATCATTTCACCAAGGATACTGGATAGAAGAACACCACCAGATGCCACAGAGTGGAACAGGCAGGCCAGGTTTGCACAAGCAGAGCAGAATTGTCAGACAGGCTGGGATCAGGATTACAGAGAGCAGAATAGTCACAGACAGGCAAGTGTCAGGATTGGAGTAGTCAGGCAAAGCAAGGGTCAATATACAGTAGATCAGGCAGGAGTCATAAGGATTAATCTCCCATGAACTCTATAAATAGAACCTAACAATCGGCAATGTGCTATAACCTCAATTCCCCTTTTATACATTTGAATTTCGCACCTTTGGGAGATGAAGTCATCATTCGGGCGCATAAACCCAGAAGTGTGCTGGCACACGCGGAGCGTGGCAGATGTTCATGCCGAAGGAGCGGTGGTGGTCCCCACTGCCCACTAGACCACCAGGGTGAGCCACTGGACCATGAGGGTAAACTTTATTCATTACACAGACACTCATTCCAGGCATATATTTTCACTGTTGGGTTTGTAAGGGGCAGATTTATCAAGGGTCAAATGAAAATTCTAATTAGAAAAATTTTAATTTCGAGGTTCTTCGACTAGGGAATAGTCCAAATTCAATTTGAATTTGCAAAATATTCAAAAATTCGAATTTCAAAATTTCTCATGTGCTGTCTCTTTAAAAATTAAAATTCGACCATTCGCCATCTAAAACCTGCCAAATTTCTGTTTTAGCCTATGCGGGACATAGTAGAACCTATATGGAATCAATTGGTGGACTTTGAAAATTTTTTGTGAAAAACTTCTAATCAAATATTATGGACCTATTTGATCGAAAAAAAATGTAATTCATTTCGGTTGGTCTTTTTAAATCCTAAGTTTTTGCACTTCGAAATTTGAGCCTTGCTAAATCTGCCCCTAAATGTACTGCTTTCCACTTGGACATTTATATACAACCAGCTAAAACATAATTTTTTTTTATCCATCTACCAAAAAAAGGCATAGTAATTTTTGACCATTAATTTCTTGATGTACAGTGAAAGTCACTTAAAAGCACTCTCATAATGATACATGTTTCATGCAAACAAACATAAATAAAGTAATAATCATAAAATACAGATATATAGTCAAGGGGAATTGGTTTCTGCATGTATGTAACAAAGACAAGAACTATAAAATTTTGGGTCCATGCTATTTAGTGATTGTTCTGTGGAGGATTTTTTTTATAACCTAGGTTTTTGTCATATAATAACAGAAGTCTCCTTGAAACTCCTAAAGCTTTTTTTATCCTTCCAGTCACATGAAAGTGCCTAAAACCAAAACAGTGAGATATCTAATTTCCTCCTTGAACAATGCTAATTGAAAATTAAAGAAAGAGTATTCCAGTTTTGTCTGAACATGTGCTTGTTTAATTGGTTTTGGAATAATTACTGTTAACACACAAAATTACTCACATCAAACCAGCACTAGACTTTCAGGTTATTCTATTTTATATAGTGATGACAGATAAACCCCCTGAAGCACAACCCTCCTCAATTGGGCAATTCTAGGAATTCAATCCTAGGAATTTAGGTTGAGGAAATTTTAAAATTTGCAAAGAGCAACTTTGAGCTCATTCTTCTTACTACACTAGCACAAGTGAACCTAAGAAAAAGTTCTTAGTTAATGTTGCATACACAAGATTTTGGGAAGTCTGAATAATATGCAAACTAAACAGATTAATTTCAGTAATGACCAACCATTATGGATGCTTTTTTGTTGCCAACATGTCTTCTTATTCCGTATTCAAATTCCTTCACAACTTTTATGATTTTTGTTTTAAATTCCTCTTTTTTTAATTTCTGTTTTTTTACCTTTGGATCAAATTTAATCCTCAGAAATAATCAGTTATTGCCTCTTATTTCCTTGTCCTTTCATTTGTGTAAGGAACTTACCTGGTGGTCTAGTGGGGGGACGGTGGGGACACCCGCCGCATCTTCTTCTTTGCCGGCTCCTTTAGGTTGTGCACGCGCTTCCGGTTACTTAAAGGCGCCAAATTAAAATATATTTAAAGGGACTTTTGCTGCAAATTGACTGCTAGGATTTGCTCCTGGTGCCTTAGCCTTGTGCTGTTCAGCTTTAGTTTGTCTGATTCCTGTGTTTGACCCTGCCTGGCTACTGACTTCTCCTGACTTCTGTGATCCTGACCTCAGCTTGTGACCTGACTATTCTACTCTCTGTATTCCGACCCTGCCTGCCTGACCATTCTGATCTGATCTCCTGGTTTGACGCTTGCCTGTTATCAGACTTCCGATTCTGCCTGATTCCTCTGCTAAGATTCCTGGTTTCGACCTTGGCCTGTCTGACTCCGTCTGTGTTCCACCTGTCTTGACCCGGCCTGATCTGTCTATGTTATTTGCCTCCGTCCAGTCCAGTGACCTTCTGCCCAAAGACTTTTCTTAAACAGTCATGCCCCTTGCTAGCCAAAACTTTCGCCTTGCACCTCTCGTTAAGTCCAGGTGGCATCTGAGTAGCTGAGGGCTCCTCCCGAGGCCAAAGGTGGTCACACTACTGGTGAAGCATGAGCTGAGACGAGGGTGCTTGGCATCTGTTCTGTTGCCGACCATGACAGATTGCTTCCAATGCCCTCAAAATTAATATTATTATTATTATTATTATTATTAATAATAATAATCTTTCTTTAAGTCCTTTAGAATTTTCTCACACCCTGTACTTTAAATGTGATTTCTAGACATTCCACAAACCAACATGTTCAATTCCCAAAATACCTCCTGCTGTCCTTAACTCTCCCATGATCCTCTCATCTGCCTAGCTTTTTAATTTCAGTGATTATTGTTATGTGATATAACTAATAATTTGTTTCCTTTTCTGTGCTGAATGGGAAGGTGCACACACTGATCTCTAATTAGAGCTCTCAATGGCTAATGGTTTACTTAATTGGATAATTTTGACCTTGCACACCATATATGTGGTTGATTTATTTATTTATTTAGTGAAAGACTGAAGTATCTACAGCACTACATATATGTTGGTTAAATATATGTTAATAATAATAATCTATATTGCATTGCCATATTCCATAAGTACCCAAGCATTTAGTACATCATTTTTCCTTTCATCAAATTATTCTCTTTTATTTTGATGAAATTTCAATTGTGCATGTTAGGGCAATATAATAATATGAAGAATGTGTGCCTCTGAGACTTAGTCATTCATCAAAATGTAATCCTCTTGCACAGTTCACTGCCATTCCTTCATATTAAGCAAGTACTGCTGAAAAGGTAATATGCATTAAGGAATCAGCAAATCATTGTTTATCTTACTCATTTTCCACTAAGAAATAACTAGCAGCTTTCAATGAAGGCCCATAATTCTGTTACAAACAGTTTGACATGGAGGTTCATTTCTACTGACTAGATGTATTAAGAGATGCACAATACTGGTAAGTGCTCTCGATGATTTACCCTATTTGGGATGCCTGTTTCTGAAGTTAAAACTGAGGCAAGAAATAGAGACTTTGACAGCTGCACTTTGTGGTACAATGAGAAACTGTAGACAGAGACATTTTAATCCCTGCCTGAAGCAGAACTGGGGCAGAATGTTTCATTTAGTGCCTCTTTTAATGTATAGCTTAACAAACTAACACAGGTCATAAATAACCCTTTTTAAGCATTCTTGTGCAGTGAAGTTATCCACAAGTGATTTCAGATGAGATTGAATGGATAAGAATGGGTTTTAGGTACATGTAGCTTTTAAAGGAGGGATCCTGTAACAGCAGAATGTGCTTATAGAGGTAATGGCATAAAAATATTTTTAACCACCTGATGGCACAGAAACCCATTCCAGGACATGGAAATACAGTTTTCATCGAAAATCTGCATATAATTATATTTGAAGTGTATGAAAGTATGCCTGTGCTTAGGATGGTGGTTGAAGATGTAACATGTATTTATCCATCAAAAAATATGTAGGTGGTCAGTTGATGTTAACCCCATTCTCTGAAGTTCTCCTGCAACATTCTTGTGCTATCAACTGAGTCAGCACAATGGCTCAGTGGGTAGAACTTTCAATTTTGATTACTGCTTGGGCAGTAAGGAGTTTGTATGTTCCCCTCATGTCTGCATGGGTTATCTTGGGGTGCTCCATTTTTCATCTCATAGGGACAGGGACTTGAATGATGTATAATCTATGTAAAGCAGATCTAATTGTGAAGTCCAACGGGCCTGTAAAACGTGTGAGTACATCACCATTGGGAAGATTATGTCAGAGTTGCAAGTATGTGTGGTGAAACTGCGGGATTGTGAATTTAGCATACAGTATTAGTCAGTCAGCCTGCCTGCACTTAGTTAGTCACACGCATCCACGTGTCCCTCCTGCATGCATTGTTATTCTACTGAATTAGACGGTCATTGCCTTTTCCTTTTTTTGATACAACGTTTATTATTGTTACATTTTTGCAGTTGTCATTGTTACACGCCTACAATCATGAGAGAAGCACTATTTTCAAAACCATATAAAATGGCATTTAAGTGGAGTATGGGTGAATTTAGACTCATTAAGAGTTGTGGTCCTTGGGTCTAAAATACATGCATTTATCTAACACTGTATTATTGTAAAGTGCTTATATGATAAAGCCTTAAAACGGATATTCTGAGGACATAGAACCAATTCTGTTTATCATTTTGCAGATGGGATAAAGCCTGACACTGTTTTGACAAACTTTTGCACATTAGAGTGCATGGAAGAATGGAATAGAATAATGGCACTGGATTGTTCTGAATGTTGGCATGAGAAGGGCTTCATTGAATGTCACAGTGATTATGATTTCTAGCATAAAATATAAAGCCCACGGGAAATGCAATAAAAAAGCCAATTTCATTAGTTCATAAATACACTTGCTCACAAGTGGTTTTAGAAGATTTAGAAGAAAGTTCAAATTTGCATATCAATGTAAGAATCCTTCAGAAGATATTACTACATAACAGCCGCAATTATCACAAAGCTAAGGAGAGATTTTGTGTTATGCTGGTTAAAATGAATGTTCAGTACAAAGTTTGGACTTAAAAGTGGAATTAAAATTCAGAATATGATCCATCCAATTAGTCTTTGTTTTCTTCCTTCTATTTAATGCTTTGACTATTAAAGAAAGGCCTTTTTGTGGACTGATGCGCTTACATAAGAGAGAGGTAGATCACTACTAGTTTACTGCTATATACTACCCAATTGTAAAAAGTTAATATGCTATGCAAGAAAAAAACATAAATCTAGGAACAGCAATGCAGTACATGTGTATATGCCCCTAGCCAGGGCTGACAAAAAATAAGTCTGCTCCATTATCTGAAAAATTAAATGATACTTTATTTGATATAAAATATATACAAAAGAAACTCAGCTGTCTACAAACTGGCAACAATTTGCTCCATGTACTAATACTAATTATCTCATTGTAGATCCACTCTTTCTGTTACTGTGGGTAGATGTTAATGTACACATCGCTAGACTATTGGCTATTATTCATTGCAAATTGATCTCTAATGCTGTAATCAGTCAGATACCGCTTATAAGATCTGTCAATAACTTACAGCATGAGTGTGTTGTGTGCAGCCAGAAAAAATGTTAGGTTGAAGAACTTACAAATAAAACATCTTTTAAAAAAATGTGCATTTGTGAAACAGACTTATTAAACATCCACTAGATTTTCATAATAGTAACAATTCCTCTTTATTTAGTATATAGATATATACAGTATTACACACACATATATCCATCTAAATATATATATATATATATAAGGCTGTTTGTGAGAGCCGCACACCCTTGAAGGAAGCTTTGCAGACCTGGGTGCTCATGAAACCTTGATAAAGGTTCCTGTGTGGGACCGAAACGTTGGATCAATAAACCTGCTTTTTTTGTTTTGACAAATTGTGTCACTACTTGTTTAAAATCCTGTGAGTGCCATCATCTACACATTGTATATATATATATATATATATATTTATTTATTTATTTTTATATATAGATATATATATATATATATATATATATATGTGTGTGTGTCCTTAAAGCTGCACCATATAAAAAACATATAAATACCCAAAACTTAAAAATCACATATACAGAATTTAACAAAGCATAACTAAATTTTTACAAACTAGATCACTCGCACAACACTAAGAACAATATACTTAGTAACATGTTTCTCTCAATTGCCGCTACCTTATTCCATGGTAACCATTATTCACTATGTGACCTATATTACACAACGAATCAAAAGTTTGAGTTAGGTTGGAAAGTCTGGAGCACTGTTAAATTTATTAAACTTATAATCAGTAAAGTTGAAAGCTACTGGGGCCCTAGAGTGGAGCCACAACACCTACACCTACAGAGCCTCTATCTTTGAGCCAGGCTGCTTCACCTAGTGCCAATTAACATTAACCAGTGAAGTGTCGACCAATATCTTACTCAGGTGAATCTATTATCTATGGGACATAACCTCCACAAATGAATGTGCAAAAGATTTTTTAACCCTTAGTTCAGGTCTATAATGTAAACTTATTTGCTGTGATAAATTCGTCTTGTGAGTTCCCCATACTATTACCTATCAGATATTACAATGCACAAATACCCCATAAAGTGATTTAATCCTACTGCTTAAGTTATACGTTTCAATAATCAACTTTTACTTGATCTTCATATGATCCTGTCTGGTGCATTCACAAATATACCCAAAAAAAATTAGCAAAATCACCACAAAATTGTGTATTTAGTCCCCATGTCCCATTCAGTTCAAATCAGCATCCCTTCACAAAGCCCTTAGGGCAGAACTACACTACTGACTTACCTGTGTTTTCAGTGGATGCGATACTGTGCACAAAAATGGATGTGATAAGTCGGATGCGACTATGTAGCCATTATTTTGGGGTAATTTACCCTTGAAAGCCACTTGGCTCCACTTGTGACATATATAGTTACATAGTTACATAGTTAATTTGCATTGAAAAAAGACAGAGTCCATCAAGTTCAACCCCTCCAAATTAAAAACCCAGCATACATACACACACACACCCCAACACTCTTTCACACAAACCATATATGCACATAGCTATACTAACTGTAGAGTTTAGTATCAAAATAGCCTTTGATATTATGTCTGTACAAAAAATGATCCAAAACTGCACTGCATACTCCAGATGAGGCCTTACTAGGTATCTATAAAGAGGTATAATTAAGTTTTCATCCCTTGAGTTTATGCCCTTTTTTATGCAAGACAGAACTTTATTTGCTTTAGTAGCTACAGAATGACACTGCCCAGAATTAGACAACTTGTTATCTATAAAAACGCCAAGATCCTTCTCACTTAAGGAAACTCGCAGCACACTGCCATTTAGTGTATAACTTGCATTTATATTATTTTTGCCAAAGTGCATAACCTTGCATGTATCAACATTGAACCTCATTTTCCAGATTGCTGCCCAGTTTCCCAACTTAGACAAATCTTTTAGCCAGTTCTCTATCCAGGTGCAAATACTATGTTCCAGGCCAACATAGGAAGTTTAACAACATTTGTACACCAAAACAAGGAGGGTACTCATAAATGGTCAATTATATCTTTCGCTTTCAAATAAAACTTTTCTCTCCTGTGGTCTGTCCACTTCAGTTTCTAGGATCAAAATGTGCTAAAAATAGTGTAAAATCATTTTTTTATTTTTAAATATATTCAAGATTGCACTCACATAAATACGATAAAACTACAGGAGGGAAGTGGGTGGGAGGGCTGTTTTTACTTTTTCTGCTTGGAGAACGGAGAGAAACGGCTAGAGGACTGAATTCCTGGAAAAACTTTTTTTCTTTCGGTAATATAGCAATATCCCTCACAAGGACATTCTCTGAGGTGATTATGGGTACACCAAATCAATCCTACAGTAGTGGGTACTTGTGGCTCACAAACCAGTGGAATTTAAGCTTCCGTCAAGGAAAAATATGCTTGACACACACAACCTAAGCAAAGCGGGTGTTTGGCTTATTAGGTATAAGCGGCTGATAGGAGCTCACCGGTAAATACTGATTCTCTCCATAATGTCACTCCAAATGTTGACTTCAGAGACCAATCATGGTATAAGAATTCTCTGTATAACACTTTTGGATTTCTGGAGTACCCATAGTCACCTTAGAGAATGTCCTTGTAATTGATATTGCTATATGTATGGTGAACAAATTTGGCAAATACAAGAGTCCACTCAACCCATTATCAATATATTTAAGACATTGAAACATTTTGTGCATACAGCTACTAAAAATGCCTTACCCTTTAAACAAAAGAGGGATTGTTTGTCCATCTATTGCACTATAATTAAGCTGCCAACTACGTCAAAGTCATCCCATATCTGGCCAGTCGTACTCTCAAATTGCATCTGACCATTGCTTCATTATAGTTTTTACAAAGGGACTAAGTATTACCTGCAACTTACTTGCTGTTTTCAAAGTAAAACTCCCAAACTTGGTTCCCCTTTTATTCAACACCAGTGGGATCACCTGAATATAGCTGGGAGTGGTGAGAACTTCAACAGTTGGTCACTGCTCCTATATGAACTATAACAACCAAGGTAGCTGTATGCACAATATATCTCAATGTCTTAAATATATTGATAATGGGTTGAGTGCAGAGGACCTCTTGTATTTGTCTAAATGTATTTTGTGGTCACAGCCTCATTGCACCCCCGCATAATGGTTTTAAAAATGAGTGGTGAGCACTACTTTCCCTTGTTTGTTATAGAACAAATTTGGCACCCTCATAGATATTATCTCAATCTTAAATGCAGACTGGAAGGGGTGAGGGATGGAGAGGGGACGAGTTTGTGTTGGGAGATTAACAAATAAGGGCTTTGTGAAGGGATGGTGACTTTTGACTGAATGGGACATGGGGACTAAATACACAATTTTCTTGAAAATGTGGTTATCATGCTCTGCTAAATTCTATATATATGATTTTTAAGTTTTGGGTATTTATAGGTTTTTTAAATGGTGTAGCTTTAAGGACAGTGAGGGTGGGGTGATGATACTGATACGTTACTGATGTTTTTTTCCGCCATATCTTGTACTTAATGCATTCCCACAGTGAATTACAGTATGCACTTTGAGAAAGGCCTTGGAGGAGCCCGAAACATTAGGCTCCTATTTAAATAAAAAATGTAATTCATTTAAGACCTGAGAGTGAGGATCTCATTGTTTGGATATACAGTAGAGTAAAATTTTTGATACTGCACCCAGGCAACTTTGAACTATATATTGAGAGTGCCGGCTTTATCGTGGATTATATATAAATAAATATGTATAAATTTGTAAATGGACCCGCAAACCTTATGTCTTGAAAATCAATGCGCTTTATTCATAATGCATATAAAATGTTTCAGCCCACATTATATATACAGTGCACAACACACAGCTATCCAACATCTTTGAGATCTCATCTACGTTTATACAATATTTGAAGACCTATTTCTTACTCAAATATTAAGTGGCAAATTTACTAAAGGGTGCAGGGGCCATCACTATTGAAAATTCCACAAAAATACAATCCAAACAGACATCGCCAATTCATTAACTGGTATAGAGGACAATTCGCTAGCGAAAGAGTATATTGCTAATGAAGTTTTCTGTCCTTTCGCCAGGCGAATGTTCACTCAAAGACTGATCTTTTCCATTACCTTACCCCTTTCGCCTGAGTCTGCCAGGTGATACCCGGTGAACTGAGAAAAGATGAAGCTACATCCTCCTCAATCTTATGTCAGTGACATCATATTCTGTATGCCGAAAAAATTATAAAATGTGTGGAGTGTAGTCGGTCCTAGGAGAAATGGTGACCTTTAGTGAATTTACCCCCATATATCTGAAATATAATTTGATTAATATCAACCTAAAATATTACAGTAACATAAATTATTAGTTATATAACAATAAACAAGATCAAAGAAAATGATTGTGAAGCCCAGTCAAAACTAAAGTTGCAACTGTTTCCAACAAAGGCTGATTTTATCATGGATACATGTTAGCCAAGGGCTCTCTTTATTTTTCCAAATGCTTCACCCATGTACAGTAAGTAGTACTACTGAACTTTATAGTTCTATCATGATTTTTATGATGTACTTTTTATTTCTAAATTACATTGTTTACACTGTAAATAATTCACTGTACAATATAAAATTGAATTCCTGAACCAGCAAGTGTATTTTTTTTAGTTGTAATATTGGTGCGTAGGCAGCCATCTCAGGTCATTTTGCCTGGTCATGTACTTTCAAAATGAGCCAGCACTTTAGGATTGAACTGCTTTCTGGCAGGCTGTTGTTTTTCCTACTAAATATAACTGAATATGTTGCCGTGGGATATGGGTTTTTACTGCTGGGGAGAAAGGGAGAGGTTGATATCACTCCAAATTTCAGTAAAGACTGACTGAAGATTATCAGAGCACAAGTCACATGACTGGGGGCAGCTTGGAAACAGACAATGGGGGTCATTTATTAACACTGGGAAAATGTGCCCATGGGCAGTTACCCATGGCAACCAATCAAAAGGCTGCATTCGTTGTTCTACTTGCAGCTGGCTTTAAAAAGCTAATCACTGATTGGTCACTATAGGTATCTGCCCATGGGCAAATTTGCCCAGTGTTGATAAATGAGCCCCAATATGTCTAACCACATGTCAGATTTCAAAATTAAATATAAAAAAAACCTGTTTGCTCTTTTGAGAAACGCAACTGATGCGTTTTGAAAAAAAAAATCCCAGTATCCCAGCGCTTCACAATTAGGTCAAGTTATTACTATGGGTGACTTCAATTATCCAGACATTGACTGGGGTAATGGTGTTGCCAAGTCAGAAAAAGGTAGTAGGTTTGTAAATATGCTGAATGACAACTTTTTATTCCCATTAGTTCAAGAACCTACTAGGATTAACTCTCTTTTGGATTTTGTAATAACTGATAAAACTGAACTCATCTCTAGCATTTGTTTGGGTGAGCATTTAGGGCAGTGATCTCCAATAATTGGAGTAGTAATAACATTAAGTTGATAAAATTACTTATGTGTTAATTACTGAGAATATATTGGACACAATATGTAAATCACCCACAACTAACGCAGCTGTTACAGCTTAAATGTGATCACATATCGTATTGTGAGAACCTTCGTTTCTCCACTTCAAAAATTTATTCTATTGTTGAACTAGAACTCAAATTCTAGAGATAACCTTCTTTCAGGCCCATTAATTAAACAGCTTTCCATCCTACTACTGGCAATAATAATCAGAGAGGGTACGTTAGATCTGTGCACAGTGCACGTAAAAGGTCCTAAGGCTCAACTTGTCTTGTCTAGGCAGCTAACACAGCTGATACAGCTTAAATGTAATCAAATGTCTTATTGTGGGAACTTATATTCCTCCACTTCAAAAACTATCTCTATTGTTGATCTAGAACTCACAATCTAGGGATTACATTCTCTCAGGCCCGTTAATATAACAGTTTAGTATCCTATTAATGGCAATGATTATCATTGTGGGTAGATTAGAAGGGTCCTAAGACTCAACTTGTCTATGGCATATTAAACCACCTATATGCATATTGTTATAACATTAATATATAGAGCAGTGATCCCCAACCAGTAGCTCGCGAGCAACATGTTGCTCTCCAACCCCTTGGATGTTGCTCCCAGTGGCCTCAAAGCAGGTGCTTATTTTTGAATTAATGGCTTAGAGGCAAGTTTTGGTTGCATAAAAAACAGATGTCCTGCCAAACATTATCTCCTGTAGGCTGCCAGTCCATATAGGAGCTACCAAAAAGCCAATCAGAGCTCTTATTTGACATCCCCATGGACTTTTTCATGCTTGTGTTGCTCTCCAACTCTTTTTTAAATTTAAATGTGGCTCACGAGCAAAAAAGATGGAGACCCATGATTTAGGGAATATTGATCATAACATGGACCTCGATTCTGGGATAGTAATGGATGTGAATTACTTAGACTTTGTGAAAGCATTTGATACAGTGCCACACAGAAAGTTATTGGTTAAATTAAGGAATGCTGGCCTGGAACATATTTGTACCTGGATAGAGAACTGGCTAAAAGATCGATTACAAAAAGTGGTGGCAAATGGAACATTTTCTAATTGGACCAGTGTTGTTAGTTGAATATCGCAGGGCTCCGTACTAGGTCCCTTGCTTTTCAAATTGTTTGTTAATGACCTGGAGGTGGGCATTGAAAGTATTGTTTCTATGTTTACAGATGAAACTAAATAGTGCAGAACTATAGGTTCCATGCAGGATGCTGCCACTTTGTAGCATGAATTGTTGGGAAACTAGGCAGCTGGGAACTGGAAAATGAGGTCCTATGTTGAAATATGCAAGGTTATGCACTCTGGTAAAAATAATATAAATGCAAGTTATATATTAAATGGCAGTGTGTTGGGAGTTTAAATTAGAAGGATCTAGGGGTTTTTGCAGATAAGTTTAATCTGTGCAGTGTCATTATGTGGCTACTAAAGCAAATAAAGTTCTGTCTTGTATAAAAAGGGCATAAACTCAAGGGATGAATACATAATTATGCCTCTTTATAGGTCCCTAGTAAGGCCTCACCTGGAGTATGCAGTGCAGTTTTGTACTCCAGTCCTTAAGAGTGATATAAATGAATGGGAGAGTACAGAGAAGTGAAACTAAACTGGTTAGAGGGATGGAAGACATAAATTATGAGGGTAGATTGTCAAGTTTGGGGTTGTTTTCTCTGGAAAAAAGGCGTTTGTGAAGGGACATGATTACACTTTACTAAACCAAGGGTTGTTGGGCTAAATTGAGTCGTTTGCACATGGATAGGAAACTGGCTACAGGATCAGGTACAGAGAGTGGTTGTTAATGGTACGGTCGTTAATTGGAGTAAGCTTCTTAGTGGGGTCCCTCAGAACTCAGTATTGGGTACAAGTTTATTTAACTTGTTCATTAATGAATTAAAGGAGGGTATTATAAGTATTGGATTAGTGTTTGAAAATGACAAAAAACTATGCAACCAGGATGCAACAGGATCTTGACAAACTGAAATTCTGGGAAAATGAGATTCAATGTTAGTAAATATAAATTATGCACTGGGATGTATATCCAAGCCACTTATACCCTTAATGGGACTGCACTTGGCAAATCCATAATGAAAAAGGACCTTGGAGTCCTTTTAGATAATAAACTTGGCTGTAACAAGCAATACCAGTCAACAGCATCAAGGGCAAACAAGGTCTTGAGCTGTATTAAAAGGGTCATAGAGGACGGGGTTATTCTTCCACTGTACAGAGCATTGGTAAGGCCCCATCTAGAGTATGCCATACTGTTTTGGTCTCCAACACTCAAACAGGACATCAATGAATTAGAGTTGGTGTAGAGAAGGGCAACTAAGATCGTAAAAGGTATGGAAAATCTTAGCTATGAGGAAAGACTGACCAAGTTGGGTTTGTTCAGACTGGAAATGAAACACTTAAGGGGTGATATGATAACTATGGATAAATATATAAGGGGATCATATCATAATCTCGCTAATGCTTTATGCTTATATTACCAGTCAGTCTTTCCAGCTGGTACATTGTCACTCATTCCAATTAAGAGAAAAGAGATTCTGTCTAAACATTTGGAACAGTTTTTTTTTTACAGTGATGTGAAGATGTGGAATTCTCTCCCTGAATCTGTTGTACATGTTGGTACATTAGATACTGTAGCTTTAAGAAGGGGTTGGGTGGCTTTTTAACAAGGGAGGGAATACAGGGTTATGGAAGATAGTTCATAGCACAAGTTGATCCAGGCATTAGTCTGATTGCCATTTTTGAGTCAAATTTTTTTCCCCCTCTGAGGTAAATTGGAGAGGCTTCCTCTGGATCAACTAGCAGTTAAACAGGTTATATATGGATTTAAACCGTTGAACTTGATAGACAAGCGTCCTTTTAAAACTCAAGGTGGCCATACATGGGTAGATAAAGCTGCTGATATCAGTCCTTTAGACCAATTTGGCAGCTTATCTGCCCCTGTATGGGGGCTTCCAACTGGTCTATTTTAAGAGAAAAACCCGTCAGAGCCCATTGTTCCTTGTTGTAATCCGATTGTTTGGCCCTTGGGCCGAATGTTTGGATTACCCCCATAAAGCCCTGTTATTGGTGGGCATATTGGGGGGAAAGATCCACTCATTTGACTTGCTTTACGTACTATAACTTAACTATGATATTTACATTTTGGTGATTTAGAAAAGCACCATAAATACTGGGGACCAACTACCTGTGCAAACAAAAAAACAAACAACCATTTGAGCAAAAAAAAACCTTTGAGCCAAACATGTGTAACCTACTACTCATTGCCTTTTATAATTTAATTTAATAATTTTATATTATTGAACATATGGAAGAAAAGCATTCTACAGGTTTAAACATTTTCAAACTATATAAAGAACAGTAAGCAACTAATTAGGATATTTCTGGGAGACTCTGACAGGTATGTAACTTGATGGAATTTAAGAGCTATCTTTTAATATTAGAGTCTTGTGTGGGGTCAGAGATATAATATAGAATACAGATTGAAGAATAAAGTTAATTGACTAATGTGGTCAATAAAGTCATTTTGATAATGGCAGCTTGAATTCTATTACATTTCACGACATATAATGACATTCCTAGTGAACATCCTTACTTAAGTCAATGCCTAGAATTGTCTTATATAATTTATATCCTTTTCCAAGACTAATTTGTAGAGGTGCTATTTCATAAATGGTAATAGTAAAACATTATCCCACTACCATTGCCATGAAGCATGATATCATGCCTAGTTTGTATTTTCATGGGAAAAGATGGTCAACACTGTTCAAATTTGATTCGAGTTTGTGGTGACAAATTCAAATTTAATTTTTTTTTTACATATTGACCCTGTGTTAGATGGCCTTCCTTTACTGTATCTCAGAACTCTCTGGATAATAGGTTTACA
>CM044446.1:60825336-60868188 GCA_024363595.1 Xenopus borealis
ATTGTCAGATAATGGCAAGTGAGCCCCAGCATAAAAGGGCACACTAACAACATTCCTCAATGAAAATGACATCTGCATGTAATAACACAGTGATCTCCTTTTTAGATTAAGTCACAGAGGCAACCCTATAAGGGAGTAACTAAAACAATACATTTTAGGCAGGCAAACTTTGAAAGTATAGGGGCATCTCTGCAACATATTAAATGGGAAATGCTTTTCACAAAGAACAAAAATGGTAAGTCCTTAAAATGCTGCTTCATAAGCAAGGAACGTTGTTGCAAAACTAAACCTTTGTGGTTCAATAGAAGTGTTGCTGTTGAGGTGGGTAAGAAAAGATGTGATTTAAGGCTTTCAAGGAAACTGAAACATCAGGTACAAGAAGGTCAATACATGCAACTAAAAATGATATGGAAAGGGGTATTGCAGCAAGCATTAAAAAGAATTCAAAATTATTTTTTAAATATAAATAGTAAAACAGGAAGGAGTGGGACCCTTCCTCAGAGGGGGGTCAGCTGGATGATGAGAACAAAAAAAAAAGCAGAAATTCTGAGCTTGTATTTTTCATCTGTCTGCACAAATGAGGAACCAGTTAATGAAAGTTTCCTTCTTAAAAGTCCAAATTCTAGCAAAACAACTAATGTTGCATGGCTCACGTATGAGGAAATTCTGTGAGAAACTAGAACATGTTAAGATAAACAAAGGTCCAGGAACAGATGGTATTCATCCCAGGGTACTTTTAGCTCTGTGATTGCCAAAACTCTTAACTTACATTTTCAGGATTCACTGAGGTCTATCACAGTGCAGAGAGACTGTCGCATTGCTAATGTGGTGCCACTATTCAAAAAGGGATCCTGTTCTCAGCCTTAAAACTATAGGCCAGTTAGTCTGACCCGACATCCGTGGTAAGGAAGCTTTTTCGAAGGGGTATCAAGAGATAAGATATGGGACTTCATTGCAAATCAAAATATTATGAATTTGTTCCAGCATGGTTTTATACATGTTAAATTTGTCAGACTAATTTACATTTTTTATGAGATGGTGAGTAGGAACCTCAATTTTAGGAAGGAAGTGGATGTTATATACTTAAGGGAACATTTACTAAGGTGCAGATTTACTTATGGTTGAATTTCAAATAAAAAAACTACGAAATTCGACCATCACATTTTTTTGGGGGGGACATTTTAGATCGAACGCGGCCATTTTCAATTGAAAATAAATAAAAAACATTTGAATTGTTCAATTGCATCATTCAAATCGAACGAAAATTTTCAGGACATGTTCTAGGAGGTCCCCCATAGGCTAAAATGACAATTAGGCAGCTGTAATGTGGCAAATAGTCGAATTCGAAGGATTTTTTAAGTGTCGGTACTTTGAAATTTGAATTTTCAAATGTTTTAATTTAAAATCTAATTTTGGGCTATTCATTAGTCAAAATAGCTCAAAATTACTTTGAAATTCAAATTTTTTTCCAAATATTCACTTTGACCGTTAGTAAA
The DNA here is from genome assembly GCA_024363595.1 of Xenopus borealis. NCBI lineage: Eukaryota > Metazoa > Chordata > Amphibia > Anura > Pipidae > Xenopus > Xenopus borealis. Next base: position 60,826,833 of record CM044446.1, read on the forward strand.
TGTGCCCTTAAGGGTCGAAGTGAATATTCAAATAAAATTTGAAGTTAAAAAAATTTAAATTTCAAAGTAATTTTGGGCTACTTCGACTATCGAAAATTCTTTTGCTTTGAAAATTCGACCATTAGTAAATCTGCCCCTTAGATTTAGCTAAAGGATTTGATACAGTGCTTCGCAGAAGGTTAAAATAGGAATGCTTTCATCGAAAAACTATTAGCACTGAACTCTGAGATAACTGTGAATGTGTTTTAACTTGCTTTAACGTGTGTAAGGGATCATACAAATATTTCCCCTGTTTTTCTGTCTATGATATTTTCCAGCCAAGTCACAGGCTGGAGATCAATCCACTTGGCTGGGAGCCCCAGCACATCTTTGTTCTGTAGCACACCTAGTAAACAGGAAACATTCAAGTTTAACAGGGATGTCTGTATTTATCTGAACAATGTGGAAGTTAACACGGTCTGCTGTCTCATGTTTAGTTGTGATGCTCAACTAAAGAGGCAGTAACCAAGCAGCAGTATATGAAAAATATTGCAAAACATAGTGCCCATTCAGTTCATATGTCAATCAATGTGTAATCAATAAAATTATTCTATTCTGACTTCTCCAGGGTGTGGTAGAAACTGAATTTCTACGCATGTATTAGTTTTAGATATTGCTCTAATATGACAGCCAGATGGAGTTAGTATCTAAACACAAGCATGATGTTTGCCTGTCCTTGCTTAGTACTGCTTGCAAACACAAGACAAAAGCTTAACACTCAAGAACAAAAAGGTGAGGATAAAATGATTGTAAATGCAATTACACATAGTTTACCCTCATTCTGCACTATTTCCACAGCATTTTTATTTATAAATAAAGTTTAATTTGCACAGCCTGAACAGACACTTTCTTAAGCACCACAGTGTGGCTTTCTTGTAACAACGGATACAAGATGACTGGACACAGCAGAAGTGACAGCAAAAACATTGCAACAAAAACCGGGATCTGACAGAGAAAACAATTTACATATACAGGATAAAAATAGGCTCTGATGTGTCAAATAAGATATCATATCAAATTATATTTGAAAAAAATTAAAATGTTATTTTCATGTGTTTAATGCACTGGAATATGAGAGTGGGGCTTGAGGGATACATTATGTCAAATACAGTGTGGGACCTGTTATCCAGAATGATCGGGACCTGGGGTTTTCCGGATAACGGATGTTTCCATAATTTGGATCTTCATACCTTAAGTCTACTAGAAAATCATGTAAACATTAAATAAACCCAATAGGCTGGTTTTGCCTCCAATAAGGATTAATTATATCTTAATTGGGATCAATTACAAGGTACTGTTTTATTATTACAGAGAAAAAGGAAATCCTTTATAAAAAAATTGTATTATTTGATTACAATGGAGTCTATAGGAGATGCTCATTCCATAATTTGGAACTTTCTGGATAACAGGTTTCCGTATAACGGATCCTATACCCCTACTTATAATTAAACTATGGGAAAATTCCATTTCTGGGAATTTTTTTTCTTGCCATCCTTATGGACTATGAACATTTCAGTGCAGTATACAAAACTAAGCTTCACTACCGATATTTTAGAAAAATTAACTACAAATTATCTGTAATTTGTATTTGTGTATACAGATGGGTTGGGCACTGGGTTTCAAAGCTTGTATTATTCAAAATGTTCTTTACTATCAGAGATTACAAGTGCCACTTATTGTGTGAGCTTCCCCATGCCACCAGCATGTAAATCCAGGGGAATCCTCAAAAGCTGGACAGGCAGGCAGCTCTTCAGAATATTGAGCGATTATCCCAGCTATAAAGATTATACAGTATGTCACCTAATTGCTGTTCTCCTGAACAATATACAAACATTTTACCGGCAATAAAAAAGCCCTTCAATGTTTCCTGCTGAGCAGTCACATGAGATAATATTATCCAGGGTCTGAACTAAAGGTAGGACTGGGCAGCAGCCAAAGGTGCAGAAGGGAGGCAAATAATTTAGAGCAGTGGTCCCCAACCAGTTGCTTGTGAGCCACATGTAGCTCTCCGACCCCTTGGATGTTGCTCTTCATGGCCTCAAAGCAGGTGCTTATTTTTCAATTCTGGGCTTTTAGGCATGTTTTTGTTGCATAAAAACCAGGTGTACTCCTAAAATGAGCCCCTATAGTGGCTACCAAATAGCCACTCACATCCCTTTTTTGGCTCCCAAGGACCATTTTTACTTGAGTTGTTCCTCAACTTATTTTACATCTGAATGTTGCTTATGGGGAAAAAAAAGTTGGGACCCCTGATTTAGAGGGAAAGAATGGGAAAGAACAACCAGCTCAGGAGGTTTAGGGGAACTGTCATATTCTTGCTTGTGTAAGCAGCAGGGCAGAGTGAGGGGGGGTGTGGTGATGGAAGAGCATCTTGATGGCTGGGAAAGGGCTGGAGCAAATAGAATTGGCATATGCACAAATTGTATTTTATCATTAACCTGGCTTTTGGCATCTTATTGATCCACTAGTTTGGAAAATTCTGATTCCCTACTCTGCAATAACAACTTTATGCCAACACTTTGTAACAACAAGGGGTATGGTTATTATGCTGAGTAAAAAAAATGCTGAAAAAAAAGGTATAATAAGCTGTGAAAATTAAATAAATCTATGAAGGTCTGAGTAATTTTATGTCATGCGAACAATAGATTTGCCTTGGCAGATCTGCAGTCATGCCAAATCTAACCTGTCTAACCTTCCCAACACACCAACTGCCTCTAGAAATGGAAATAATGCAGATTTCTAGCTGTTGCTTATTCCCTCTGAAAACTGTTGTATGGTAATGTTTAACTCTAATGGCTTTAAAGTAAATATTTTTTTATTTATTGAATTACTTCAATACAGTGTATCTATCTATTAATGTTATTTAATATATTAAAAAAATAAAAGATCTAACTGTTGGTTGAGGAAACAGATGTGTTCCTAACACTTTTTATGGGTTGATTTGTTATTGTGCTCTCACTCATCAGCCAGAATAAGTCAATCTTATGTTTCAAAAGTTCATAAGAAAACAGTGTTTCCAAGTAGTGAAGAAAATTGGTTGCCAGGTTTTGCCAATGGGTATATAAAAAATTGTCTTGCATAAAAAAAATGCATTTGGCAAATTTTTCAACATTTTGCAAATTGTCAGATTTGCCCATCACTATTTCCATGAATTAAATGAAGAGAAAAATCAAAGTAAAACTTTCAACACCTTTAACAGGAGTAGATGCTTTCAGGTGAGTCATACCACTTCATAGATGTAAGCCCCTATCAACCTGTGAGTCACATCAGCAGTGCATTCCTGCATAATGTGTGTATTCCCAAGAGACACTTGCATATAACTGAGAAGAAGTAATAGGCCTATCAACTGTCCTGAAAACTCCCACATTCAGGGGGAATTTATCAGAAGCCCTTAACTCAGCGTGCGAAACTCTCCTTCTATGACTAATTAAATGTTCACTCCTGAGAACAATTGCACATTAGAGATGTGGTAGATCCAAAATAAGCTTTGTAAAGTTAATTGCACAATTCGTCTATAAACAGGCATTATTAAATACTAAGGAGATCACATGTTCAACACAAATGTAACATATTGTGAATATCACACGTTAAACAAATTACATATAAAGTAGAAGTGAGGGGTATAATATGTGGAATGCTTGGGACCTGGTCGTCTTTTCATAATTGCAGAGAAACTCTAATGATATTACATGTATGGAATTCCCTATCCAGAAACATGTTAAACAGCAAGCTCCAAACTACAAAAAGGCCATCTCCATTAACATTTTTACAAATAATTCTAGAGTTTACAAATTTTTCCATTTTTCTCTGTAAAAATAAAACAGAACCTTGTGTGTGATAATAACTAAACTGCATAAATCCATATTGGTGGCAAAACAATCCAGTTGGGTTTATTTAACATTTAAATGTTTTTTTTAGCAGAATTAAGGTATAGTGATCCAATTTATGGAAAGATCGTTTATCTGGAAAACCCCAGGACCCGAGCATTCTGGATAGTAGATCCAATACCTGTACAATCATTACTACAATTATATCACATTCAAACAAATTATGATCAGTTTTATCAGGAGCCATTTAACTATTCAGTATGTTTTAGAGGGGGAAACTCACTCAAGACTTAGAGGGTGTGAATCCCACTTAAGCAAAGAGAGAACATGCAACCTCCTACTTTTGTTCATGGTCATTTACAGCTCCCTTTGCCTCAAGTGTAGGGACACTAAGGGACAAGTATTCAGGTTGGACTTGAGCAGGTACAGTGCTCCACTCCATGCACTGTATTGAAACTTTGGAGAACATTTTAGTCAATATAGTCCATTCAAGGAAATCCACTGTGTTCTTATAGCAGACCAGATTCAAACACACTTCACTAAAAATAAGTACTTTGGACCATATGTCCTATTTTTACATGTTCAACTTTACCCTTGCAAGGTTGCTAAATCCTATTTTACAATAGAATGCTTATGATGTAAACAAAAACATCCATGCACTATGCACTGGATTTTTTATAATTGCCTGTATATTAAGAGAACTGTTGGCAGACCAGCTCAAATGTGATTGAAAACTGTTTCTTGCTTTATACAAGTATTGTGGAAGGTTACTTACCCTGGGGGGAGGAACCACCTTTATAGCATTAGTTGAAAGCCTGGTACAATTAAACATTAATCATGTGTTCCTAACTTTTTAGTGTTCTATATTTAACAACCAATATGATATTTTTACCTGAAACTTGTGTCTGAACACAAAAACATTTTTTATATATATGTCCGGGTTACTCAGCAGGAAGTAAGTTGTTGATTAATTAGTCTGGATTATAATGGTTAGAATGGAAAAAATAAACATTACCCCAATTTAAAGAAACCCTAAGTTTTGTCCCTGCAATATACACACTCCCAAAACACAGAGAGTGAATTAGCAATGGTTAGCAAGGTCACTGGGTTTTCCCTTTTTATCCAGCTTAATAGAACTCATTCTTCCCCAAGTAGAAATCCACACTACTTGAAAAAGGAGCCAGTGCTAAACAAAGCTTAAGGAAATAACTATATGGCAAATGGATAATATAGTGTAGTATATTATTTTAAGGTCTTAATCTCTATCTTTATCTCCTACAATACCATTCTACCTTATTAGTGTCTAAGAACTGGCCAGTAATAAGGTAGAATGAAACAGTGAGAAATAGGAGAGGGTTGCCATGACTACATGCCTCAACTACAAGAGAAAATAATTTAAGTGAAAAGAGTGGATGCCCCACCATGGCAACCTGGGATTCCTTAGATGCAAACTATACCCTCAAAGTGAATACTTAAACAAAAGATAGTTTATATCAAATTAAGTGGTCTAATTAAAGGATAAAGAAAGTTAAACTAAAGAAGTAGCTAGAAATGTTGTAAATTATGTTTTGTGCTTCTGTACCAGCCCAAGGTAATCAAAGCCCATTAGCAGTAAATATCTGTGTCTCCAAAGATGCCCCAGTAACTCCCCATGTTCTGTTGTCAGTTACTGAGCTTAGGGACCTACTCACAATATACAATACATATAGAATAAAATTTCACAGTATAAGGCTGATATAAGTAATATGGATAATTACTACAGGGCAGCACATAAATCAGTGCAACTAGCATCAGAATTCAATAATCAGCCCTGTAGCATAAGCCTTTTTGACAGGCCAACCTCATTTTCTGCTTGATAATTTGCAACAACCCCTAAGCTTAGCTTTTCAGCAGCTGCTCAGAGCCCACTGAGCATGTGAGTGTTACAGACACTTTGCAAGATGATGACTCCCTGTGACAAGTTTGAAGTCTAGGATCATTGCTGCTATTGAGAAGCTGAAACTTTTGGTTAGTGAAATAAGTTCAGTATATAAAATATGGCATTTTTAGCCATATTCAATTTTAGGGTTTAGTTCTCCTTTAAAGAATCTTACCAAACTGGAATATATATTTGTAAGTGTTTACACTACATTAGCATTTTTTCATACGTTTGTAAGTACCCATCCAAAATCTGCATGTGGTGAATCTAAACTTAAACAACATATCACATTGTGTCTAGAAGGGCACGTCAGCAGTGTTGGGGTCAAAACAATATGCTCCAAAAATATGTTACAAAATGAATGTTATTATATTGATAACATCATATACAACACTACATTATCCCTTTGCTATATACTTAATTCCCTAAGCTACCTGTTGTAGAAGCCCACAAGTTCATGGCTATAGACTTCTCAATGAAAACAGCAGTTATTAAAACAGAATGTTTACCCGTGGACCTCATACAAGTATAAAATAATGTTGTAGAGAAAAGTTCCTGGGGCTTCCAAATAAGGGCTGTGATTGGGTATTGGTAGCTCCTATGTGGACATGCAGCCGATTGGAGTCTCTGTACACATGTTTTTTATGCAACTAAAGTCTGCTTTTAAGCCAGGAATAGTGATGGGCGAATCTATCCCGTTTCGCTGAAAAATTAGCGATATTTGCGAACTGGCAAAAAAATTAGCGAAACGAGTTGTGGCATGTTGTCAATCCTGGATCTTTAGTCAGAATTAAGAAACCAGGAATACTGAAACAAGGACAATCTAAATATATTATACCACTTGAAGTGAGATGCCAGCGAGGACCATACACATATGAACTGTCTGATGGACGCATATGGAATGCAAGTGACTTTGGAGACGTTCCATTTGATGAAGGACATTTTCCTACTCCTGATGCCAACTGCAATAGGCCAGAAAGAAAGTGAACCTATAAGGCATACTGAGAAAATCAGAAAACTACCTGCATGGACCAAGGACTATGGGATGTGAAGAATGTATATGATTGCTTTAAGATACATACTGTTTAATTGTTACCATTTACGTATATTTGTCCAAATGCTTTCCTACTATAGGGGGAATGTGGTGTTTATACAAATGGCCTGTGTGTGTCACTGTGCACATTACTTGTACTTTGCAGATACACAGTACTTTCTGTACAGCTTGAGAGTGATAGAGTTCAAGTTACTGCTGTTGTATAATGGCTGCATGAACCTGCTAATAAAGCACTGTTATATCCTGCTCATCCTCGGCTACCAAAACACAACAATAATAGATATTAACAATGAATATGCTGATTCAAAGAGCATGAAATTTGCTTCAACTGGTAAAGCTGGTAAAGGAGTTAATACAACATAATCTGGTGTTAGATTACTTGACTGCAACTAAGGGCAAGGGGGGGAGGTACAGTATGCACCATTGTAGGTTCTGCCTGTTGCAACTTTATCAATAACTCATATGAACTAAAGGAGGACATAATTTGAACAATGTCCCGGAAATGAAAAAAACACATTTAGGGAGGAACACAGAAACTTGGTTTTAACTGTTAGATCCCTTCTCCTGATTCTCTGTCATTGGAGGCATTGGTTTTCTGGTATCTTTAATTTCCCACTGTATATAATTGGGGGTATTAGTAGTGATTGTCATGCTTTTTATCTTTGTCATGTGTTTACCTTCCCTCCTGACTTGCTGTTACAGAGGTTCTTGCAGGCTCACTCAGTATTTGACCCCACAGTCAGATAAGGTTAAATTGATTAATGTTATTGCTCATAAGAAGCTGTTGCAAAATGTGTTCAGTACTCATTCCACCCAAATAAAATAGTGTACAAGTAGCTGCTACTAGTAGCTCTTTGTGTCCTCACCCTAAGGGCAGAGACATGCTTAGATTCTGGGATATTAGTCGCCCCGCGATAAATCTCATCTTCCTCAGGCGACTAATTTCCCTGTTTCCAAATTTGCCCGAAGTTTCTTCATGAAGCAACTTCGAGCATATTCAGAAAATTAAGTGATCCGAGTACCATCCTGATAGCAATTTACATTCTAGACAGTGGGAAATCAGTGGGGAGTTTGTTGTCCGAAGAAGAGGGATTAGTGACTAAATCTTCCCGATTATGAGCATATGTCTCTGCCCTAAATGGAACTTAGTCACTATATCTCTTCATAATCCAGTGGTTCCATTTTAATCCTATTGGTGTGTGGGGAATCCGTGCAAAAGAATTGCCTTATCCCCGTATGGACAGAAGCAGAGAGCCTGTGTCTGTGTGCTGTAAGCTGTTACCTTGCAATCAGCGATCTTAGTGCACCAGGAAGTGACACAGCAGCTAGTGAGTGGCTGGCAGGAAAAGGAAGTCACAGAAAGAAAGCCTGGCATAGAGAATCGCATGGTGGACAGAAGGTAGCCAGAGAGCTTCTGATGGGCCCAGAAAGGTGAGAGGCTGCACCAAAAGTGTTCATTTGGATCAGGCTAGCACAGGGAAGCCCCATACTGTGCCTGGACATACAGAGAGTGTGAAAGGAATGCAGACTGGAAGAACAAACTGCAGGAGATTCCTATCTGAGCATCCAAAGGGGCTGGTGATCGCACTGTATGCCTGACTGTGCTAGATTTGCCTGAAGAGAGCTCTTATCTGAAGATAAAAATTATTGGAAGGACATAAAAGGACTTTGAATTTTCATAGTTAGCCAGACAGTTTGCGCTAGCAAGTCAGTTAGTGAGGCCCTATTGCCACCAGTTAGGAGTGCTGCATGTACTAACTGGCCAGTTATTTTATATAAACAGTTATTCAGTTTAACCAATACTGAGTGTGTGTTATTCCTGTATTCCTAGTGGGACCACCCGTAGGTGCAAATCCCGGATCCCACTAGGTGGAGGCACTGCCCTGGTAAGTACCAGGTACACAGTCTCTCCCGATACCACTGCTCAGGTTTGCTCAGGTTTGTCCCATGCCATCAGGTAAGCACCATACGTGGAGTGTAAAACCGACAAAGGGTTTTCAAAAGGGTTACAGGTGTTCTCGCCCTAGCACATTTTTGATTATTCACTTCTGATTATTGTAATGTCTGTTTAAGGATGCTATGCTGACCTCCCTGCACACTGTTGAATTCTGTGTCTTTTTCTTACTCCTGCTGGTGCTCAGTGATTTCAGAAAGCTAAAACATATTTTCACCTCTGAAAATATAGACCCATCTGTTCCATTCCAAATGCATCTGTTTGGCTGCTTAAGCCATTTGTTATATTCATGTAATTTAATGGATTCTTTCCCAAGGCAAGAATAAAATATCCAGGAATATAGAATTGAAATGAAGCAACAGTGTTTTCAGTCAAATTTAAAAATCAGCTATTGTATAGTTTTCCCATTAGATCTAATTTGCTTAGAGGATGTATATTCCAAAATTCCTTGTATACTGCATGACAGAAATATGATCATTTGGCACAATAAAAGTGAGCACGATCCCCCCCCACAAAAGCAAACAAGTATGATTAGGGAGCTTGGATGTACAAATGAGATTGCAGGTAAAATATTTTATATGAAATTATGATCCCAGATGATGAGAAGTTTTTCAGCTTAATTGGCAGCCTTTATTTTGGAATTTATTTAGCACTGACACTCAACAAATTCTCAGAATTAAATATCCTTGTACTCATTTTCTGCATTTAGCTGTGGCCACATAAAGTTCTGATCTACAGGAGTTTCAAAGAAGTGGCCAACTTATCTTGTACACTACATAAATGTCCATGACTCATTTTGAGTCATTTTTGTGATGAAATATTTTTTATTCTGACTCTTAGCAGCTTTAGGGTTTAATAAATCTAAAAAAATTGTGTTTTCCCTTTTAAAACTCTGACTAGAAATTTTAACTTTATTAAATAACCTCATTATGATCTGTTGGGTTTTGTACAATAAAACAAATAATTTGTGGTTTTCATGCAATAATCTGAAAAAATCTGTTTTCTCGGTGACAAATCTGAAAGAATCTCACGGTTCTGATTTTTTCATGATTTTATTGATTCTTTTCCTGCACTAGATATTTTTACATTCATGTATTTATATATAAGGTAAAAACGTGGATGAGAGTTTGGTCAAAGTAGCTTTAATAAAATAATGAGAAAATGTTAGATTTAAAAAAAATAACCCCATAAATGTCATTCTAAGATAGTTCCACTGAAAGGCACTGTGATCTTCCACAATACTGGCAGCATGCAGTTTTTTTTTTTTTTTTAAACAATGCCAAAAAAACGGTGATGTTTTTGCCTTGGTTTTTGTTTTGCAGCCTGGCTTGCCTTCAGACTGACATTAATTCCAGATGTCAGCACATTGAACAGCAAAGAAAAAAAAACTAACAACTTAATTAGAACCCAATATTACAAAAGGTAACCAGAGAAATGGAAAAAAAGCGATTGACAGTAAAATAGTAGTGTGATAGCATTCAGTATATCAAGTCAATGGCTTACTAAAATCAGTCTAAGTTGCAAGCATAATCCCTGTAAAGAGTGAAAATATAGTTTTAATATCCGTGCACTGTAATCAGAAATAAATATGACTTCAAAAGCTACTGACATCATTGCACTAACCTAATATTTATATACACTCCATGCTTCATATGATATTTTCTATTCCCGTTTTTCTCATTACTTCTAATGTATACCCTCTGCACCTAGCAAAATATTTTTTTTCCTTAGCTTGATTTTAATATTGTTTCCTGTTTAAGCTAAGTGTAAATAATAGATTCCATTTAGTGAAAAATAACCTCTCCAGACTGTATCTTAACTGTCTATAGTCCTACAAGAGCTAATCTACTCATTAGGCCATGCAAATTTGGACACCTGATACAACTCCACTTCACTTCTGGTATGAAACAAATGAAAACAAAATAAAGTTGTAGTTGTTCTGTGAGTTGATATATATATAGGTGAGACTTGTCTGCAGTTTGAGACACAGATCATTTAACAGGACAATGCTGTTAGAGTAGTAAAGAGGGTGAATGAAAAAGAAAAATAGTATATATTAGTTTTAAGTTACTGCTGTCAAATTAATAAGACTGCATTCTGGGTACCACTCTCTCTCAGCATGCTCTTTTCAGAATTCCATTAGTCTGCACACATAGTAGGTGGCAAAGTTTTAAAGCATACATTAGGTCTATCGACTTTACATATTCCATTATTGGTGGGTCAAAGGGGAAATAACAGACACTATCTTATATTTTTTAATGCTGGCTTAATAAGAATTGGGTCGATTTCTCAATCAATAAGCTTGTATGAATAATAATAAATATCTCCAATTTACAAACTTAAACACATAAGATTAAAATGGGATACAATATTGTTTATTTGCATGCCAGGAAAACAGAGAAATCTCAGCAAAATCTGCTAAATTTGTTATTACCCACTCCAAATGTTCAACTTCATTTTTTCATTAAATGGGACATAGATCTACAAATCTACAAACTGTTTGTACTGCTAAACACTGGGTTCTGTACTGTATTTAAAACAAAATCTCAAAATTCCAACATTCTTTGAAACCACAAAGAAAATAATATATTGATGACAATAGTCAAAATAATATTTGTTTAGTTTTCCAACTTTGTGTTTTCAAAACCTGCTTGCAAGATTGAATAACCTCTAGGGGTGGCAACCTTTGCTCATATAGTGAGTACAGAATTTTATTTGTACAATATCTATACATTTAAAGGCAATTCTTAAAATCTGATTTTGGGAGATTTTTCCTGTTTAATCTGTCTAAATAACTTTCATTTTGTATCCAGTGTGCAACTGATAATCTGAAATTTGATGAGTTTACTTTTACATTGTAAAAAATGGATTTGGTTGCAGTAAACACACAGCAATGCCGGAGTGAAAATTTTTAACAGCCGGGCTGTACAATGAAGCTTATTAATCATGTGCAATTCCTCTAAAGCGCATCTCCATTAGAGTGTAAACCTTATTTATTTCTGTGTACAGTAGTTAAGTTTGTTAAATAGTACAGTATGCATTCTTCACATCAGTCTGGTTATTTTTCCATGCTCTTATGTTCTCTAACTATTTTAATTACCAGTTGCCCTGAAGATAAGCTACAGTAACCCACAGTGGAAAAAAAAGATGAATTAATGTGGGAGCATGAGGTTTGAGAAAATTAACTTGACTAATACAAATGAATAAGAGAGGATTTCCCTGGCATGAGTTGATACTTATACTTAGTTTTAATACCTATCTGAACAACAATGTAAAGGCTTTATTAAGGAAGCAAGCAACCTGTTAAGATGCTGACAAGAAAAATTTAGTTTTTTTGAGTGTTTTCTTAAAGTTAAAGGTCACTGGATAGTTAATTTCACCTTCACTTCCCTTTGTAGTCTAATGAAGGATAGAATAGGTTATGGTACAAACACAATAATTTAAGACAATTTTCTTAAATTATGTCACCCAGACACAACAATCTGTATAATAAAAGTCCTTTTCAAATTAAACATGAAATCCAATTTCTATTTTTTTATTAAAGCATTCATAGCTGTTGTAAGCTCATTTAAAAATATCAGCTGTCAATCAAATATTGTATGTCCCTACTCTATGCCCATGGCATAGAGGCGGGCCACACAATTACTTTCACTTTCCATTTAGCACTTCCATTTAGCACTTCATTGTGTAGCCAGGGCATGGGGATGGACATTGGTTCCCCCATTCTGGTGCACAAACAAGAGTTTGAGATGATGCAAGGCTTGCCTTAATAACAAAATGGCTCCTGCCTGCTTGTTATAATTTTGAATTCCCAGACTGAAGGAAACAAGAATCAAATAATTTGTATAGTGTAAATAAAGTCCATTTTGCTTGACTAATGTGACTAATAGGATTTTGAATATTTCGTTTGGGTGACAGGTCCCCTTTAAATGCCAAACTTACTTGAATTAAGCAAACCCCTACCTTTGCCTAAAGATGTATACATAGAACTCACTCTTTCAAAATAATCAGCTTAACAATTGCTACAAATCCTGTCTCTCTACATGCAGAAATTGAGCCTGTCAGTTAGCACTAAAACATATTCTATACAATATAAGTAGCCTTCCCAAAAGATGTATTAGACCTAAGTGATATTCAGTGCTTGACTCGTGCATGAAGAGAAAATGAGGTGGGGGCAGTGAAAATGTGATTATTTTAGAAACAGCACCAATATTCCTATTTCCATGACATGAAACATATTACATTTCCATGATAAATCTCTATTAACCAAACATTGCAAAGTCAAAACTAAAAAAAAAAGTTGCAAGCAGCATCAGGGTAGTGATAGTTCAACCCTTTTATTAAGAATTGGACAAGAAAAATTAATATGGTGATGGAAGGTAAAGGTAAAAGTCAGTTAGTGTTATTCTAAACTGAAAAATCTGCTGTCGGACATGGTAGAATATAATCATTGCTTGATGTTTATGTCTAGGCTCCTGAGATGTGGTGCACTATTTAATCTAGATATGTGTCCCAGTTTGGTGATGTAGAGACAGATACTACAAGTAAATCATGGAACTTGCTAGTTTTGCTGCTTAAATAATTACTACTAATAATAATGATTAACTTTCTCAAAGATGATTACCTCATATCACCATGCATACATTGCATGATATAAAATACATTGATAAACAGAGGCTGCATATGGAATGTTAGCTTCAAATAGTTATCCTATTTTCATACATACTTCTGCATTCAAGCAGAGGCAGAGGTGATACATTGCTAGTGTACACTTGCATTCAGAAAGCATTTTAGTTAATAAAATAAAAATTCTTTCTTAAGGTTACTAGCAGTTGCATTTTGTTGCCCTTGGTAAAGTGCCCCATAGCAGTGAGGAAGTGTTCTCACCATGCCCCATAGCAGACACTTTGTTGTGCTTTATTAAAATCACAGAAAGACAACATTTAGGCTGATGGCACACTGGACATATTTTCCATCTGCATTTTCCAGCTGTCAGAGAAGCACTTGATCCCTGTAGAGGAGCCTATCAGTATTTTTGATGGAAACTGGCTATCACTTCTGGGTTATAGCCAGCAAATGCAAGCCCTTCATCAGGTCCTGGCATTTGAAATGCCAATGACATGTGAAATATGCCAGCAGAGAATACTTTCCATGTGCCCAAGCCTTACTCTAATATAAATTTAAGCAAATGTAATGACATACATCATTGATTCCATGGAAGACTAGGCTAACTGCACTCTGAATAAAGTTTAGTTTATGGAACAGAAACATAGCTGTATGGAACACAATATTTTCTGTACAAGCAGATTGTATGAATTGATTGTAAAAGAGTAAAAGATTACCATAAGGAATCAATGGCAATTGAAAGCTTATTATAATTTCCTATTTAGTGAAAGTACAGTTATTTGTATTTTGTCGTTGGCATTTTTCTGTGGTGACAAGACACCAGAAAATATCTTTCCATTGTGGATGCTGAAAATCAAACTGCATGAAAAAATGTACAAAGATATTTTTGCAAAATTATGCAATTTGGCAAGACATTGGAAACAAAATGACACATGTTGCCATTTCCCTGATGTAGTTTCTATATTTTTTTAAATTACTGAATGCATTGTAATCTACTTTCCATTTGCTTGCAAAGATTCCTGTCATTCTAATGCCCCAGAGTGGATTGCATCTACAACCCCTTGCAATCAAAGTCTTCATTCTTCCATATAGTTGCACTAAGTCGTCATTGCTTCTGTTCCAAATTGGGCGCTGATGCACTTATTGATGCAGGGGAACAATGCAGCTACTACCACTGCTAGACCAACCAGAAGCTCCAGAGTCCCTTCAGTTGTACCAAAAGAATTGGGCACATTCATCACTTGTACTACAAACACTGGAAATTATGCCAGGCAGATTTAAAAATTATTCAGAGCACAGTCTGTAATAAGGCATGCATGCCTGCTTATTAATTTTGCTGATTCAGACACAACTGCAGTAGGCATAGCACAATATTAGTATTGCTTTGCATCATCAATGCACTGGAAATTCTGGGGAACACTTCTCATTGCTGGGAAATAATATGGCAATAGCACTTGAAATTGCACTTTGATCAAGTATTTGAATGTCCTCTGTCACTCTGGGCAATTTGAAAAAACTTTAGTTTAACAAAATATAATGTTTTTGGGTTCCGTAGCAGCCTAAGGCATCTCCAAAGATGCCCCAGTGGTCCCCTCTCTTCTTTTCTGCTGATTCACAGCACATGCTCTGTGCTGCTATCGCTTACTCAGCTTAGGGCTCAACACACAATATACTGAATATGACACAATTTAAGGCTGATTAGTTGATAATTAAATAATATATAGTAAATAGTAAGGATATTTTTTATTGCCTTCAATTAATATATACAGTAGTATGCTAAACGTCTGTATAAAATGGTTACTACTCATAAGTAGATTTTGGCATATAATGTTTAATAGTGCCCATTAAAAAGGAGGTGGTACATAACCTTTTGGAAACTAACCTTTATCACAGTTTACTATATTGTTTGCTATCATTTTTGGAATTAGTGAACCAGGAATATGCAGTACAAATGTAAGCAAAATTCTGACAGATTAATTAGAACAAAATGGGGCCTTCCAGGCAATTCTTCTGTGTTATCAATATTAATTGTGCTTTTCATCCCATTAACCAGAGCTTTGCTTTATTAACTGAACAAAAATCTGACATCTATCACAATAATATATGCATCCTCTAGTTAGCATAATAGATATTAAGGGTCAATTGCAAAGTGCAATTTCAGAATCAATCTACCAAATTTTAAACCCATAATCCAGAATTTTTTTATCACAATAGCAGTGTCACTGTGGCGAGAATTGTGCTCACCGCAATAGTGTTTAATGCAAATGCAGTTGTGTTTTTTTTTATGAATCAGTTGCCTTCAAAGCTTGTCAGAGTTGGGCTTGCCTCATTTGCAGGTTTGCCAATATATTGACATTTGCAAATGAGTCTTTGGGCGCAAGTCTGCTGTGCCTCTAGAAGCAGCCTGCAGATGGAACCCTGGAATTAGGAAACTGGCGGTAGCTTCAGCGTTCCCTGCATCAGTAGGTGCCATTGTGCTTAACTGAGCAGTAGTGGCAAAACAGATACAATAGCCATGGAGGTGGCAGGAAGTGATGAAGTGTGTTCAGACCCCCAAGCACAATTAATTCATTGAATCCATACGATGCACTTGTGGCTACACATTCACAAATGGGCCCTATTATCTAAATGCATTCTGTAGGAATTGATACCCAAAATGCTTGCTAGGGTTAAAAAGGAGAGAATAGATAAAGATAGAGTTGGGTGCTCAGAGTCAAGTTTATTTGGACATTTGATTATACAACAAGATGCAGAGCATGGCAAACATTTATATCTCTTAAGTTTTAACTTTCTTTTCTTCGCCCACTTGCCTGAAAATGTTATTTTTACCATCAAAATAGAAACTTTCAAAAGCAGCAACGAGTACAGACAGTGTTTGATTTTAATGACATGAAAGTCTTCCCTTAATAGAAAGATGGGGGAGATCCATCTTGACACTTTGTCACACTGCAATTACAGATATATAATTGATTTGAAAAGCTTGATATAAGAATTGGAGATTGAAGGCTCTAAGAATAAAAATGAGCTTTTTACCATTTTCTGATCAAGCTTTATTTTTTTTCTGCTGTATGTTATATATATGAGATATTCTGGCTTTTGCGGGTGTTTCTATGAGCATCTATAGTACCGTACTGAAGGAAGAAAGGGAATTATATGTAAAGAACAACTACAAATGCAGACCTGTTTCAGAATACTTTCCAAATTAGACATTAACTCATTATAGATTAACCATAAAAGACAAATATGATGCCACTGTAAACATTTTGTTTTGTATAAAATAGAATAAACTGTAGTATAAAATAGTATATGTGGTGTGTGTGTGTGTTTAATGTTTTTTAAATATTTTCTTTCCAGTTATGCTGTTGTTATAAAAAAATATTTAGTATCTGTATCTGACTCTGGAACCAGAATTAACATTATTAATAAGGTCAATATATATATATGAATAACATAATTTGTATTGTACAATAAGAGAGATGTAAATATAATTACATTTTATGAAGGAGTACTTTTATAGTCTGTAAAATAGTTTGCTTGACCAATCGCATAAGTAGTGACAACATATCATATTTTGCAAGTTTTACATCTACCAATTCAGCATTAAATGTTAATGTGGTTAGTGTCCCTTAAACTCATTACATGTTTAGTAAGTAACTAAACTTGAACTATTATCTTCTCTTTACATAATGACCCTCCTTTTAATTTTT
This sequence comes from Xenopus borealis, assembly GCA_024363595.1. NCBI lineage: Eukaryota > Metazoa > Chordata > Amphibia > Anura > Pipidae > Xenopus > Xenopus borealis. The sequence continues at coordinate 60,843,958 of CM044446.1, forward strand.
CAATATGTTCTGTGGTTTTAATACTTGAGGAGAAAGAAGAAAACATAAAAAGCAAATTACTACTGCAACCATTTTTAAGTATTGAATACAGTATGTTGCAGATATTTCCAAGGGTTTATGGATTAAAACAGAAATGGAAAGTTGAAACTTTTAAAAACAATATAAAAAGTATATAGGAAACCCTAAATAGCAGTAGGCAGCTGTGTTCGGGAAAGTGTTTTTAGGAGAAGGCAATTGAGGTGTGATCATGCAAGAAAGGTTCCTAAATTGGTTTTGGTAGTTAAGGCAGCAATCAATAAAACATGGAAATAAAAAGACGAATAAAATGAGCACAATGTGCAGTGAAGCAGCTACATTTACAGGAAAACCAGGGTGAAAAACATCCATTTCAAGGCAGCAAATGTTCCTCTATAAAATATTTATTTCTGAATGTAGTACTGGACAGTGCATCTGCTGAAATTAATAATTAGTAGGAAATAATTATTCCATATAATTTTATTAATTTGATTGTAAGCTCCCATGTGCAGAGTGGCATGCATAGGATATTAATTTCTGGCACTTTGTAACTGTTTAAAAAAATCAGTAAATACAGAGGTTTTTTTTAGGATGCAGGGTCTCCTATAGGAGCAGTCACATAAGTGCTAGTTAGTAAAAATGTTTACTAGTAAGTTGAATTTAGTACAGTATCTGAGTTTGCAAGGTATTTTTAGTGAGGTTAGATGTTGCAGCTCTGTTCAGGTTGACACAATAAGCCTCCCAATGACATCTGCAGTGATGTAGCCTTTATTATGGTTTTTTAGTCACTGTAACAATGAAATTAAAAAAATTACCACAGCTGTAGTAGCACAACCTCAACATGTTTTAGAGAGAACTGGTGATTACACTTATTTTTGTCAGAGACCGCATTAGCCAATCTCTTCCAAACTATTTTTCACCATAGCACCGACTTTAAGTTCAAAGCTGTAGTCAAATGTCCCAACTTTTTTTTAATAGAATTTAATTGACATAAGAGTACATCTTTTTTGTCTACTCATTGCTTGAAGTCACACTGGAGTGAGCAACTTAAAATCTTCAGGTAAATGCCACAGGGTGCAATTCCCATTTATAGTAATTTTGCTGCAACCTATTTCTGTGAGCTCCCCTACACCCTACCAATGATAGAGTGCATATCACAGGTGTATTCACATAGGCACAATACCTACTCAGTCTACCCCAAATATTGTGCCTATTATGATGTTTGTTGTTAATTATTAGAGGAAAATCACAAATACAGCCCTAAAAAAATTCCTGAATTGTTGCTCATGGATATTACAACAATCCATTTTAATTGCCTTGAGCAGGCAGCTTATAGACTCATGTGTGGACCTAATATCTGGTCAGAGATTGGCCAGATATATAATCTGAGATACTCTTTGTACAAATGTTTATACAGGTCTGCATTGGCTCTGACCTGTTTGTCTGGACAAATGAGCTGATTTACCTGATTTGCCCCACAAACTGTTGTGGGTGGTCAAACCAGGCACACAACCACCCGTGATGACCCCATCATACAAGCAAATTATTCTTATTCTGTGTATAGCTAGATTTACCTGCTATTTTTCTGTATGGGAGCTCAAAGTAATTTTATTTCTTAATAAGAATCTGATTTTGCTGAATTTACTTCCAGACATATTTCCAAATATTTCCTTGTACTGGCAACCATAAGCCATTATGTGCCTTAAAAGCCATATTCATATACAGTACAATGTCTTTGTACTTTTCATCTATTTGGGCTCATCATGCATGTTTCCAAATGTCCACAGCTCCAGATATTTTCTAGTTAGGCAGACTGATCGGGCCAGACATTGTGACTAGCTTGGGGAATACACCAGCATTTTAACATATTTCAACTATATTGCATGTCAAAGTCCTGTTTATTAAAATTTGCATTTTATTCAATGTTTTTCCTAACACCATGGATACTGTGAGCTTGAGCTCTCTTTTTTGACATGTTTAATACAAAGCTATTGAACATTGCCTAAATATTAAGATGCATTAAATGTTTGAAGTAGCTTTCACTTTTTTCAGTCACCTGACAAATTAATACCAACATGACCATTTCAAATTGAATATCAATTTATAATCTGCCCTTTCCCTGTGTGCCTAGCTAGACTGTTAAGGTCAAAATTGCCTGTAAGCATTACTAATTCATACTTAATTTGTAGCAGGATGTCAATTTGCATATTCAGCAGGGACTGAAATTGCTGATCATGCAAAGTCTGTTTCCTTTTCATTTGACATCTGAATCTTTGTGCATTTTGTTTACTTTTTGTCTCTATGTGGCCTTCAGATTTCTTTAGGCAACTCTTTTGCCTTTCCCTCATATTTAAGCAAAAAGCATATTGTGGATGTTAACATATGTTCTGTAGCTTGGCTCTTTTATTATCCAGATATCAGCAGCCATTATGAATAGCAAACCCAACAGTTATTAAAATAGCTTTACATAGTTTTTTTGTTTATCAGAAACCACAAGCAGATATGTGTGGAGAAATGTGGTACTGCACATTTCGCCTAATCTCCCATTAGGTAAATAAAAATAACATATATAAATGCACCCTGCTCAGCCTCCAAAGTGCACCAGCTTCATGTCCTGGCCAGGCAATTAAATGCAACCAATCCTAAATTTGAGTGCTGCCAAAAAAGAAGGAGATGCTCTTTCCATGATACTTAATATCTTAATGTCCTATAAAAATATGTCAGTTAATATAAAATACTATCATAAATGAAAAACTGAAAAGCCTAGGGCATTGGGGGATAGAATAGACTCTGTGTGGACCAGTGATTTATAGACGAACTATGGAACTGTTTTATAGGTTTTTGCATGGGAGACTGATTAGATGGCAATTTTAGCCTAGCTAGGGTACCCATGCTAAAGGGCATACACAAGACAACAAGATGGGAATTAAGGTTATTAGCAATAGTACCTCCAGATTCCCAAGTGCTGTAAAAAGAAAATCACAAACTGGGCAAGAAGAAAGCAAAACAAAACAGTCATGTAAGAGACAGAAATAAATATACAGTACCATGTGAGTGAGAGTCACCCAGCAGTGAGAAATGTATTTACACCATTTAATTTATAGAAAAGGTTTGCTTAGCTGCAGATATTTTAACATTGTATATCATATTGTCTGTTCACAGAAAGTCCTTGCCATGATATTTAACAGTTTATAATTGTTGCCTGAAGCACAGATAGATAAAAGGACAGACACAAGGTCACATGCAGCTAATATACCCCACAGAATCAAATATCTAAGGGTTAATAATTAGTTCTGACATCTAGCTATGTCTGGATTGATGGATTTAAATATCAAAATGCATGTCTGCATTATTTAAAGGTATATTCATTTAGTTCATTTTGTTTTTAAAATGTGCAACTTCCCTACCACCATCTGTTATAGTTACAGTATCCTCCTGCCTTTATAAATCTGGGACAAAGCTTCTTAAACATATTGTTTTTTTAATTCCAAATTCAAAAAATATTCATATTGATGTTTTAGTAGGTGATATTTTACAATAGTAATATGCCAAAGGTTTAATACAGTTTACATGGATGAAAGCAAGATGTACTCTAAGAATCCATGTCTATTTTTCACTGGCCCTTTCACAAGTCATTTTCTGATCACAGCCTGGCTTTCAATGTTCTCAAGAACAACTTCTCACTGAGTAAAGCTGTCACTCCATCTAGTTACCTCCTCTGATCTCTGTGACAGTTTCATTCTGAATACAGTTTATTTTCTTCTGTAAACATTTAATTGGTGAAATAATATTCAGTTAGAAAATTTGAAGACAAAGGGAAGGCAACTGGTTTGTTTACTCCCATGGGGAGATAGTCAGGATCAAGGAGGAAGCCCTTCCAGAGAGTCCAATACACAGTAGAAAAGGGATGTTCAAGAAAGTAGTTGAAATCCAGACAATAGTACAGATCGGCAGGCAGCGAAGGTTCAATAACAGGGACAGGCAGGAGTCAACAGACAGTAAACTAACACCTAGGAATTACTTAGAAACTGTGACTTATACTTGGGAGCAAAAATTGCCTCCTGGAATTCCTTCAAACTAATTTTGGCACCAAGATGGACGCAGGCGTCGTGATGCGAAGCGCATCCATCATGTTGATCTGATGTCATCACGCCAGTGCCGCAACCACATGGCAGCCATGGGTGCCTCCATCTTGGGATCAACGCTGGCAGGAGAAGATGCGCCGCCCAGAGGTCCGGGTAAGGCTCCGGGCGGTGTTCCTGACATTTTCTTAAAATTTTGGTGGAAGAGGTTTGTCTAAATACCTATACCAAGTTTCAGGTTGACTCATACACACATTATGATGTTTTATTAATTTCACAGTGGTACTTGAGTCAGATGTGTCATTCTTTTTTGAGGACAGTATAGTTTTGTCTAAATTCCAGTTTCCCATTCTTGAGGTATTGTTAAAGGAACAGAAACATCAAAAAAAGACATGCACTGGTAAAACTGATCTGTTAGCTTTAGAAACACTATAGTTCATATTAACACGCTAACAAGAGTATAACAGATAACACCACAATGTTCTACAAATGTATCTGCTGTGTAACCTGAATCTTTTTTCCTTTGAATGGCTGCCCTCATTGCTAAACAGCAGCTTATTTATATAAACAATAGTAGTGTTTCTGAAGCAAACACACCAGTTTTACCAGTGCAGGCAACATTGCATTCCATTTTTATTACTTCAAATGGATACTGTCATGGGAAAAAGGCATCAGTTTATAGTGCTGCTCCAGAATTCTGAATTGAAATCCATTTCTCAAAAAAAAAAAAGCAAACAGATTTTTTTATATTTCATTTTGAAATCTGACATGGGGCTAGACATTTTTTCAATTTCCCAAGGAGATTAAACCAAAGTACCAAAATGCAAGAACTGGACCATAGATGATGTCAATCTTAACAATTTTAATCCTCTCCTAACATTTCTTCCATGGCCTGCTTCATTCAAGTCTCCCCCTGTCTATCTAAGAAACTACCTGGGTGCTATAAACAACACATAGCCTTTTTTTCCTATAAAGAGCAATTGTGGCATAGTGGAAAGGAGTCTTTCTAACAAGCTAGAACAATCTATGTGCTATTTAAGAGCTAAAAACATCTGGCAAAGTTCAGTGTAATTTCAGCTTCCTATTAACTCCAATGCATGTTGTGAAGCAAAATGGGCCATTTTCACTATCTGCCATTGTAAAACATGCAGTGGTGAGAAATAGTTATAGTGAAAAATGTATAAAATGTATTGAAGTACCTAGACAGACAAAATGTGCAAAATGTGCAAAAGTGTGTTAATAAACGAAAGGCAAAAATACTACATTTCTGACATCAGCTCGTACATCTAGGCTTATAAAAAGATGCATAAACATTGTCTGAACTGACCTGATTCCACATTTCCACAAGCGAAGATCTGTGCACCACCCATTATGGATTATGGAGGTGCTTCTAGTCTCAAAATCTATCACAATGGGAAAATGTTTAGGAGGGTTTGGGAAATAGTTCCTACAAACTAGAGACAGAATATCATAGTGTCCTTTCAATGTGAGGAATTCTCTGAGGTGTGTCTGTAAAAACAAATTACGTCTGAATGTTAAAACAGTGGGTATATTTTCCCTTTACATCCTAAAGGGAATACAGTATATGGTAGATGACATACGGTATAGGGTTTCCATTTATATGCACTTGGACTATATCCACTACAACTAATAAGTAATAATGTCTAGAGATATATCTTTCTACATCAGCACAAAGACAACATACTCCTATATTTAATCATCTCATCATTATATATAATTCTCATATTGTTTGCTCTTTATTTTTTACAGAAAAGGTTATTATAGCAGACAAATTGATTTTAACTTGTCAACTGTTTTACCAAATAACTGTTCACCATCTTTTAGCTTGCTGTAATTTAACCCCCATTTAACAGGATGCATAATTAGAACATCAGTAAAGCATTTGATCATAGGCACAGCCATATGCTTTTTTTCTCATTTAAAATAAATAAATTGAGAACCTTTGAAGTTAAAATAAAGAAACTCTGAAATCTTAAATGTTCTCCAGCATGAACCTAATCAGTGGATTTCTGGCCTCTAAACCTTTACTTATGGAGGATGGGCTCTTATTAAAAGCAGAAGAAAAATGATCTCTTTGACAATTTGACTAACTGTGCCTAGTTATCTTTCAAGTATGGGGCATTTGGCCATGCTTAAGATCCTTAAACTGCTCATAAATCATTCTTATGACATGCCCTATCTAAGGCAAGAGCTTTAAAACTCATTAGTAAGATATTTGGTATTCTCATCAACCTATCAATTTATGCTCAAAGGTTACGACATCTTTTCACTCAAAAGAACCACACAGCTCTTTACAAGGAGCTCTTTTTAAAAATATTTGCAGTTAGTTTCTGTAACTGCTACAGTTTCCTGCATATATGCATATATTGTCAGTTGTCATTCTGGTATTGAAGTGATAACTCTTTATGTGAAGGTGAAATGATTTAAACAGAAAATCTTCAGCATATTTGCTCTTTTTCTATTTCTGATATTGCAATGTAATAATGTTTGTGCCTTAGTTACTATAAACAAGTGATAGATATAAAATCACCCACACATTTGTGTGCACCATTTTAGGAATATGGGTACTTTTTTTGCACCCAGTGTTAATGTATGTATGTACAGATATGAGATCTCATTATCCAGAAACATGTGATCCAGAATGATCAGAATTACAGAAAGGCCATATGTAGAGTCAATTTTAAGCAAATAATTCTAAGTTGAAAAAAATTACATAGTTACATAGTAAAATTGGGCAGAAAAAAGGCAAAAGTCCAACTCCTCTAAATGAAACCCAAAATCCATCCACACACACACACACACACTCACTCCATACACTCACATAAACTATATATACTCATATTTATACTAACTACAGATTGTAGTATCACAATAGCCTTGGATATTATGCTGGTCCAAGAAATAACCCAAGCCACTCTTCAAGATATTAACAGAATCATCCATCACAACATTATCCAGCAGTGCATTCCACAACCTCACTGTCCTCACTGTCCAGAACCACCTACGCTGCTTCAAATAAAAGTTATTTTCCTCTAAAGGGGTGACCTCTTTATGGTTAAGTACTGTATTTCCTTTTTCTCTGTATTATTAAAACAGTACCTTGTACTTGATGGTAGCTAAGCTGGATAAATTCATATTGGTGGCAAAAAAATCCTACTTGGTTTATTTAATATTTAAATTATTGCTAGACTTAAGGGGGGAAATTCACTAAAGCGCAAAGCGTCTAACGCTAGCATGACGTAATTTTGCAACTTTGCAAATTCACTAACACCGACGCAAAGTAGATAGACTTGCGCAACTTCGCACCCTTACGCGAATTACGAAGGATCGTAATTACGCAAATTCACTAAGATCAACATTTTTCTGAACCTTACCACTTATGCTAGACTTTACTTCACCTGGTCAGACCTGGCGAAGTTCAATACAATTGATAGGAGTTTGAAAAAAAAAATTGGAAATTTTTTCTAAATCCCAAAAAAACACTGGCGTGTTTTACCATTCTAGGGTGATAGTCTGAAAAAGATTGTTTTTTTTGGGGGGGGTTACCCTCTTTCACCCCTACATTTCCTAACATATGGCAACTCAACTATACAGGAGGCACATGTACAGGACAACTTTATATAATTTATTAATTGTGTAGTGGAATGTAGTGGAATGTAGTGGCTACTTCTATTATACGCTTAAGTTCCCACCATATGCAAATTAGGCATTGCTATCATAACTGTGCTTTGCCTGGCGGTAGCGCTACTTCGCTATCGTTTGCCGCCCTGAGTGCAAATTCGCATCTTAGTGAATTTGCGTAGTGCTGGAGAAAATTCGCCTGGCGAAGTGCGAATTTAGCGTGGCGAACGTTAGCAAAGCCAAGGCTAGCGAATTTTCGCATCTTAGTGAATTCCCCCAAGGTATGGTGATCCAAATTATGATGAAATCCCTTATCCTGAAAACCCCAGGTCCTAAATTAATTTGAATGAGATGTAAAGAACAAGGTGCTGCATGCAAGGGCAAAAGGATCTATGTAAGTTACATCTGCCATTGACTAGGCACTAAATTCAGGACTGTTGTTTCCCCATTGTGCCCATTTTTTTATCAATATGTTACTGTAATTATTTCTCAATGTCTTCAAAATAAGGGTTTACAAGGCATTGAAAATAGCATTTTTATTGATATAAATAAAAGCAGTTTTAGCTGATAATATTGTTTTTGTTAAAAAAAAATTAACTTGAAAATACTACAGCTACTTTGAATATTATGAAGTGTGTATCTCCCAAGCACATGTATCCACTGATTTCCAAAATCATTTTAATATCTATAGTCATATATGCAATGTATGTCATCATGAATCCACTATTTCACTTAAGGTCACATGAGGACCTTAAAGACTTATACAGAGTACAGTAACTGAGATATTTACATATGTTATGACTATATTTAAACATATTTGGCCTGCTAAAAAGTATTGCTGTCCTGATAAGTAGCAGCAGTACTGAAACATTAACATCCCACAGGATGCAAAGACAGGAGCACCTGTTTGCATGTTGAGATTAAAATGTTGTATTTATTTTGCTTTGCTTCATAAATTACTGTCTATCACACATGGGCGCTTTTTCAATGAAACATCAATATTCTATAATATGCTTGCAAATATGTTTTTCTATATATTCTATTTGGACAATTAGCCGATCCTCTCGTCAGGGAGATTTAGTCGCCTGGGAACTAATCGCCTTTTCGCTTGGGCGACAATCTCTCCGAACTGCCATACCATTGGCTTGAATGTAAAAGTGCTAACCGGTATGGCACTTCGGCGCTTCGTTTTCCTCATGAGGAAACTTTCAGGCGAATTTGGGAAAACAGCACAGCAAGTGCCATACTGCTGTTGACTTTTCATTCAAACTGGCGGTATGGCATGGGAAGGCAGTTTGGGGAGATTGTCACCCAGAATCTGCCCATGTCTCACTACCCTCAGATGACAGCAAGTTGATCTTTGATGTGAGCATATAATTGAAGATTATCAGAAAGATTATAACAGTGTTTGCAAGTTTGTTTCTAAACTCAGCTAATAATTCATATCTTCCTTGACATGGCTTGTAAATGATAGAAGTAGCTTCAGTATTGCTTGCACAATGTTTTCTCTATATTTATTTTCAAATTTCTTCATAACAAAAGATGAACATTAAGTTGCAAATATTGCCCATTTGCTTTTTGTAAAAAAAAAACTTTACCAGGAATTTCTGCATGGATTTAAAACAAATGTATCCCTCTGTGGCCCCAAACAAATCACAAAAGAGGCTAATTAGAGGAATTAGATGGAATATGTTGTAAAATTGCAAATGTGTTTCTACAGATCAGTTAATATAAAAGACATTAAAGGAACGGTCATCTATGTGCCTCCACTTGCCTTTCATGAATACAATAGTGTTTTGGAGCACAGTGACATGCAACAATTTATGGAAGTAAATGACTGAGCACAAAGTGTATAAAAAATGGTGGAATGCACCTGTTTTGCATTTTCCACCTGCTGGTAGAAGGAAATTGAACTTAAAAATGTACTGTTGATAATCAATTTACTATGTACTCAGTATGGACATTTTATTTTATTTATGTGCACATTTTTTACCATGGATAATTATTTTGGTCTTTGAAACTACTGGTACCTCATCACTTAACAGATACAGTCCAGGCCCCTGCCCTGATAGCAAACCTGCTAAGAAGCAGGAGGACCACAAGCTGCCTGTGTTGAGTTCTAAACCAGTACTATTTGGGGGTTGAGTTTTCAGATCATTAAAATTAAAAAATATAAAATAAATAAAAGTATTACTGTGAGGGCCTTGAACTGTCTTAACATTCTACCCAACTTTGACCCCCCCCATATCCTCCTGATGGTGTCTCTGCATCCATAACTTGGGTTAAATGGGACTTGCAGTTTTCGAACAGGTGAAATGTACAACACTGCAATAAAATACATATGCTTTCAAACTCAAATACAAGACTGCATTTAGATTTGCATTTCGACTATCAAAATCATTAATCCACTTGAAAAACAGTACAGCTTCACTTACTAACAGACTAATCCTTTTCTTACATTCCTATTTTCAACTGTGCTACAAACGGACACCCCCTTACTATTCTGTTATGTTGGAGGTGTTGCCTGTGCTTACTAATAATTATCTGCCACTGTCCTGGCTATTGTATTACTGTCTACCTTCAGCTACCTCCACCCTCCACCTTGTATGCTGAATTATTTTCTTATAGCTCCTCCAATGACAGGAAATCCTTCCCAGTGGCTAAGATTTAATGACCCTTGTTTCTATGGTAACAGTCTTTGCTTATAAGATCAAAGCCTTTATTTTCTTATGCCACCCTTGTTGATTCTTTTAAATGTTTTAACCACAAGTCTTAATTGCCATATTTTAACCAATATTCTTTTTATGTACATACTGGACACAGTTCTGAGTTTTTATAATGATGCACCAAGGGAGAAAAGAGTTATTAGGGCACAATACATACAGAACATGATATATTACAAGGAAACAGTGCTACAGCTCCTGTAAAATACAATAAAGGCAGTGACATAAGACAACTAAGTATAAATGATGAAGAATGTATATACTGTACAGTACTATGCACAAGTAAAAGTAAGCCCTTGATTCATTTCATGTTACTGAATGTGGTGCTGGCTGATTTGTTCCAGATTGTTCAGGTTAGTTGGATGATGCATGTGCACCTCACTGTTAAAGAATATATTAATTAAAGTTAATAAAAGTGTTAGAATTCATCAGAATTCTGCTCTTCGGGATATTGTTCAGCAATCTCGGCAGCAGGCCTAAGCATTATCCTAAGCCTTTCTCCATTATGCAAATCTTACACAGGAAGAAAGACTTGGCAATTATTTTCTGTGATAGATTGAACTGTAGTAGGAGGAGAATTGCATCACATCTGTTATGTCTAGAACAAAGCAGTAAAGGATGTTGTACCAGTGCTGATCTCTACTTGTGCATATGTTTTATTTAAACCCAAAATACATATCCTTCTTGAAGCCTGAGAACACGTTTGATCTGCTGTATAAACAAGCCAACAGAAATATTCTCTTTCACTTTACTGGAATTGCCAGACACAAGTCTGTATGAAGCTTCATCTATTATTGTCTTGTCTAGAAGTCCCTCTTCTTGTGAAAATCTTGCTTTTCAATGTAAAGTTGGCAAGCCAGAAGCAAATTGTTGTTACCTTTCACTTCTGTCGAATTATGCTTTTTTCCTTCAAAGGAGACTGTTATGACTGGCTCACACATTGAATCACACTTGGCCATGAATAATGTCTGAATCAAACACCCTATGTGATGAATAGCAATAAAGAGTGTGATCCAATTTTGTTTTTGACTAAAACATTCTAGTGATGGGTGAATCTGACCTGTTTCACCTTCCTGAAAATTTTCCAAACGCAATGGGAGACTTGTTCAAAAACAGTGCAAGTTTTTATAAACCATGTTACTTTTTAAACTATACATTAGAATCTATGATGGGTTTTTGTTTTTTGTTGAGATGTAATCTGGCAAAAAATGTTTTAACATAATGTTGCATGGTTTACAAACCTCTCAGCTATCCATACAGATGCCTGGGTCTGGTAGCTAGCCAATGCAACAAATATACCATTTGGGTCAATAATTGCATGCAGCTGACATATGCTAAAATTATCAATTTGATAGATGCACAAGATATGCTGCAACTCAAAGAAAATTACATTTTTGTCAAGAGAACTTTCTCTGGGCTTAGGCTGGAAAACTTTCATTATAAAGATAAAGATAAAGCAATCACTTTTGCTTCTCATTATCTATGTCAATTCTATGTTAATTTCTCACATTTGTAATTTCTTCATGGTGGAAATTCTCTACAGAATTTTCTCTACTACAATTATGTGAGGAAAATACACTGAAAAATACATGATAAACACTGATATACATTTTTAATGAGTATTCTACTAGTGATGGGCGAATTTATTCGCCAGGGGCGAATTCGCGAAACGCCAGCAAAAATTCACCAAAAAAAACGAGTCACGCGGCGTTTTTGACGCGACGCGCGGCGAAAATTACGCAACACGTCGGAAACTCGTGAATTTTCCGGCGAAGCGAAACGGGTGAGATTCGCCCATCACTATATTCTACATCTAGTGAAAGACAAATACACTACATTCAGTGGGACATTAAGGGAGACTGTCAAAACGCATCAGTTAATAGTGCTACTCCTGCAGCCTTTTTCACTGAAATCCAATTCTCAAAAGAGCAAACATTTTTATATTCAATATTGAAATCTGACATGGGGATAGACATATTGTCTGTTTACCAGGTGCCCCCAGTCATGTGACCTGTGCCTGTACTTTAGGATGGAACTATTTTCTGGCAGGCTGTTATTTCTTAATGTAACTGAATCAGTATCAGTGGGATTGGCTTTTACTATTGAGTGTTGTTCTTAGATCAACCAGGGAGCTCTTATCTTGTGTTAGGGAGATGCTATCTGGTTACCTTCCCATTGTTCTGTTGTTAGGCTGTTTGGGGGGAGGGAGGGGGTGAGATCACTCCAAATTGCAGTACAGCAGTAAAGAGTGATTGAAGTGTATCAGAGCATAAGTCACATGCTGACAATATGTCTAGCCCCATGTCAGATTTCAAAATTGAATATAAAGATCCTTTTTCTCTTTTGAGAAATGGATTTCAGTGCAGAATTCTGCTGGAGCAGCACTATTAACTGATGCATATTGAAAAAAACATATTTTCCCATGACAGTGTACCTTTAAGCAATGCCACTCAGGGACCAAAATTGACTAATACCATGGTTGCAGACATATCAATCTAAAATAAAAACCAAAAGTTAAAATGTTATATCACCATGACCTTGAAAATGGAGATAGAAAGCTATAAAATTCACCTTTCAAATTATCGCAAATGCCCCTTTTTCCTAAGAGTCCCCAGGTTCACACTTGATTATTGGATTAATCTTCTCTGAACATTTCTAAGTTAATGAAAATTAAATTGGTCACAAGCAAAAGATATAATGAATGGGCCAGATGCCCTGAATATAATTTGGCTCCACAAGGACAGCATACAGCTTTGGAATAAAAAAAAGTATGTTAAGTGCATCCTAACAGCAGATACGTGGTGGAATACAACCACAAGAGTGAACATTTCAAAAATACTTTTTCTTAAGCAGCAAATGGGACATATTATAAAATCTTTCTGCTCAGAGTTCTGTTTCTCTCGTCAGCAAACCTGTAGAACACAGTGACAGATCTTTCTCATGTGAAACCAAAAAGGAAGGAATGGAAAACACAGCCATACCCCTCTGTCTAATTGTGCAGGTGTCTATAAGAGCAATTACTGAGTAAATAACTTTTTTTTCTCTCTTTTCCTTTCACTATTTGTAACATTGGTAGTGCCACTATGGGGCAGATTTACTAATGGTCAAATTGTCGAGGCATTTTAGCCCTCAAATTCGACTGGCGAATATTTGGCGAGTAAATATTTGGCAAAATTGAAGAAAATATTAGCCGGTTTTGAGCGTATATTTGACTATTCGCCAGATGGAACGATTCTATGAAAAGTCGCAGAAAAAACACTCGAATATTTGCCAAAATCGTAAGAATCGAACGTTCAAAGTGTTCGATCGTATGATTGAAATTTGGCAAAAGACTTAGAAAAAAAAGCCTATGGGGTATTCCCATAGGCTTCTATTGCAATTCGGTAGGTGCAATCTGGCGAAGTAGGAATAAAAATGTAAAGTTCTTCGACTGGCAAATAGTCGAATGATCGAATGTATATTTAATCGATCTATTCGATATATTGGATACAGACGGATATTCTATATTCCATAGTCGAAAATACTTAATTTGCATATTCGAATATTCGCACAATCAAATCCTTCACACAAATTTCAAAAATCTGCCCTTATGTATACTGTTTGCAAAAACTTTGTAAAAAATACTAGAAAAAGACTAGAAAATTTTAATAATAACTATCCAAATGCATTTATACATAACATTCTCATGTGGGCACATCTATCAAGGAGTGAAAAGGGGCAAAAGAATGTCACAATATTTCAAAATCACCATAATATCATTGAAGAGTGGAATTTGAATACATTAATTTCTATAATGTTAAATTACCATTCCCCCCTTAATTGAGTCATAGTGTCTTGAGAAAGGTCCAGACTGGACTGAAACGTTGGTTGATTCTACTATGAAGTCCTGGAGTGCGTCATTCTTTGGAAAAGGATTATCTACACTTCATATGACAGCACCCAGCACCACAGTTGGAACTATATATATATATATATATATATATATAGTAAATAATTACTACTAGTAATTTACTATTAGTAAATAATTTAGATTATTAGATTATATATATAGGCTGATTAGTAAATAATTTAGATTATTGGTACATGGCAGCTCTGAAAATAAACACAATTAGTTAGACACCTTTAATACAATACAAGATGGGAACTCCTGTGACAGCTTTGAAGGCCTGGATCATTACTACTAGAGATGATGAACCTTAAGAGTAGTTTAATAAGTTCGGTATATAAAATATGGCATTTTTATCAATATTCATTTATAGGGATTGGGTCTCCTTTAAATATTTGGGAGCTGCACAGTTAACCAGTAGGGATAATAACATCACCAATAAAAGCTGCATCAACCTCAATTTATTATTTCACTAAATCAGTAGTAAGTCAATTTCTTCCAGCTTTCATGGGGGCATATAATATTAAACCAGTCTGTAAATCAATTAATTCCACTTGTAATGGTGTTTTAATTAAATTAATATAAATATCCCTTCTTTTCAATTCTGTATTTCCAGAGAAATTAATAACCTGGAATACTGATGGGTGAACATTTTTTTGAAACTTAAAATTTTTTTGGCAAAATGCATTGAAGTCTATGGGCATCAAAAAGTTTTTTTGTGCACAGCAAATATTTGACTCTCAACAAATTTTTTCACTCATTCGATCTGTGGGTATCATTTTTGCAGAGAAAATATATACAGTATAATAATAATATAGTTTGTACTTTTTTCCCAGTGTGAACATCTTCATGCTGGCTATAGCTTTCATTTTGAAATGAACCCTATAGATTGTAGTTATATTTTTCAGTAACGATAATATTAAACCTGGTAAGTGTGGGGACCAGAATTGATATACTATTGGCCACATACCCTTGGTAAAAGGGAGCCTTGCTTAGCTTTAGGAACTCCAGTGAACATACTGTAACAAATGTCATGATAAACAATGAGTGAGGCACCTTGTACTTGTACTTTATTGATCATTAGTGAGAAAAGTAAGTAGTTTTGAAAAAAATCTATCCAAAGGAATCCCCCAGTGACTCTTGTAACTGGAAACCTAAGGAGCTACTTGTCACATTTTGACCTGTGATTCTGTATTAAATAAATGCTGGGAATGTACCCAGGGTGAAACTACATAAAAAGATCAATGTAATCAATATACCCTCTTTTTATAACACTCAGATCTCATTGAACAGCTTACTGTAGACAATATTTTTGATTTTTATGGGCAAATTGTGTTTGGCCTATGGCTTCACTGGTAACTGGCACAATTGTTATTATGGAGGGATGAGTTACATCTTTAAGGAAAGTGTGTATTATCTAGCAGGGTAGGGTCTCACCAACAGATAAATATATTTATTAGTAAAAGACAATTAACAATTAAAGATGGGCTGAGGATAAATTAGAGGGGGGCCATTAAAAGGTTGTGGCCCCCATGTTGAATCTATGGGTTTTTATTGAAATGCAACTCATCTTGTTGACTGACTTTGCTTGGGGTTGTAGGTCAATACAAGCTGGAGAGCAAAGGGCTAAACAATCTCTTTGTAAGTGCTAAAAATATCTTACAATTATTAACTCAATGTACAAATACAAGTTTTGTAAGGACAGGTTCTGGCCAAGTGGGGCCCTCTGAGGCTCAGCATCTAGAGCAATTGTCCGCATTCCTCTCACCTGGAACCAGACTCATATCAAGTGAATGTGCAGGGCAGATAGAGGGCACCACTACAGACTTCCTTTCTGAACAAACACATAACTTGTCAGTTTGATTGGAATTGTTTATTTTTAATATTGTCTCAATGTGAAAAATAACATTTTCATGCAAAGATAGGACCAAAAATATTAATTAATATTTGTATTTAAAGTTTCTGCCAGTCTCTAATAGCAGCAAAGATCAATCTACCTAAATTGGATGGCAAAACAATGCAGTTGCAATACGTTATCTGCATAATGTTTACTTTCAATAAAATTGTTGTTAATATTGTAAGAATTTTTAATTGTTTCCATGCTACGAGCCTTTGATGCATTTGATTGAAGCATGACTTGCAGTGTTTCAGTGATGATCCAGAAGACAGATGAATCAAACTTGGCAGTGCAAGGGTAAAAAGAAGAAAATAATTTCACAGGGTTTCTAAAGGGTGACCAGATCCCAACTGCTGTCTGACAGACACAGTATGCAGAATACATCTGGAATCGCACAAGTCGAGCTGATAATGTTTGAGTGTTCTGCAGATTGCTCACTTAATCTCACATGATAAGGCTTCTAGCTGTGCCTCTGTATCTCTGATTGTCTGAGCACCATTACACCCAGCACTTATCAGTGTATAAGGAGATGCTCTGGGGTTGTTTACTAATGTACTTATTTTAAAAAATGAAAAGAGGAATTAAAAGACTCTCCTTGTATATAATTATTTTATTTTTAATACTGATTAGCTGGAAATGTTAAAAGCAATAAAAAGAAAACTTTTGCTTAAGTTTAGACTTTGTTCCTTGTTCTGCAAAGCAGAAGGCAGACATTGAATTCAGCACGGAACCAAACTGTAACTAAATCTATTTTTGGAGCACAGTTTATTTGTTAAGACACAGCAATGTCAAAATTGCAGTCAACTTTGTTTTTATTTGTATTAGTGTGCTTTAGGATAGACCATGGTGCAAATTCAGTGACGAAAATGCACTAGCGATGCCTTCGCCGCAATTTGCCGCACTTTTGGCAGGCAAATTTTGTTGTTGAAACAATTGTTCCTTAAGCTTGCTCATCTTTAGCTCTGAGTAAATAATAATCTTCATTTCTGTGGCATTCTTAGAGTTAGATTCCTTCCCTAAATAAATTAATAACAGTAATATTTTGACAGTAGATGCTGCCAGAGAGAGCATATTGATGGTTTTTGCGTGCCACTCACTAGACAATTTATAAAATCATTGCTACATTAAAGATACTTTAATCAAAAATTATGTTATTTCATTTTTCCTTCTACAGTGAATTGAATATAAAGGTCAATAAAGCAAGGGATAAATGAATGAACATACTCTGGGTGCTTTTTTTTTCTTTGATATCATTTGATTCACTAAGCTCTTGTAAGCTCTGTGCAATAAATGAAGAACCAATTTAATTGGCATCTTGAAATAATCACACTATGGCTTTGTATTGATACATTTTTATTTAAGGGTCTACATTGACATTTTACTCAGTCACTGCTATGGGTCAGCCAATGGGCATAGTGTTGTGTTTGGAGCACCTTAATTATGAACTGTTTTTGCTATGAATAATATCAGTGGCTTCACATAAGCATCATAGGATCCCTTATCCAGAAACCCATAATCCAGAAACCTCCAAATTAAAGAAAGGCCATCTCCTTTTCATTTAAAGCAAATATACAATTTGTTTTTGATTATTCCCATTTTCTCTGTATTAGTAAAACATTGCCTTGTATTTAATCATAATTAAGTTGTATGAATCCATATTGATGGCACAACAATCCTATTGAGTTAATGTTTATATGTATTAAGGTGTAGTGATTCAATTTACAAAAAGATAATTGATCCCATTCCTGTACTAGTGATCACTAAGCTGCCCAAAGATTAGTTTCTTCTCCTGATTCCATGTATTTGTCGCAGAAGTGCTTGCCTGCATTTTTTTTTTTCTAACATCCATGTCTCTGTTGGGAAAAAAGGAACAACAATTGGTTGCTATATAAGAAACAGCAATACTGCTAATCTATTCTTTTCTTAAACACCTCTCTGTAATGTAAGGTCTCATCATATTCCCTACAGAAAATAGAAACACAGAATTGAAACATTGCTTTTTTCAAAGCCTCCGAGTTCTCATCAAGCACTCTGTCTGCCTACAGCCCATAGCTCAATAAGGATAGCCTGTTTTAATATCTTACTTTTAAGTAAATGGTAGCAGGTGTGTTAACTCAAACCTACATTTGAACAAATAGTACTTAAATCTAGCATTCCATGATCAATAAAGCCATTACTTACAGCTAACGAGGCTATGTTAACTCATTAAAGCTTTGGAAGATGGAACCATTGAGTGATTTTTCTGGCAACATGGGTTAATTGGACTATAATTGTTCATTCTTAGTAACTGAAGAGCAAACTTTGTCAGTAGTCCTACAGGATTTAAATACTGTTGAAATGAATAGGGTTCCAACCTTTTATTTTCATGTATATCCTCGTCCGTTTTTTTTTTTCATATCTGAATTACTGTATCTATGTAATTAGTGTGTTCATTCAAATGCATTGCTGTACATATGACTTGTATATTAATAGCAAAGCTCTTTTGTATTAAACTGCTATAAAGGTGCACTTCATCTTTCGATTGAATTTTAAAAAAGATTCAAATTTGAATAGGTTTTCTGGCTACTTTGACCATCAAATTTTAAATATTCAATCGAATCGAATGATTCGAATAGATCAAATAAAAATCTATTCAACTATTCGATGGTCGAATTACTTGCCCTTTAAATTTTTATTCCAATGCTTTGTTCACCAGATTAAACTCGACTCGAACAATTTGATTGATCGAATATTTTTTATTCGATCGTTCAATTTATCGAATAATGTTAAAACCCTTCCAATTCAAATATCGAATTTGAAGAGTTAAAATTCGATAAAAATTCGATGGTCGAATTTGAGGTTTTTTAACCCTCTAATTCGACCCTTAGTAAATCTGCACCTTTGCAATAGTGTTTTTAAATTATTTAGCTTTTTCTTCAGCAGCTTTGGAATTTCAGCATCTCCTAGTCAAATTTCCCTAATTACCAGCAACTATCATCCCTAGAGGTTTGGATGATAGACTTTTAGATGCAATAAAGAAAACTTAAATTAAAAAAAACATAAAGTACTAATAATAAATTAATAACATCAATCCAATTATACTCTCATAGAGCTATAGTTTTGTTGTTGTGGTCAGTTAAACTAGTTTGAAAGCTGAAAAGTAATTAAAAAAACTACAAAACATCTGTTGAAAAGTTGGTAAGAATGGGCCATTCTGCATCAAGAAAGACAGTCAGATGGCTAGCAAAATGTTTTCAAAGGGTAAAAAACAGCATGTCCAGTTGACTTATTACTATGGATATACCATGACCTGGATGAATAAGAACCTTCACAGACATCAGACTAATTTATCTTTGGGGACAGATATTCAAAGTTATATACTTTACCATATTATGGGACGCTCTGCAGGAGGCATGAATGTATTAAAAGTTGTACTCAGACTTATGAGGCATCTATTATTCAGAATGCTGAGGTTCTGATGTTTTACAGATAAGGGTATTTTAATGGAAACAAAAGTTAATGTAAAATCTAAACTTAAAATAAATAATTATTTTCTTAGAAATCACTTTGGGAGGTGGTCTTCTCAAATCTCAGAGCTTTTTGGACAATGATTTTCTAAAATTATCCCATATCTAAATAATAGTATTTTGTTGAACTTCTGCTCTTCTTCTTGTATTAATAATTTGTCTTTTGTGTGACATAAACTTAAAGGAATTGTTCAGGATAAAAGTAAAAACTGGGTAAATAGATAGGCTGTGCAAAATAAAAAATGTTTTCAATAGAACAGAACACTACTTCTTGCTTTTCAGCTCTCTTTTGTTTACACTTACTGGTTACCCTGGTTACCAGGCAATAACCAATCAGTGAATTGAGGGAGGGCCACATTATGGTAACTGTTGCTTTTGAATCTGAGCTGAATGCTGAGGATCAATTGCAAACTCCCTGAACAATTATGTCCCATGTGGCCCCTCTTCAAGTCGCTGACTAACTCAGATTTAGAGAGCAGAAAAGCAGGATGTTGTGTTGTATTCTGTTATGTTAGACATCCAGTCACTCCAGCCTTTATACATAAAATTTTTAGCTAACTAGCTATATTAGAAACATTTTTTATTTTGCACAGCCAATTTATTTACCCAGTTTTTATTTTTACCCTAAATTGTTCCTTTAATACTTATAACCCTACTGGTCAAACTGAAAACCAGAAGTACCTAGTGTGAGTTGCAAGGTCTCATGTTACATATATGGCACACAAATACTTGCCAGGGACTACATAATGACTAGTGCTGAGAATACTATTATAAGGAATACTACTATAAGAAGTGGTTTATAATTATGTATACAAATAAAAATAAAGAGCCTCCCTAGACTATTAAGCTATTTCAACAGCACCCCACCTCTTCTCCAGAAAGACCCATATAAATGTCAAATGGATTTATACTTTTCCTGCCTCTTTATCATATTCATTGATATGGGCCATGAGTATGAAAATAATGCAAGAATTGAATGCACCACTTCATAATAAAAGTAGTATGTCTTCTCAAAATATAGTAGTAAAAAACAAGTAAAGCCATAGAGAAGCCTATATTATTATCCAGTTCAGAGTAGTAAAAATACTATAATCCCCATTTATTTGTAAAAACAAATGCAGCAACATAAAAAAAATTACTTGACAGATGTTTCCTTTGCGTGGCCCAAAAGTTCATTGTTTTATATTTTGTTTTTCTCTATCGACACTCACAGCTAATTTTAAAGTATTTATATATATTTATGGTATACATTGATGTGGGAGCAAAGTCATTGCAAATTCAAGAATGAAAATAGCAAACGGTTCACATAACTTGACACAGTACTAACTATTGAATGTATGTGTATGTTTGCACATGTCACACAGTGTTTATGTGTCCATCTGCTTTGTAGAATATTTGCAAACAAGTGTCTGTTCAGTGTGCCACTAGTTCATTTACAGAAAATATAAAATGTTCCCAGTTATATAGCTGGCAGAAATACATTTACTGTAACAGAAAAGAATAATATCAGGCTCCATAACCCAGTTACCCAAACTGTCCACTCTCTAAAGCCAATTCAGTGTATAAGTGGACATCTTGATTGATCTGGGTTAGTCAATCTTTGCGTGCAGTGTTTTTATCAACTGGCATGTTGCTCTTGTGATTTCTGTTGAAAATTACTATGGACTATAAATCAGAGTACTCCCAAGATGCTCTGCAGAACTGTCTGCACAATTAATGGAGAGAATAGAGGCAAAGACCTTAAAAAAAGCCCATATAAATGCAGTCACTGGCAAGTATCTTTTGTTTCACATATATGAATTCCAGTAGTCTATTTGGCATTCCTATTGTTATTCAAGCAATTATATGCTGTTTTTCCAGTTCAATAAGATATCCCAGTTAGCTGGAATTCCACTCCAAATTACATTCTGTAAGTATGTTCAGCTATGAGGACATGAAAGTCCTTTTTCTTTTAAGATTGCTAATTTCCATTACAACAGGCAGAAATATCAATGTATTCCATCAATTAGAATGCATCCAGATACATTTCTTAAAAGGATTATACAGTATATGCGTGTTTGTATCTTGAAAAAATAATGAGCCAGACAGTGTCAACAGTTCATATTTCTTCTCCTATGGGTGTGTAATTATCTGGGAAATCAAAGTGCCAGCGCAATTAGTTTCTGTGTAGCATGATACTTAAGTCTTCTGACTGCACTTGAAACCTCATTTCAAAGGGCTGTTTGTATTCGGCTCACTTGTCCTTCACTCCCAATTCTTCACCATACCTGATGGGAGAGGCCAGGCAATGAAGGCAGGATGTTTCTCTTGGAATGAAGCTATCATTAAGGGCTGATTTATTATAAGCAGCCTCCTAGCTGGGTGTCAAATCAGACTCACTGTTTATCGCAGCCCTATTTTATGACTCTGCCACTTTCACCTTCAAATGATACCTGTAAGTGAAGGTGGTGACAGCATGAGATTCTCACTCTGACCTAGATTTTTATTCCAATTATTATTGGTAAGGAAATGGGACAGAATCATGCACATGCAGGTCATGGTCTAGACAGCTGTTTAAATAAAAATTATCTCTGATTATGATGCATACCTATGCATACAATGTGCATAGTATATACAAATAAAAATAATTATCTCTGCTACTCTTACATACAGATATACTTCATATCTAATAGCATCATTTTAGTTAATTCTATTTCCCTCACCAAGGGGGTTATTTATCAAAATTCAGGTTTGGGAGATGACCTTGAATCAACTCAAATTTGATTTTTTTTTATAAAAAAATTGAATTCAGGGTTTGAAACAAATCTCAAATACTTGAGCTTTGCCTAGGACACTACACACAGACTTGTATAGTTTGAACCGGGAGAGTTTTTACATTAAATTTTTTTTAGTTTTTTTTGGGCATAGTAAATACCTGAAAAATTAGAATTCAAATTTTGATAACCCCTTTAGAATGCAAGGTTTATAAAATGGATCTTTCTTTGTATTTTATAAATATGCTTTTCTGTAGCCATCTTTGCTTTTTTGGATATCCATATAAAAGATAAAAAGTACTCACAGGATTCAAAAGAGGTACATGCATGTCTGTTGACTAATGTCAGATGAGGTGGTTTCTCAGCCAACATGTGGTGAGAGTTTGTGTTAGACTCAATGGGAAGCTTATTTATAATATTTGTGGTAAAAAAAAATCAGATTGAAAAAAAGTTGAAAAACAAAAAACTGGAAAAATCATACAAACTTTATAGAATTTGAACTTGAAAAACCTGATTTTATCGAAAGCCAGTGTCACCACAAAACTCCCCAGAATTTGTGAAGGTTAAAAACATCTTCAAATGATTAAAGTTGCCATTGACTTTTACTTTAATTCAATAAGTTTTAGATGTAGCATTTTTCAATTCAGACTTTAAGCAGCTTCGTGGCATAATAAATCTCTAGAAAGCATGTTTTTCTCTAAAAATTCTAATTTTTTTTCAATAAAAAACTCATCTAGAAAAATTTACTTTTAATAAATAACTCCAAGGGGCAGATTTACTAAATTTGTGTGAAGGATTCGAATATTCGCTCTAATAGTCTATATTCGATTGTGCGACTTTTCGAATATGCAAATTAAGTATTTTCAACCATCGAATATAGAATATTTGGTCGCATCAAATAGATTGAATAAATATATATTCGATCGTTCCACTATTCGCCAGTCGAAGAACTTGCCCTTTAAATTTTTATTTGACTGCCTACTTCACCAGATTGAACCTACCGAATTGCAATAGAAGCCTATGGGAAGTCTTTTGCCCAATTTCAATAGTACGATCGAATGCTTCAAACGTTCGATTCCTACGATTTTGGTGAAACGACGGCACGTCAAAAAAATGTGCCGCGACTCATTTCGCAAATTTTTTTTTCACTGGAAATTCACGAATTTTCGCCGAAGCGAAACGGGATAGATTCGCCCATCACTATACATCTGTAAAAAAATGAATTTGGGGATGTGAGAATTTGTATATGAATGATAAGCATTTTTATAATATGCATTTGGTCCCCAGATTTAGAATGTGGGCTTACCTCAACTAATGTGGCAGAAGTAGTGATTGGCGAATATGTGGTGTTTCACTTTCGGCAATTTTTTGTGAATTTCTCAAAAAAATCACGAAAAATTTGTGAAATGCCGACGCATCTCGTTTTCGAAGTGTTCAAAACGAGACACCAGCAAATTTTCGCCAGGTGAAATTTTACTGGTGTTTCTCAAATTTAATCGCCTTTGGCGAATTGCGGGGCTTTGCCAAGAATTCCCCCCAGGCGAATAAATTCGCCCATCACTAGGCAGAAGTTTACCTCCACATTTCTATTGCCTGTGGATTCTCCTGTTTGCTTATAAGGTCTTGATGATGGCCCATATTGTTCTTTTTTGGGTGCTATTAATGCAATAGTGTTCTCGAGTTTCTGGACTAGGGATGGCGCGAACCGCCGAAAAAAAGTTCGCGAA